>JAFEUB010000128.1:17500-38274 GCA_024529925.1 Ophthalmolycus amberensis | reverse complement strand
CACTTTGTCAACATAGTGAAAAAACTACACATTCCTGACAACTCTATTCTATTCACGATTGACATAGACAGTCTATATACTAACATTGACTTCAAAGAAGGCATGCAGGCCATAAAAAATGTATTTCGGAACACCCAAACAAAAAAAGACCAGAAAAAGAATTATTACAGTTATTAGAGATTAATTTGACCAAAAATGATTTCACATTTAAGGAGAATTCTTCCTTCAAATTAAAGGTACAGCCATGGGGAAGAAATTTGCTCCCGCATATGCAAATATCTTCATGGCGGGAATGGGAGCGTCGGCTCTGAAGATATGTCCTAAAAAACCTCTGTACTATTACAGATTTTTAGATGACATCTGGGGGGTGTGGCCTCACTCGAGAGAGGATTTTGACAGCTTTCTGAAGACGCTTAATAATCACAGTGAATCAATCAAGCTAAAATCCACCAGCAGTTTGAATTCGGTTGATTTCCTAGACACCACCACTTTTAAGAACGAAAGGTTCCAGGAGACTCACACACTAGCGATTAAAGTATTCTTTAAGGAGACAGACACACACGCTCTGCTCCACAAAACCAGTTTCCACCCAAAACACAACCTATGCAGGCCTGATTAAGTCGCAGCTGTTGAGATTCCACAGAATTTGCACTGAAGAAGAGGATTTTAGTTCAGCAGTTAGAGTGTTGTTTCGAGCTTTGTCCACCAGGGGGTACTCTAGGACCTTTCTTAGAAAATGCAGGAGGTCATTTCAGCAGACTAAAGTACCAGCAGTAACTTGTAACCTTCCATTTGTGACGACATTTTCCCGTCAACGGTTGAACTGATTAGAGAGAGTAGGAGGAACTTTCACAAACATATTACAGGAACCTCAACATTACAAAACTATAGTGTTATTGCTGCATTCAGGAAAAATAAGAATTTACAGGATCTCCTGGTAAAAGCGAAGATTAAACCCCTCTCGGATCCTAAATCCAGAGTACAGGGCCAGTATTTTAAACACCAAAACTGGTTCACTAATCGATACACAAAAGAGGTCTTTCAGACAATGACCCGGGGCAGTCTGAAGTAAAAAAATTGTATATATCTGATTTCTTGTAAAATGTGTGGTTACAGTATGTGGGTGAAACAGGCAACACCATATCTATTCGTTTCATTCAACACAAACACAATATACTGAAGAGGAAAAAGATGGAGACACCTTTGGTGAAACACTTTTTATTACATGAATGGAAATCTGTTTTAACGACTGTCATTGAGTGTAACCCCAGGTGGAACATCGCCCAGAGGAAAAGGGCTGAAAGGATCTGGATTGCCAGACTGGATACAAGACAGCCTAAGGGCTTGAATGAGAGGTAGGTGCTTCGGGGGCTGAGGCGGCGATGGACAGTGCACAGATAGCTATGCTGGCTTCCAGCATAGTTATCACAATCCCCTAACACCTAACCCTAACCCTAACCCGAATCCCAACCCCCTGCCCCAACCCATTTCCTCCATTTTGGGTGAGATTGGCCCCAGTGGGGTTACAGTAGAGAGGGTGGATCCTGAAATGGTGGTGCAGGTTCAGGTACGCCTTAGGCAGGATTTAAACTGTGAGGAGAGGGTTCAGCCCATCCCACTTAAACCATCTAATCCTGAGGTGGACTGTGCTGCACTGGACTTTCATCCCACCTTTGACATGGGACCACTGGATGACACCTTATCGAGCCCACCTGGTGGAGCGAGTGGGTTGGTAACAGAGAACATTCCCGGTATGGGGATGCCAGTGATTGGGCGGGTGTCGCTTCCCCTTGATGCTGCGGCACCCCCTCCGTCACAAAGGCCGACCCGGCATGGTGACACCTTCCAAAAACTGATTCAATGGTCTTTGAAGGTGGAAAAACCGGTGCTCGTGTTGGGAGACTCTAATTTAGGGAGAATACCAGGCTATGGTCATCCACTGGTGCAGGTGGACAGTTTTTCTGGGGCCCAAATCCATCATTTAAAGGGAATCCTGGAGAGATTGACCCCTTGCCCCCTTACCCGAAAGATTGTGCTCTCCATTGGCCTGAACAACTGTCTGAGAGGGAATTTGTTCAATACCATCAAAAAACAATTCAAGCAATTGATGGTAGTGATGGGCAGAGTCTTTCCCCAGGCGGAGGTCTCTGTGCCACTCATTCAATTCTCAACAAAGCTCCCACCGAGAACACAGACCCTTATAATAAAAACAAATCTTTTCTTTGAAGAGAACTATAAGGTATTGGAGGGTGTGGAGGGACATCTTTTTGGGGTACTACCAGATGACCCAGCACACTGGACACCAACGACTGCCTTGGAGATGCTAGAGTGTTGGCTCAAACAGTTAATATAGAGGTTGGGGCACAGAGAACATATAACTACATATTAATAAACGGATCTCTGCCAAACATAAGGGTACTTACCCGCAACTAACCTGATTTCAGGATTGGAGTTTGGGGTGGGGGGATCCGCGGGTGGACGAATGAAAATGTAAAATGCTGTCCAGCGGCCTAAAGGAAAACAAAAACAAAAAATAGTCGTCTTATTTGGAGGTGGAAGAGGGAGCAGGATACACCTTATGTGCCCGTGCTCTCTGCCTACCTTTTTGGTAGGCAGAAAATTACTTTTTCCCTTACCTAACCCTAACCCTAACCCTAACCCTAACCTTCCGCCACGACAAATTCCTTGCAGGTGAAAACTTGCTTGGCAATAAACGGTTCTGATTCTGATTCTGAATATTTACTGCCCCTGGTGTGGAGAACAAGTCGTTCCAGCAGAGCACTCAAGCACAAAGTCAAGAAGCCTCTGGGCAGAGGAAAAGACTGGTGTCAACAGTCGACGATTTCAAGGATTTCGTTTGATATAAATTATTGTCCCCTCAATATTTACTGTCCCTGGTGTGTTTAATAAATATGTTTCATTCACTAATGTTTACATTTCTCATTAATAAATGAATCATTGTAGTGAACAGTAAAAACTGCAATATAATAGGTCAGGTACTTGATAATCTGTCTGCCACTACAATCTAGTGATGATCAGTAAACAGCAAAGGTGGATACACATTTCTGGAACTATAAATAGCTCTTTTTTTCTGCAAACAGGAATGTTGTAAAACCTGCGTTGGCCAGCAGAGGGAACTCTAGGACTTCTCAGAAAATGCCACAAGACATTTCAGCAAACTAAACCTACATTGGTGAACTCTATTGAGTTCTGAGAATAGCAAAATGATGTATCGTGTGCTGTCATTCAAGACTCGACCTCAACTGCAGCTGTTTCATTGAAGACCACAAACACACAGAGACAGTTAAAGTTACACTAACTTTATTTTTTTTTCCACGACGCAAACAGGTCAGGACAACCTAGAGGTCCAACCAGGTCAAGTCCAGGCCCTCTCGTCTAAACGACCTCCGTTTCACGCCGTAGTCAAACAATAATTCGTCCTTCACGAGGACAGACAGTGTTTATACACCCTATGAGTGCAATCACAATGAGGATGAATAAGATAATACTTGTTTTCACGCTCCGAGCGACGGTTACATTCCGTGGCCGAATGGTTAGCGTGACTGCACACAGCGTAAACCCCCAACGCGCATGCGCAGATCATTGGTACGCAGGGGTCGGCGGTTCGACTCCCGAGAGAACCTTTAATTGTTAAAGTCTCACCAGCTTCTGAGAAGGAGAGTAAATACAAAAGATTGTCTTTTTATTGTTGTATGAATTAATAAAAGCGACAACTCGGGTCCTGTCCTGACTTCAATTCATACAATACACCCACATTTTTGTAGCCACAAAACTCTCACCTGAAATTGGTCAAATTGATGCATTTTTGCTCAATTTTGCAACCACTTGTTAAAACTCCTCTGTCTAACAAAAGAGTTGAATGAAAAACGATAGAGTCAAACCTCATGACATGATCACATGTTTCCTCTTGACAGGGAGCAGAGAGGGGAGGGGCTCTGAAGGCTGTATACAGCCGCCCCCCGTGTGGCCTGTGCGCCGTCACTCTTCCTTTGATTCCCTTTCCATCCGATTGTGTTCTGCCCATACATGTAGCTGTATTATATCTGCCGTGCACCAGTGCACCGTCAGTCTTCATTATATTCATTTCCGTCCACACAGGTAACCGTTTTACATCGGCTGTGCGGCCCATGCAATGCCGCGCGTCGTGCGTACTGTGCACAATTCAGTCTGGAGTTTATTTTGGTCTGCCCACACAGGTAAGTGTCAGGTAGGATGCAAACAGGGAGAGTGCAGAGGCCGAGACGCCCATCCCCTCGAGGTTGGAGAGGAGGATCTGGTGGTTCACCGTGTCAAACGCCGCAGACAGGTCCAGGAGAATCAGGACAGAGGAGAGAGGGACTCTGTCAACGCAAGGAGGGCTGTCTCTGTCGAGTGACCCACCTTGAACCCGGACTGGTGGGGGTCCAAGAGGCTGTTCTGGTGGAGATTGGAAGACAGTTGGTTAAAGACAGCACGTTCCTGTGGTTTGGATAGAAAGGCTAGAAGAGAAACCGGTCTGACGTTCTGGACATGTGATGCTTCAGAGCTGTAGTGCTTTAAAAAAATACAAAAGTAAACTCACCGCAGACACAGGAGGTCAGGATGAAGAGCAGCAGTATCCTGCAGATCATCTTCTCCCTGTGAGAGGAGACAGAGGGGAAGAGTCACAAACACATCACGTCAAAACTCAGTTGTTAGATGAACATTTACGGTGAAATAGAAACTCACTTTATATCGGTATGCAAATCTATTGACTGTGTCTGCCAGACCAGTCTTCTTCCTTTTATATCTGATCTGCACCGGACACACTTGTAGCTGTCTTATAAGCGCGTGCCGTGCGCCCCGTGAGTCTTTATTTGATTCCTTTTATATGCGATTGTGTTATGCCCACAGAGGTAGCGGTGATATATCCACCGTGCGCCGTGCGCCCCCCGTACGCCGTCTGGCCCGTGCACCATCAGTCTTCATTTTATATCAGATTGTGTTCTGCCGAAAAATTCCTCTGTCCAACTAAAACGTTGCATGAAAAACTATAGAGTCAAACCTCATTACATGATCACATGTTTCTTACAGTTTCATTGAAAATATATATATGCAAATATTTTTGAAGCACTGACTTGTAATGCAATTCTACATATTATACCACCATATCATTGTCATTTATTGAATCATTTATTGTATTTTATTTAACAGATGGCATTTCTCTCTCAATCGTGACCAAACGGTCAGCTGGAACATGCATCAAACTAAAACATCTGTGTCAAAAATATGTAGAGCGATTCAAAAAATATGAATAAATCGCCACACTTGTTGCTTCAATCAGTTTTCTGACACAATTAACATTCAAATAATAAAGTCACTATAATGCATGCTCAGCTGGAACTATTCACCTTACTATGAACACCTAAGGGGGAAAGTGCATACGCTACAGCTAAGGGAACGGGCAGGTGTGATACCTGGTGTGTACAGACACTCCGATGTGACTGCCTAATATGTTTGAAAGCTAAGAAAACACGCTGAAAGGCTCTCCCGTTTCCTCACTATAATGTCACATTAAATCCTATATCAACGAAAACACACAGTTTGTTGCATATAGCACCATATATTAATGCAAATCAAATTCATTCATGTCCGACCTGGTCGGCATATCTTACAGAGAACAAAAAAGAAAAGCCGTGAGACTCCCACTTGTACTCCGACACAATAAACAAGCGTGACATTCACAAAGTGTACCCCAAACCCAGTGTCCCATCAGTCCCAAAGTTCCTTAATTCAACTTAAACAGTCCGACGATGAATAAATCCCCGAGGCCAAAAATAATATTATCAACAGGTGGAAGGAAGCGTGGTGAGACGCCGCTGTTCCGTAATCTGTAGAAGCCACGCTATTTCACCACGGTCCGTTTAGATGGTGGGTCTTTCTTGCAGTAGTCCAGTGAGATTTCCGATTTATAATCCACAACATTGGATTGTGCTCCTTGCTGTACAGTCGCCTGGAAATCCTACTCTTTGGGCCCACTGAACGCGGAGTGCTTCACCTGTCTGCGCGCTCCATACTCCTCCACGCCACTTCCCCCCGTCACATTTTATACAAGCGAGGGAAATACAAATCACAGTAAGAATAATAAAATACCCTATTCATAAACTGTGTTAACATTGCAGGCCACTGATGACACTTTCAAGTATATACAGCACTTCATATATGCGAAGGAAAATAAACAGCAACATGTTCCCCATTCACAACTGCCGTACACAAGGATAAAGACAGCAATGAAATAACGTGACTTCATTTAAACTTATATATATATATATATTCAGTATATATATTCAGTGTATATATATATATATATATATATATATATACTGAATATATATATATATATATATATATATATATATATTCATTGTATATATATATATATATATATATATATATATATATATACTGAATATATTCATGTGGGATTTTACAAGCGAGTGCTCCCTGTAATAATGCAAACTTCGTTCAGGTGTGGATGAAGAAACATTTTTTAAATGAGCTGATGACAATCACCATCAAATCCCCGACATCTGTCCCGCTGAAGTGGATTTACTCTCACATTGGAGGCGTTTTATAAGCACAAACGTGCTTTAATCTCTCCACGCACCAGCCAAAATGTTAAAACAGCGCCACTAGCCCGATGACACTTTGTTGTGGCTGAAAACGGAACTGCACCTCATTTTTCTCTGTCTGGCTGAGTGCGTTCGATTCGATGTGACATTGAAAACCGAGCAAAACGGCTAAACATGTGATGGGTCGTGTTTACCATAGTTACCATAGTTACCCACAATGCCAAGGGGAATTGTGGGTAATTGTTTTCGCGCATTAAAGCCAATAACTTGAAAATTAAAGCAATTTAAAATGTGAAAACAGTCTCTGTGAAGTAATAATGAGCCGGAGACTTTGTCAGACATGTAAATAGCAAAAAAAAAAAAAATCGCACCGTCAGTGAGAAAGGTTTGACTTAGAGTGCTATAAATACCTTTGGGATTCCTAGATATATTTGGTAGCGTGTGTTGCATCTGTTGTCTTAAACTGGGGTTGATAATGAGGGTATGAGTCTCCACTGGCCCATTGCTATGGACATAGCAGGCTAAGGGACGACCGAGCACCCACTAGCCATGAGCCGTGGACACGGCAGGCTGATGGGGCAGGTCTAGAGGGTGATATATGGCCAGTCTAGTATATACGGCTGTGTCTAGGGACACAGGTGGAACACAAGCTGATTTTTTTCCATTGCTTCCAAGACTTTTCTAGTGTGTATAATATATACACACACTATAAATGTGTGTCTGTGTGTGTGTGTGTGTGAGTGTACTCGTGTCAAAAACTGCATTTTTAGGACAAACACTTAATCCACCTTTGTTACTCCTTTGCTTGAAAACAAAACATCTGACCTGATTCTATTTATTTAATTATGTCTAGATTTCCTTCATTTTTTATTCAGGGTCATTTCTGAGAAAGTACTTTGTCTGAGTTCAGAGGAGTGTTTTTGACTTAGCATCATGGGGTCACTTACCTGTGGTGTGCACTGTAAATCAGATGCTCTTGTTAAGAGGAGGGGAATTGTGTCTTTCCTCTCAGTTAGCAAAGGCCAGATCAGTATGGAGGACAGAAAATGACTTAAGTATAAATACATGCATTAAGAAATGTATGAATAAATACAGGAATAAATAAATAAATGCTTAAATAAATGTTGAAGTTGGCTAGCCCGCTCAGCTACCCCTTAGCAGAAGCCGAAGTCGTTGGCATTTGTTTTAGCGCTGGTTTATTCATGGCATTGTTTGTTTTTACAAGCCATTTCAAATCAAATACGATCATTAGCGAACGATATAGAGAACCATGTACTCAACGACTATCTTCAGTTTGGGCTGGATAGATTGATAGATGACTTGGCTCAGCTCAATGCCAATATGGATGTGGAAGTTGACCAAACAGTGTTTGAATTGTGTCTTTCCTCTCAGTTAGCAAAGGCCAGATCAGTGTCTCTTTTAACCCCTTCGTAACTGTTTAACTTGTCTTGAGGTTCTTCCAAGGACCTGCAAAACATTTGCATCAAGCAGCCTTACTAATCTTTAACTAACATTAATTAATGAACTCATCAACATCTGTCACAAAAAAGACAAAATGTGAAAGACAAAAACACTTATTTCCGCATTTATGTATTCTGTGTTTTATTCATTTCTGTATTTATACATTTATTTAGACATTCCTGTATTCATTTATACATTTATTATTGCATCCTGTATTCATTGATACATTTATTATTGCATCCTGTATTCATTTATACATTTATTATTGCATCCTGTATTCATTGATACATTAATTATTGCATCCTGTATTCATTTATACATTTATTATTGCATTTATTTATACTTAAAAACAATTTCGTCGTCCACACATCACATGTCATCTCTTCTGTCTAATCGAAGATGCTTTCCATGGTGCTGATCGGGCTCTGTGAGAGGCATGTGTGGGGCCGGTGGGACCCTGGAAGAAGGCATGCAGGGCCTGGTAGCATCTATCCAGCACTGGAGCATGCTGGATGGATGCTGTCCATGGTGCTGATCGGGCTCTCAGCCAACTTATACGGCCTTGAATAAGTCACAGTTCTTACGATTTCAGAGAATCTGCAGTAAGACTTTGATTCTGCAAGCAGAGTGCTATTCCCAGCTTTGGCCAGCAGAGGGAACTCTAGGACTTCTCTTAGAAAATCCCACAGGACATTTCAGCAAACGAAACCTACATTGGTGAACTCTATTGAGTTCTGAGAATAGCAAAATGATGTATCATGTGCTGTCATTCAAGACTCGACTCGATTAGATGACAGTTATGTGTCCAGACGTGTCATTTTTATTTTTTACTCCAAAATACAGATGTAATATATCATTGGCCACCAGCAGCGCTGTGGTGCCGTTTGGCGAGGGGAGGACTTCTTTGAGTGTTGATGCCATTCTCAGCTACAGAGAGGACCACAGTACCCATGTCCTAGAGCTCTGCACTGTTTGGAATCTACTTTAAACGGTAAGTAATTCAGATGAATTAACAATGAATTAAAATGTCATGATAAGTAGTCTGGGCATCAATTGAAAGCTCTAAATATAACGTTAGTTGTGTTTCTTCAGTGTTACCGTGTCGAAGTCTTCTGTATGAGTTCGTTAGCTTACATGCTAACGTAGCGTAACCTGACCTATTTCATTCATCTCCGACTTTGTTGTGTTTTTGTGGCTGAAAGTATCCCCAGTTAACACCAACGTGCAGTCAAATGTATGCTGGTGAATATTGAGGCTGACGTTAGATACACTATGGACGTCACTTTACTTCATTTGCTTTATTTGAATCACGTAAACAGTAAACACGCAGTATCCGTTATATCACGTCACGTATCTTCATGAATGAAGTTTATAGTTGTGTACATTACCTGCTCCCCGTGTGTTTGACAGCATTAGTTACTGAGCAGATTAAGGACATCAGACAAAATATGCTCAACTAACAAATGATGATGTGTTATAAAATAAGATAAGATAATCCTTTATTAGTCCCGCAGTGGGGACATTCAGGATCACAGCAGCAAAGTGGACAGTGCACACAAGATAGTATAACTAAGACTTAAAAAAATAAAATATTGTTATTAAAGTGCATATTATGTACTTTTACTTAAGTGTGACTTTAGTAAGTAACATTTGAATGCAGGACTTTCACTTGTAAAATAGTATTTACACCATGTGGTGGTATCAATAGATTTGTTTTACTGAAGTACAAAGCCTGTATACTTTCTCCATCACTGTTAAAATCAGAGAACACCAGAACTCCAGTGTCCAGCTTGCTGAGTTTCACAGACTACAGTGTAGCTGTCATGTTACATCCTTGCTTCATCTTACTGTCAATAATAATGACAACATGTTTAATATTCTCTATAGTGTCAGAGGCACCCCTGATTTCTCCTGAGACGTCTGCAGAGCCCGCTCAACTGTCACCTGCACAGAGAGATCAACGTTAGTGTGAGAAGGTTTTTCATTCATGTCAAAAGGAGTAAATCAAGTCGCGCCAAAAACCCTACTAATTTGCTCTGTGTTTATTCTTGTCTGACTAGGTGAGCAATCACCCAGGCCGTTAGCTGTCCCCACCCGTCCTTCTCCACAGCTCCCTGGCTACGACCATGAAGTCAGCCAGTGGACCTGTTCACAGCAGCAGAGGATCTGGATGAAGACAGAGCTGGAATCCACGGGTCTCTGGACAGGCTCCTTTCCTGTGCGCAACCTCATGAAGATGGTGTCATTGTGGCATCTCCCTCCCCAGCCAGAATGAATCGACAGCATCTCTGATCTTCCTTCCCCAATGTTCTTTCAGCTGGAACTGGATGCTACAAGGAAAAGCGGTGGAGGACAGAGGACCGCCAAAGAGGAAGAGGACTGAATCCCAGCACATGGGTCGCAAGTGTCGATTCTGTCAGATGGAACTGAAGCAGGATCCAAACAGTCCTCACATTCACACGGGGTTCCCTGGAGTAACAGGGAAGTACATTTACGGCCCGGGTAAAGTATTTTCCTCTGACAAAGATCAGGGCATGGAGAAAGAAAAAAAAAAAAAAGAGACGGGTGGTTGAAAAGGGAAAGTAAGAGGAAGAAAAGGGGTGTTTTGTCGTGTATATGTCTTGGCTCTTTGCTATAACTACACTAGTTTTATGATATTCATTATTATATTTGCCGTACATATTTGTGTTGTGTATTTGTGACCTTGCATTATGGGCTCTGTGTTCAATCAGCAGAGAATGTACTTCCTGAGGCAGCTGAAGAAATTCAACCTGCCAAAGACAATGATGGTGCATTTCTACACAGCCATCATTGAGTCCATCCTCTGCTCCTCCATCACGGTCTGGTACGCGGCAGCCACAGCCAAGGACAAGGGCAGACTGCAGCGCATCATTCGCTCTGCTGAGAAGGTGATTGGCTGCAATCTGCCGTCCCTCCAGGACCTGTTCGGACATTTCCTTCTGGTCTCTTTCCTTCTGGTCTCTCCCCTGCACATCCCTGTCTCTCTATTTAAACACACTCGTCACTTTTAACATGTCATACACTTCACTTGGTTTACAGTCCTGTTATCTGTTTTTGTGTGCACTTCATTCCATATCCTACATTTCAAATATGTTTCTATTTCCTGCACTGTGCTGACTGTTTTTGATAGTTAAATGTTATTTGATAGTTCATGTTGTTGTTTATTGTTGAATGTTATGCACCTTCCGCCACTACAAATTCCTTGCAGGTGAAAACTTGCTTGGCAATAAACGGTTCTGATTCTGATTCTGAATATTTACTGCCCCTGGTGTGGAGAACAAGTCGTTCCAGCAGAGCACTCAAGCACAAAGTCAAGAAGCCTCTGGGCAGAGGAAAAGACTGGTGTCAACAGTCGACGATTTCAAGGATTTCGTTTGATATAAATTATTGTCCCCTCAATATTTACTGTCCCTGGTGTGTTTAATAAATATGTTTCATTCACTAATGTTTACATTTCTCATTAATAAATGAATCATTGTAGTGAACAGTAAAAACTGCAATATAATAGGTCAGGTACTTGATAATCTGTCTGCCACTACAATCTAGTGATGATCAGTAAACAGCAAAGGTGGATACAGATTTCTGGAACTATAAATAGCTCTTTTTTTCTGCAAACAGGAATGTTGTAAAACCTGCGTTGGCCAGCAGAGGGAACTCTAGGACTTCTCAGAAATGCCACAAGACATTTCAGCAAACTAAACCTACATTGGTGAACTCTATTGAGTTCTGAGAATAGCAAAATGATGTATCGTGTGCTGTCATTCAAGACTCGACCTCAACTGCAGCTGTTTCATTGAAGACCACAAACACACAGAGACAGTTAAAGTTACACTAACTTTATTTTTTTTCCACGACGCAAACAGTTCAGGACAACCTAGAGGTCCAACCAGGTCAAGTCCAGGCCCTCTCGTCTAAACGACCTCCGTTTCACGCCGTAGTCAAACAATAATTCGTCCTTCACGAGGACAGACAGTGTTTATACACAGCGACGGTTACATTCCGTGGCCGAATGGTTAGCGTGACTGCACACAGCGTAAACCCCCAACGCGCATGCGCAGATCATTGGTACGCAGGGGTCGGCGGTTCGACTCCCGAGAGAACCTTTAATTGTTAAAGTCTCACCAGCTTCTGAGAAGGAGAGTAAATACAAAAGATTGTCTTTTTATTGTTGTATGAATTAATAAAAGCGACAACTCGGGTCCTGTCCTGGCTTCAATTCATACAATACACCCACATTTTTGTAGCCACAAAACTCTCACCTGAAATTGGTCAAATTGATGCATTTTTGCTCAATTTTGCAACCACTTGTTAAAACTCCTCTGTCTAACAAAAGAGTTGAATGAAAAACGATAGAGTCAAACCTCATGACATGATCACATGTTTCCTCTTGACAGGGAGCAGAGAGGGGAGGGGCTCTGAAGGCTGTATACAGCCGCCCCCCGTGTGGCCTGTGCACCGTCACTCTTCCTTTGATTCCCTTCCCATGCAATGCCGCGCGTCGTGCGTACTGTGCACAATTCAGTCTGGAGTTTATTTTGGTCTGCCCACACAGGTAAGTGTCAGGTAGGATGCAAACAGGGAGAGTGCAGAGGCCGAGACGCCCATCCCCTCGAGGTTGGAGAGGAGGATCTGGTGGTTCACCGTGTCAAACGCCGCAGACAGGTCCAGGAGAATCAGGACAGAGGAGAGAGGGACTCTGTCAACGCAAGGAGGGCTGTCTCTGTCGAGTGACCCACCTTGAACCCGGACTGGTGGGGGTCCAAGAGGCTGTTCTGGTGGAGATTGGAAGACAGTTGGTTAAAGACAGCACGTTCCTGTGGTTTGGATAGAAAGGCTAGAAGAGAAACCGGTCTGACGTTCTGGACATGTGATGCTTCAGAGCTGTAGTGCTTTAAAAAAATACAAAAGTAAACTCACCGCAGACACAGGAGGTCAGGATGAAGAGCAGCAGTATCCTGCAGATCATCTTCTCCCTGTGAGAGGAGACAGAGGGGAAGAGTCACAAACACATCACGTCAAAACTCAGTTGTTAGATGAACATTTACGGTGAAATAGAAACTCACTTTATATCGGTATGCAAATCTATTGACTGTGTCTGCCAGACCAGTCTTCTTCCTTTTATATCTGATCTGCACCGGACACACTTGTAGCTGTCTTATAAGCGCGTGCCGTGCGCCCCGTGAGTCTTTATTTGATTCCTTTTATATGCGATTGTGTTATGCCCACAGAGGTAGCGGTGATATATCCACCGTGCGCCGTGCGCCCCGTACGCCGTCTGGCCCGTGCACCATCAGTCTTCATTTTATATCAGATTGTGTTCTGCCGAAAAATTCCTCTGTCCAACTAAAACGTTGCATGAAAAACTATAGAGTCAAACCTCATTACATGATCACATGTTTCTTACAGTTTCATTGAAAATATATATATGCAAATATTTTTGAAGCACTGACTTGTAATGCAATTCTACATATTATACCACCATATCATTGTCATTTATAGAATCATTTATTGTATTTTATTTAACAGATGGCATTTCTCTCTCAATCGTGACCAAACGGTCAGCTGGAACATGCATCAAACTAAAACATCTGTGTCAAAAATATGTAGAGCAATTCAAAAAATATGAATAAATCGCCACACTTGTTGCTTCAATCAGTTTTCTGACACAATTAACATTCAAATAATAAAGTCATAATGCATGCTCAGCTGGAACTATTCACCTTACTATGAACACCTAAGGGGGAAAGTGCATACGCTACAGCTGGATGACGTCATGCTAATTATTTATTTAGCTTTTTAAAACAACGGGGACGGATCCAGCACCGACAGTTACGGGAGTGAGGGATGAGGAGGTAAGGAAACATGAGAACACCAGGGTAGGGAGTGAGGGATGAGGAGGTAAGGAAACATGAGAACACCAGGATAGGGAGTGAGGGATGAGGAGGTAAGGAAACATGAGAACACCAGGGTAGGGAGTGAGGGATGAGGAGGTAAGGAGACATGAGAACACCAGGGTAGGGAGTGAGGGATGAGGAGGTAAGGAAACATGAGAACACCAGGATAGGGAGTGAGGGATGAGGAGGTAAGGAAACATGAGAACACCAGGGTAGGGAGTGAGGGATGAGGAGGTAAGGAGACATGAGAACACCAGGGTAGGGAGTGAGGGATGAGGAGGTAAGGAAACATGAGAACACCAGGGTAGGGAGTGAGGGATGAGGAGGTAAGGAAACATGAGAACACCAGGATAGGGAGTGAGGGATGAGGAGGTAAGGAAACATGAGAACACCAGGGTAGGGAGTGAGGGATGAGGAGGTAAGGAAACATGAGAACACCAGGGTAGGGAGTGAGGGATGAGGAGGTAAGGAAACATGAGAACACCAGGATAGGGAGTGAGGGATGAGGAGGTAAGGAAACATGAGAACACCAGGGTAGGGAGTGAGGGATGAGGAGGTAAGGAGACATGAGAACACCAGGGTAGGGAGTGAGGGATGAGGAGGTAAGGAAACATGAGAACACCAGGATAGGGAGTGAGGGATGAGGAGGTAAGGAAACATGAGAACACCAGGGTAGGGAGTGAGGGATGAGGAGGTAAGGAGACATGAGAACACCAGGGTAGGGAGTGAGGGATGAGGAGGTAAGGAAACATGAGAACACCAGGGTAGGGAGTGAGGGATGAGGAGGTAAGGAAACATGAGAACACCAGGATAGGGAGTGAGGGATGAGGAGGTAAGGAAACATGAGAACACCAGGGTAGGGAGTGAGGGATGAGGAGGTAAGGAAACATGAGAACACCAGGATAGGGAGTGAGGGATGAGGAGGTAAGGAAACATGAGAACACCAGGGTAGGGAGTGAGGGATGAGGAGGTAAGGAAACATGAGAACACCAGGGTAGGGAGTGAGGGATGAGGAGGTAAGGAGACATGAGAACACCAGGGTAGGGAGTGAGGGATGAGTAGGTAAGGAAACATGAGAACACCAGGATAGGGAGTGAGGGATGAGGAGGTAAGGAAACATGAGAACACCAGGATAGGGAGTGAGGGATGAGGAGGTAAGGAAACATGAGAACACCAGGGTAGGGAGTGAGGGATGAGGAGGTAAGGAAACATGAGAACACCAGGGTAGGGAGTGAGGGATGAGGAGGTAAGGAGACATGAGAACACCAGGGTAGGGAGTGAGGGATGAGTAGGTAAGGAAACATGAGAACACCAGGATAGGGAGTGAGGGATGAGGAGGTAAGGAAACATGAGAACACCAGGGTAGGGAGTGAGGGATGAGGAGGTAAGGAAACATGAGAACACCAGGGTAGGGAGTGAGGGCTGAGGAGGTAAGGAAACATGAGAACACCAGGATAGGGAGTGAGGGATGAGGAGGTAAGGAAACATGAGAACACCAGGGTAGGGAGTGAGGGATGAGGAGGTAAGGAAACATGAGAACACCAGGGTAGGGAGTGAGGGATGAGGAGGTAAGGAGACATGAGAACACCAGGGTAGGGAGTGAGGGATGAGTAGGTAAGGAAACATGAGAACACCAGGATAGGGAGTGAGGGATGAGGAGGTAAGGAAACATGAGAACACCAGGATAGGGAGTGAGGGATGAGGAGGTAAGGAAACATGAGAACACCAGGGTAGGGAGTGAGGGATGAGGAGGTAAGGAAACATGAGAACACCAGGGTAGGGAGTGAGGGATGAGGAGGTAAGGAGACATGAGAACACCAGGGTAGGGAGTGAGGGATGAGTAGGTAAGGAAACATGAGAACACCAGGATAGGGAGTGAGGGATGAGGAGGTAAGGAAACATGAGAACACCAGGGTAGGGAGTGAGGGATGAGGAGGTAAGGAAACATGAGAACACCAGGGTAGGGAGTGAGGGCTGAGGAGGTAAGGAAACATGAGAACACCAGGGTAGGGAGTGAGGGATGAGGAGGTAAGGAAACATGAGAACACCAGGGTAGGGAGTGAGGGATGAGGAGGTAAGGAAACATGAGAACACCAGGGTAGGGAGTGAGGGATGAGGAGGTAAGGAAACATGAGAACACCAGGGTAGGGAGTGAGGGATGAGGAGGTAAGGAAACATGAGAACACCAGGGTAGGGAGTGAGGGATGAGGAGGTAAGGAAACATGAGAACACCAGGGCACACATAGAACTCTGTCAAGCTACATATTAGACAAAGTGAACATCTTTTCTTCTACATAGTTGTCCTCAGTCTCATCTGCTTAACTTGGTCATGGAGGCATCAACATTTAATAGAGATGGTAAATTAACAGTGAAAACTCATCATAGCTTAATTTAACATCAGTATTCATAATTACACTTCATGTTTACTTCTCCTGATCTTTACCTCCTATAACAAGGTCCATAGGGGCATCTCAATAAATAAACATGTTATATTATATTATATAAGTGTTATTTACTGATTGTTTTCGTGTTGGAATAAATGTTAAATATTTAACTGCCAAGTAATAATGCGTGTTTGATACTTTAATTTGTTTTGCATTAAATCACACTGGATGTTTGCTGAAATTGATAGGATGGCCCTACCTAGAACATGTTCCACCAGCCGCCACTGGTTATTAGTGTTATTAGTTGCTGTTATTAAGTACAGTGATCATGTGAACAGACACTAACTTATCTAAAGTCTCTCCAGCTGTTAAAGCCGACTGACAGCTGATCAGCTGTGTTCAGCTGATCCTCCGTCATCAGAAACAGACGTCGCTTCACGTGATGCTTCAGAGGAAAGGACGTCTCATGTCTCTTAAAACATATTTCCTCGTTCCTCTCTCCTCGCATGGTTTCATCCATGCATCCCTGGTGGGAGGGACTAAGACGCAAGGAAAGGACGCAAGTGAGGGAAACGGGGATGCAATTAAGAGACTTGGGATGTACCCACAGCCTCAAGAGGCGCGAGCGTGAGTCAGCGGAAAACGCGTCATATAACCGGTGACTTGAAGAACCATCGAGCCGATCCGGAGGAAACATGCATCTTCTTAAACACTTAGTGCATCGGTGTCCGCCAGTTCCCCATCGGACCACGTCGCTTTCTTCCTCTTTATGGCAGCATGCTCGGTTTAAAACGCGAGGGCCCCCGGTGCGGTCCGGGTCGAAGCGGTTCGGCACCGCGGAGGCTTCTGTGAAGACGGGCGATCCTGTCAGGACGAGAGAGAAAACCCTGACCATGGCGACCTTAAACCCGCAGGTGAAAGCGGTGGAGTACGCCGTGAGAGGACCCATCGTTACGAAGGCGGGAGACATCGAGAGGGGGCTGCAGCAGGTGAGCGGCTAACCGACCGGTGCAGCTTCCGCACCGGGGAGACAGTGTGTTCAGTGATGGAGGGAGAGAACGGGAATAACGCGTACGTTATTAAAAGTAGTTACTTTACCAAACGTAAAAAACTGTATTCTGCACCAAATAAATAATAATAAAGAATTAAATAAATGAATAAAAAACGTTCTGCTAAAATGCCAATATACAGTAACAGTATATTCTATATCCAAAATATATATAAAAAAACGTTTCCCAGTTGTGCAGCCAAAAAAGACAAAAAAAAATAAAAAAGTAATCTATTCTGCAGCACTCAATAGGCTATAAATAAAGTGCTTTCCTCCTTTATGCAATTATGAGCAACTTTTCTTTTCTTTTGATGTCTTGTTTAAAGAGACCTCCGTCTCTCATTCACAGAGATGAACTGTTGGCCTAATGCTGCGTTCACACCGGTCGCGTTGATTTTTTGACGCGCTGCAAAAAAGCGTCCAACGCACTGCAAAAAAGCGTCCAACGCGCCGCCGGTCGTGTTCAGACCAAACGCCGCAAAATCTCGTAGCGCCGGAGAGGGGGCGTGGTTTATCGACTGGAAGCCGTTCACCTGGCCGCCATTACTTTCCGCTATCAACCGTGAAAGGAATAAGGACAATTGCTGCTTTGTACGTGTTGTGGAAGTCCCTCAAACGTCGGAATGCCAAACGCAGTCATGTCTGGTTCATAATATTGTTCAGAGGAGCTCCGTGGATTGTATCGAGCTGTATTCACTGTGTCTAGCAAGCCACCGGTCGCTGTTTACAGCTGTAGGAACACAACATAAACTGATTTGGCTGTGATTCAACGGAAAATAAACCGACAAAAAGGGACTCCGAAATAACTACATAATGATGCCGATTTGTACTTGTCTTCTCCGACAAAAAGGGACTCCGAAATAACTACATAATGATGCCGATTTGTACTTGTCTTCTCCGACAAAAAGGGACTCCGAAATAACTACATAATGATGCCGATTTGTAGGCTACTTGTCTTCTCAATGGAGCTCTGATGGATCGGTGCTAGGCTATGCTAACATCGTAGCAGCTCCACCAGCACTCAATAACGTCACGTAGACGTAAATACGGCAGCGTCTATTCATTGTTTGTACCGTATGGTTTACACACACACATGTATACACGTAGTTTGGTCCGGTCTCTATTGATATGAGGTATCGTAGAGCTCGGGGAACCCACAAACCGCCACTATTAATTTGTCCTCCATTGTTGTTTGTGATTCAGCACCGGCAGGAGCTACGGCACTGATGACGGGAGCAGCAACTCAACGCTGATAGGCTATCGCGCCACAGCGTCACGCGATTATTTCGCAGAAGTTGAAAAATTTCAACTTGCGCGTTGGCGATTTTGCGGCGTCCAACGCGTCCACCGCGTCCACCGCACTGCAATAACGCGTCCAACGCGCCGCGCCATCGCAAAATCGCGGCGCGCCAGTCTCATCGCGTCTGTGCATAGACTTTGTATGTAATCTCGACGCGCGTCAAAAAATCAACGCGACCGGTGTGAACGCCCCATAACGTTACATCTTGAAGCTCGATCTTGTCCAGAGCAGCATGTGCGTTAACAGCGCTTCTTAGTTTGAGTGAGTGCATGTATCTGTTGATGCCTGAGTTTAATAAAGGCAGGCTATTCATAACAAACGTATCTACATGTGTCATTAGTGTGAACAGTTGAGACGTTGACTCGCTCGGGTCGGGCTCGGGCACTACTCTGTGGGACGCGCGGGCTCGGACAGAAACATTTGGCGCGATCCATACTCTACTCTACACTAACAACTTTCAAAATATGTTTCCATTGTATAATGGGTGGCAATGTAAGGCTAGCAGCTTTGCACTGTGTGGTTAGTTAGCCTACTACTAGCTAACTAACCGACCTGGGCTTCTTGCTCGCAAGGCCTACATCCCCTCTGGGATGTCTCTTTTCTTTTTTGGTGGCATTTTCCAAAAGGATCAACAATATCAATGCTGAGACCAAACGAAATACTAATATGAGGCTTTATTATTTCCTGGCGTATTTAGTAGCTTACCGTGTCAGACTATACTGCCAGCTCTCTTTCTGCAAGTCACGATTCACGAGTGTTTCTGACTCTGACACTTCAGCCAATTCAATGACAGCGGCTTGTCTCGCAGGCTCGAGGGCGCATTGGAAAACTTGGAAATGTATTTTTCACAGTGGTGTATAAAGTACTCAAAAGCCATACTTGAGTAAAAGTAAAGATATACCTTACTGGAAAACTACTTGAGTAAAAGTCTTAAAGTATCTGATATTTATTGTACTTAAGTATCAAAAGTAATTTTCTGATATTAAATGTACTTAAGTATTGAAAGTAAAAGTACAAGTAAATGCTGTTAATAAAAAAGCAAAGGGTCAGAATTTTGAGAATTATGAAGTTTATTCTTTTAAGTGCTGTGGCTCCATGACCAAGGACATGGAGCTGTGTTGAACATAATTGGGTTGGCTGTGATCCATTCAGGAGCAACAATGTTCAACATAATATATTGTACATAAGTATACTTTTGCATCTACTATGAACTTATCATCATAATTCTCCGAAAAGCAATATGACACTATGAAGGAGTTGTAACAGTGCGTTTATAAGTCTGCTCATTAGACTAGAGGATGTAGAGGGCAAATGCATAATATTATGTTCAGCAAAACATATCCACTTGATGCATCAGGTGAGTGTTTAGAGAAAGGACACCTGCCTTGTAAACTCCTATGGGCCTGATTTGAACACAATAGACAAAGGTTTTGCTCAAGCTGAATCTGCAATTGGGCGACTGCTACCATCATAACTCCATCTGATCATCCACAACATGACTCAAATATCAAAACATGATCAATACTAAAGCAGCAACACAGTCATTACTTGAAACTGAAAAATGTCCTGTTCATCTTCAAAAGAAGTTGTTTTTCAAAATTGCGAGAATTCAGTCTCGCTCTTCTTGGGCTGAAGACTAGTCCTGCGATGCTAAATAGCCTTTCACAGGCCGCTGAGGCAGGTAGAGGTGTGTTCAGCGTCACAGACAGCTTGCGCACAGCTGGGAAGGATTCCCCTAATGCTAACACTAATGCTAACACTAATGCTAACACTAATGCTGCGCTCTCGCGGCTCCTGTCAATCCTATGGTGTGGTGGCTAGCTAACGTTAAGTTAGCTAACGTTAGCCTACTCGTGCTGTAATGATTATAGCTAAGATGACTCAAATCAACAAAATCTCACAACTGTCAACACTTGCTCAGCTCACTAACTCGCGAGCGATCCACGGGTGTTGGTCTTCGTCACCACCGTCGTTTGTTGCGGGAGTAGCAGGTGCTTCCATTTCTGCTTCCATCATGAAATCAGTCATCGTAGAGTGGAATTCTGCTCATGTAGT
>JAFEUB010000128.1:0-12500 GCA_024529925.1 Ophthalmolycus amberensis | reverse complement strand
GTTATATCGGTAAACTGAGATCTGTAGTATCAACACCTGAATTAGAGATGATCATACACACTTATCTCCTCTCGCATTGACTACTGCAACTCACTTTTCTCATCACTCAGTGCATCTGCTCTTAACCGTCTGCAGGTAATCCAAAACGCTGCCGCCAGATTGCTCACCAGGACAAATCGACGGTCTCACATCACCCCCGTACTCCGATCTCTCCACTGGCTCCCTGTAGCATCTAGGATGCACTTCAAAATTCTCACCATCACTTACAGAGCACTTCACGGTCAGACTCCTACTTATGTAGCTGATCTACTTCGCCCCTATTCACCCGCCCGCACTCTCAGGTCAAACGCTCTAGGTCTTCTGTCAGTCCCACGCACACGATTTAAGAGCCGTGGTGACCGAGCCTTTGAGGCAGTGGCCCCGAGGCTCTGGAATGCTCTGCCTGCAACTCTACGCCTCGCAGATACTGTGAATACTTTTAAGAACCAGCTCAAAACCCACCTGTTTAGGCTGGCGTTTGAGTAAAAACCCATGTCCTAGACCTGCTCTTAAAATATGTTTTACATTTTTATTTTATTTTTTACTTTTCTCTGTGTATGTAATCTATTGACCCTATGGGTCACATTGTGTTTTTTATGCTTTTAAATGTCTGCTCTGTTTAGCACTTTGTGATGTTATGTCTGTGAAAAGCACTGTATAAATAAATTTCATTCATTCATTCATTCATATGAGCTGTCTGTCCTCGGCAAGCTCAGATCCATCCCATCTGAGACTCAGATGGTTGTGCAATATGTTGCTTGTTCTTATCACCGGCTGTGTAATGTGTACAATATGTAGAAGCTGTGGTTGCTTTAGTACATGATGCTTTGTTTGTCTGTTTCTTGTTGTATTACTACTATAGAGGCAGCTATAATGATAAGACAATGTCATGGCCCATGTGTCATATCACGTGTGCAGCATTTGAGCAAGACACTTAACCCTAAATTGCTCCCGTAGGCTGTTCCTGCGGTGTATGAATGCATGGTAGCCCCTGTCATCAGTGTATGAATGGGTGAATGATGACATGTAGTGTTGAAGCTCTTTGAGTGGTCAGAAGACTAGACAGGTGCTATTCAAGTACAGTCCATCTACCATTACAACCAAGATGGATGGGTAATGATGCAACGGAATGGTTTAGCCACAACATTTGCATTTCCTAAAGACATACTCTGGTGGTCTGTGTTTTGGCCATGTTTACTGTTTCCATGTTGAGTTTTATGTCAAACCACGATTTATGACGTTTCTGAATGTACACATATTTAAGGCATGACAGGAGTTTGCAAACCTTTTTTTCAATCTCTACTCATTTCTTTCACAGTACTCACCGGCACTTCCACACACGCATCACTTTCCCTGCAGCTAGCAGCTAGCAGTGCTTTCTTCTTTCACTGCATCAGGTTCTCTTTCAGACTATGTTGAGACTATGTTGAGGACCAGATTGGTATTTACTTCCAGTGTTAATAGTTCTCTGTCTCCCAACCTCTGTTCTCCAGGTCAAGTGCAGAGTAAGAAGTGTATCGAGGAGGTGCTCCACTTCGCCTATGTGGAGAATCTGTTTGTCATGGCTGATGAGGTAACTTCCAATGCCTGCAAATACCGTTTTACATCCAGAGTTATTTTCTCTTCATTTTCATGTTAAACCATTCAGACTTTGCACTTTCAGGGGCAGATCTCTGTTTTCTTTCTTTTTCTTCTCAAAGTCAAATCAGCAGAGAAAGAGAGATGTCATCAATCAAAATAACTTTTATTTACTCATTAGTAACTTCGTCATCAAAATGAAATCGGAGTAGACAACGTGCAGCTTAGATTAGTTTGAGATGTCCACCAGTGGGATTAAGTGTGCTTAAACATGTCCATAATCAAATGATAAATAGGATCAAGCACCAAGGTCTCTCGGGCAGCAATGAGTCTGATGAGGCAGCGTAGAGCTGGACGAGGAGGGACCTGCATCTGCTGTGTTGAAGGTGATATATGAAGGCAAATCACTGTCAAAATCCGAGAGCGCAAATGAGAGCGCATGTGTGTGTAGAGGTGCTCAACAAAGCAAAATATGCGCGCGGCTGTTTCATTTGCATGCGCGGGGCCTCTGCACGTACGCACACACACACGCATCTCATTTGCGTTCCTGTGTTTGAAGATAAATGGGTGCTGGTTGAGGGCAGAAGGTGGCTAGTTTGGTCTCTAATAATTAGGATTTTATCATTAAAGAAGCTCATAAAGTCATCACCACTGAGGTCTATAGGAACACAGGGCTCACAGAGCTGTGACTCTGTCAGCCTGGCTACAACCTGATGAGTGATAGGCAGCTCTGGCATTACGCAGGGCCTTCAGTGAGTGCTAAGACTCGGGTTTGGGGTTATACCATGAAGCTAACCTCCTTTGTTTTATTATCTTCTTTAGAATAGAAGCATCTCCTCCAGAGTTCGTTCAACCTGCTCTCGTGCTTGTTTACATTCCACCCTCATGCACGATGGAGACTGATGTGGTCATCGCAACATATCAAAGTCTGAGGTGTTGGGAATCAATTAAATACTTTAAGAGATAACCTGATAATGTTGAGAGTACAGTTGTTAATATTGAGAAAGACGTTATATATCCAGATTGGAAGCAGAGATTAGTTAATTGTATTCTCATTAGCATATTCTGTCTCTAACATGTCATTACAGGTGAACACCGGTGTAATTAAAGAGGTTAATTGCGGCCCTGTTCCATTTAGGTGCACCAGGGCCCAGGTATTGTGCCGGCTGGCTCACTGGAATGACTGTGACTCACTAAAGTAATTTGATCGATTCCATCTGTGTTTACCGCACTATGACATGTTAGACTGGCTGCCGTGGAAAGGGCCTACTCCCAATGTGTCGTGACAGGTTTGTTTCTTGTGGCACCATAGTTGTCAGTCTGGCTGTGTTTTTACAGGTTTACCAGGACAACGTGTACTCGCCAGACTGTCAGTTCCACTCCTTTAAGAAGGTCCTCTATGAGATGGGCCCTGAGTACTTTAACAATGTGGAACTGGCCTCCTTCCACTCCACCTCCAAGGGCTACACTGGAGAGTGAGTTTCCACTGCACTGAACACACACTGAGCTCTTATCTCACTACTGGTGCTTGCACAGGAAGAGCATGAGCATTTAAATGTGTTAAATGTGCTTTTACTATTTGCTTCTTCACAGTAAGTTCTTAAAATATTGTATGAGGTCTTCATTTATATCAACTGAACAGAGAATGATATATTAACAGTTTATAGATATTTCGTAGGTGATGCTGAGCAGCAAGAGGGGATCTGATGTGCTAACATAGCCGACACAGCTCCATCATCATCCAGAAAGACTCCATGTTCTCAAATAATAACTAAATAAAAACATCTTCATTAAGTTCTGAATTTATAAAATTGTCCTTGTGTGAGATGCTCAGATTGATATGAAGTTGCAACCAGCAGCCAGTTAGCTTAGCACGGAGTCGTGCGCAATGACTTCCATGAGTCTTGTCATTACCATGAGGTTGCCAGGCAATCAGTGAACAGTCCAGCAGGCAGCTGGACCTCAGGCTGAAGGCTTTGGTTCATAGGCCGTGCCAAACTGAAGGACCTAATTGCTTCTGAGTTAATACATGTGTCTTCACCCCCCTGTGTGGAGTGCCTTTTCATACTATCTGTGCTCCACCTTGTTTCTTTCTCCACACGCTCCCACTCAGGTGTGGTTTCCGTGGGGGATATATGGAGGTGTTGAACATGGATCCACAGGTGGAGGCCCAGCTGGTCAAACTACTTTCTGTTCGCCTGTGCCCCCCCGTCCCTGGACAGGCAGCAATGGACGTCATTGTTAATCCTCCCAAAGTGCATGAGCCCTCGTATGCTCAGTTTATTAAGGTGTGTGTGTGTTTGGTTTTCCTAAATCCATTAAGTGTGACGTTGCCTTCACAGCATTGCCATTTCTGAGGAACTAGCACTGCGACTCACTTTTGCACCATTGTAGAAGAGATGAGGGATGTCACGGCTGGCATCAAATATAAAGTATGATATTAAAATGGTAAAGAACAGAATTCTGTTATTCAAGATTAAGTTCATTTTTCAGTCTGTATAGTTTTACTTGCTCGGGCCTAAAAAGAGTCCAACTGAAATTGGACTGCATGTTTTGCTCCGTGCATGAATCCCTGACTACTTTGAGTTCTCTGTGTACCTAAATGAAGAACTTGTTCCAGGCTGAGACCAGTACGAGTATCATAAATGAGGCTTGTGTTATTCCATTCACAAAGCACCGTAGCCATGGGAAATGCAGTTTACTTATCTCTGACATTAGCAACTGTTTGGGGAACAGAAACACTGCTCCAAAACAAGACGTGGGTATTGGCGTATCCTTTCCAATCATTTTGCCTTAAGTGTGGTCAGGTCTCCCTCTGACGGGGACTAAATACGTTTGGTCTCTTGAATCCATTTCTTCACCTTGTGTATTATGTGTTCTGTTGGTGTCCAGGAGAAGAGCGCAGTCCTCGATGTCCTGGCTCACAAGGCCATGCTTACGGAGCGAATCCTGAACTCAGTGCCTGGGATCAAATGCAACCCAGTCCAAGGAGCCATGTATGCCTTCCCTCAGATCTTCATCCCCCCACGAGCAATTCAGGAAGCCCAGGTCTGTTGCTTCATGCATTCTCTAATGAGGGATTGTCCTGTACACACAGGTGGTCAGGTCACACACTTATGAGCAGAAATACAATGTACCAGAAATGTAAAATGTGCCAGAAAAATACAAAACTATCCACACCACTGTATGTCAGTAGAATATTCAGTTTTATTAATTCAGGTATGTGTTGAAAAGACCCTGTGTGGCCTGTTTACACAGGTGAGAGATGACCTGTTGTCCATGTTTTTGCCAGCTTGTGTCAAAACTCCAATCTCTTTATGTCATACAAACACTTATTAAATGCTGAGTCTATCCCAGCATGCACTGAATGTCCCTGAATACGTCTCCAGTCTGTGGACAGATGGGAAGCAGCTGAATAGAACCGAGGCAACATTCAGGGAGGGAAGTGACGGTGGATGGCTTCTCGTTCTGTTCTTTGCAGTCCCTGTCTGTGGCTCCTGACATGCTGTACTGTCTCAAACTGCTGGAGGAAACTGGCATCTGTGTGGTTCCAGGAAGTGGATTTGGCCAGAGGGAGGGCACCTTTCACTTCAGGTGAGACGTGAACACTTTTGAATTTTGTTCATCAACATAATGTTAACTTGATATTTTTAAAAAGATTTGAGTTGATAATGTTTAGAGTCAAACGACCAATTTGTCTTGAAACCTGG
Organism: Ophthalmolycus amberensis; assembly: GCA_024529925.1. Classification (NCBI taxonomy): domain Eukaryota; kingdom Metazoa; phylum Chordata; class Actinopteri; order Perciformes; family Zoarcidae; genus Ophthalmolycus; species Ophthalmolycus amberensis. The sequence continues at coordinate 7,173 of JAFEUB010000128.1, read as the reverse complement.
CTGTGATCTGATGAATGAGTTATCATTTCCTTCATTCATTAGACTTTTCTATCACTGGGTTTCTTTTTATTCTGATGCAGGTGCCGTGTGCTTAGCTGAATGTGAAGTGTGATGCTCAGTCCCACATGCAATATGCAGGTTGTCATGAATTGTTTTTAGCACTATCAGGCTACCAGAGGAATAAACCCATTTCATTTGAATGGCCTTTACTCTCGCGCTACCCTGGGGATACAATGACTCAGCATTTTAATTAGGTGGTGCCATAAGGCTGGTGATGTAATGAGTACTTGCAAGGTTAGGTTACATTGAACGGTGTCTGGTCTGCTAAGCTAGCAGGGTACAACCATTTCCCCTCTGAATAATGAATGCTTTGGTAGTTGGGCTTTTTCTTCTTAAGGTAGTATTTGGTTTTCACTGTTGCTAGCACCGCGCCAACTGGTCAGGGCTCCAAGAACTGTCAACGAGCAGAAAAGCAGGGCTGAAATGGTGTAGTGTCCACTCGGCATTAGTTAGGAGAGCAAAGTCTTAAATCAAACCATGGCAGCTTTAGACACACTGTGTATCTGTTTTTACAGTGTGTCTGTGTTTCTGTTTCTCAGAATGACCATCCTGCCGAGCCCAGAAAAGCTAGAACTCCTCTTAGGGCAGCTGAAGGAATTCCACCTCAGATTCCTTGAAGAGTATTCACAAGAGGAACCAGATCCCCAGAACCACCCACGACCACCACAGGGGACCATCAGACCAACCAGACAGACGCTTCCATTGATAGCTTGTTTAATATTGCTAAAATTGTTATTGTTAAAATTGAGTTTACTTGTTTTTTAGAACTTGTGTTACAGAAATATTGTGCCTTCTGCTCAGATAGTTTTGAACCCGTCTAGACAGTGGCCCTCTCCTCAAAGCCCTGACTAAAGGAGCACACAGTATAGTGACTTAGGAAGCACAGTTATGAACTGATTCTCCTCTCAGTATCTGTCCGTCGTGCTCTCATTCATCTGTGCTCTGTGGCATACAGTGAACCTCCACATTCAAACATCTGCTCCTGTCCATCAACACATATCCATTTGATGGCTGCTGAAGACTTCAAACATCAGGTTGCTCCACTATTCGGTGCATGAGGAGCTGTATGCCTCTATAAATGCCTCTGTAAGTGCAGCTGCAATGGTTTTCAAATGTTTTCTTTGATTTGATATTGCCTTATATAACATTAAATGGTCAGTATATATATTATATAGTGTGTCGCTGGTATCTACCCATGTAGATAGTTTTGTTCTGACTGCTTTTCAGCTATCTGTCTCCCCTATACAATGAATCTGAATGGAATTTAGTTTATGGTGATTACATAAATGACTCAACAGCAAAACAAGTCCTCCAACCTATCAGTGCTGAACCAACAGGCAGAGGACTGAGGAGGCAGGTCAGTAGTTAGTAAAATACACTTCACTCAAACAAGGTTCTGTACATGTGATCAGTCTGGATAGGCAAAAGTACAAAATCACTAGGCTGAGGAATACTCCGAAAACAGGGTTCGGGCTAACCCAACCACTACAGATTAACACTGGGACAGAGAACATGAATACTGGAATGCTAACCAGGAGTATAGACAAAGGAGCAGGGAAAGAGAGACAACAGGTACGTGCCAAAATGGAACTGGACATGAGACAAATACTGAAAAAAAAAAGGAAACATAACTTCTACAGGGGACCGGGATGTGACAGTGCTGCAGGCGGGCAGGATGACGTCTGTGGAAGTCACGGATGAGGTTGGGGGGGTTGGGGTCCACGGTGTTCCTGGACGACACCCAAGACCTCTCTTCAGGATCGTAACCCTCCCAGTTAACCAGGTGCTGCCGTCCACGGCCACGACGTCTAATCACCAGGAGGCGCTTGACCAAATACACTGGACCCCCATTGATGAACGGGGGGGGGGGGTCCACAAATCTGGGAGTCAGCTTGCAGGACTCAACTTTGATCTATATATATATATAATATATAGATGCCCTCACCACTTTTAAGAGTTGGCTCAAGGGAACAGTGTGTAACATGAATTGGCAGAGATAGAATATAATATTCATAACTGTGTTTTCATTAGTGTATAATGACCTGAAACTAAGAATCGTGTTTTTGTTAGTGTGGGGACTGCTGATCTTGCTGCCTCTTAGTTTTGTCTTGTGTGTTTGCTTTATGATAATAAATCCCATGCATTTGTTGTTGATTTGGGGCGTAACATCCTTGTTAAAGGTTTTTTTTTATTCGGGGGCAGGAATTTTTCCTTTTCCGATGTGAGGGTCCAAGGGCAGATGATGTTGAATGCTGCACTGATTTTAAGCCCTCTGACGCAAATTTGTGATTTGTCATGTTGGGCTATACAAATACATTTAATTGAATTTGATGTTTCCGTTCTCTTATATCCATTTTTGTTTTCAATTTCAGCTTTACAATTTCATCTTTTAGTTTGAGCATTTTCATTTAAGAATGATCTGTTTTTCATTGTCCCTTTCAAATGAATGATCATCATTTAATTCTAGCCTGATTATTCCTAGTAATGTAATAAGATAATATACATGTTTCAACTTTTTCTCTTTTAATTTTCTATTTGGATATCTAATTTCAACCATGACCAAAGCTTTCCCGTATTTGGTGGTATAGGTCAGGATATAAGTAATTGGGTGGAATGATGGAACGTCACACTCCTGCGCAGTAGTGGGCGGTATGAACCTTCAAGCTGTTTGCGATCCGCCATTTAAACCGAGGGAAGTAGAAGCGGAAGTAGAAGACGGATGTGGAAGGACAAACATGGCGGCGTCCTATCTCGATACATTTAGGGCAAATCGATTACAGTCACAGAAACCTTCCCAATGTCTCCACTGACACGGACCTGGTGTTGTGAGCTGAAGCCACAGCTGTGTTACGATGTGGACGACCGGCAGGACGGCAGGAGCTTCTCTCCGAGTCCTCCGCCCCCTGCAGCGCTGCTGTCCGCAGGCGGCGGCCTGCAGGCTGGGGTCGTCATCCAGACCCCCGTGGAGGCTCCTGTTCTTCGGCTCCGATCAGTTTGCGGTGGAATCTCTAAAACTCCTCACATCCAGCAGGTGCGTCCTCTCCACGAGAATTTACTACACACCGCCAGTGATACCGATGTGATAGAACAATCACGTTGCATGTATATCATGTATGAATGTATTGTATATGTAAACATAGTTGGACGTAAGACAAAGCGACACATTGAGCTGCATCATCATTCTACAACGAACATTGTTGATAAAAAAGAAGAAGTCACTGGAGCTTCCATACCATCAGTTCACTACACTACTTTCTCTGTTTAGTTACTTTGACAGTTAATTGTCGAAAGTGTTTTAAAGTAGGGCTGATAAAGTAATGACATTAAAAGTAAAAATATGATCTGTCGGCTGGTCTTGGGATGCAGATGCTCAACAGGTGTGTCTGCAATGACCACTGCTGGTCCAGGGTGTTTTCTAGTGCTGTGGAAACATTCTCCTCAAAGACTACATCTCAAAAGACTACATTTAAATAGGATTGGGTACCGAAAACCGGTGCCGGTATGGTACCGGTTCCTATATGTCCGGTATCTACCGGACCGAAATGCAACGCCGATTTCGGTGCTTCCTTTCGGTGCCTGAGCCGATTGAAATACTTTTTTTACACTACTCTGATGACTCCGTCCTAGGTTAGCTCGTCCTAGGACCGATGCTAACGATAGCATCGGTCCTCCGCTCCTCACTCATAATATTATTACAACCGGCCGAGCCGTGCGTGCTTAGAAACAAACCGCTCCGTCATTCTAGCGACGCTTCGGCCATGATTTATTGAAAAAAACAAAGAACGAGATCTGTCCAACGGCTGGCAGGCTACTGACTTCCTCCATCGACATCCGGGTACTTAGCGCTGCCGCTCATAACAAGCACAACGACACAGGCACGCGAAACTTTCTTCTTCTTCTTTGAGGTGTAGTGGCGGTTGGCAAACGACGAATTGGCGCATTAGCGCCACCAACTGGTAAAATAAAATAAACTAAGTCAGGAGAGGTCTTATTTTGCAAGAGAAGGCAAATATGCTCATATTTCTGCAAAATAATTGCTGAAGTTTGAAGCTGTCGTGTGTGTACAGAGTGTGTTTTGTATTTATTTTATCTATATTTATTTAAGTATACTGTTAACAGTTAATATATTGTTCAATTTGAAGAAAAAAGTATCGGTTCAGGCACCGGTGTCGGAAAAAACCCAAACGATACCCAACCCTACATTTAAACCCATCATGATAGCATTATAATTAACCTTCGGCCTAATACTCGTTTAATACATCTCATTGGGCTTCATCATCTTGGAATAAGGGAAGTGAGTGCATGATAGCTGACCTCCATGTTCTGTTTTCTAGGAGCTCCCGTTGAAGGGATAGTGGAGTCCCTTGAAGTTGTCACTCTGTCTGGGGACGTCCCAGTGAAGACGTTTGCTCAACAGAACCAACTAGCAGTCCACAGCTGGCCCCCCCACAATGTGGATGGACGCTTTGACGTTGGGGTGGTGGTCTCTTTTGGCTGTTTACTCCATGAGAGACTGATCAACAAGTTTCCATAGTGAGCATTTCTTCAGTCATGTTGTCCCCTAAATGTGATGAGGCCTGAATCTCATAGCTGCCACTGGAGGACCAAGCTTTAAACTAAGAACTGCAACAATGTTTTCATCTTGGTTTCTCTCTCACTCCCCAAAGTAACGGAGAGGTCTGTGTGTGGATCCATCTCTAAGAATAGCTCAGACAGCTGGCTGAACACCACGGGATTTCATCTCATTTAGGAGCATTATTATTTAAAGACTAAACTTTCTATATTCAAATCATTCTATTATTTACAGATGTATCTAAACACTAACAATTATTTTTCTTTTCCAAAAAATAATGTCACTACTTATTGTACAAAAAGGAGCTCGTTACTGACGATAACAGCATCGACCCTGAGCTCCTGATCCAACAGTTAAGGCTAGTGAGTTCATCACACAATGAGTGGGTAGTGGGTAGTGGGTAGTGGGTAGCAGGTATTGGGTAGTGGGTATTACATTTATTTCACACCGTTCGGGCCAATAAACTGATGACGCTGAGCGGGGGTGTGATGGAGTCACAGTGGGCAGAAGATGAACATTCATAACAGTCTTCTTGTTCTTATCTCGTTACTTCTATTTAGCTCTCAGTGGGATGAACATTGATCCATCGGTGCTCATCGAGCATTAACTAGCAGTTCAGCTCCAGCGTTCTTCCTCAATGACCGTAGGATGATTGGTTCTCATCTGCAATGTTATGTGAAAAGTCAGCTTTCTACGTGTAGATCCAACATTAGTATATTTCCTCGTCAACTACTTTATTTCCCATTGAGTGAGATTCATAACGCTTCAACAGTGTTTACGGTGATCGCTTTCGGACTCGGCTGCTTCACTGTGGTGAGTGATGCTAGCTAGCTGACCAGCTCGATAGCTAACGGTCCCGCCCTTCAGAGCAATCCGCCGCTTGTGTTCCTAGACGCTGTGCATCGGCTGAGAGAGGGAGGAAGACGGCCGAGTGGACCATGTTAGTCACTGTTGGCGATCACCACGTCTGACACCGGTCACATAGAGAGCTGCTCTGCACCCTTGTTGAAGATAAACCTAAGCTGTATAAATATATAGATCTAATAACATTATTATCCAAAGGCATCTCAAAACTGGAGAGGTGACCACAGTAGAGTGCAGATCTCTTCTGCATCATGTGATGGATGAATACGACCGGAGCTGTGAAGCGTCGGAGTAACAATATTCAATGTATATGCATTAACAACAGGGTGAGCTGCATAACAACTGTGTGTCTGTGTACACACTCATTCATTGCAGTGGGATTTTGAATGTTCACCCCAGCCTGCTGCCGAGGTGGAGAGGTCCAGCACCCGTCTTCCACACCATCCTGCACGGTGACAGCGTGACAGGGGTCACCGTCATCCAGATCCGCCCTCACAGGTAAACAAAGGAAACCCCTGTGTCCCTCCGGCTATTTGTCCTTACTACAAACAAACTGGCCCTTTTCACACAGCATGTTTAGGGCAGGGCCGTAATTCAGACTTGTGAACAAATAGGATTCCTGTGTAGTCACAGAGCGGAGCACGGTTGTCACACGTCGTGCTGAAATCACTCACTGGGAAGCCGTTGTGCCACAGCTCTGGGGTTTGGTGTGAAAAGGCAAACCGCTTAACGGATCTTTTTTCCGTGACAGTATTGTGTAGTCTGTGTTAAAGGCGCTAATGTCTTCATCCCCCAGGTTTGATGTGGGCCCCATTCTGAACCAGGAGCTCCATCAGGTCCCTGAGAACTGTACTGCTGATGAGCTGGGAGCGGCCCTCGCCACTAAGGGAGCACATCTGGTGAGTTGTTGGAACACGCCTGGTTAACTAGTCCTCTGACTGACAGGATGCTAATGTCGTTTCTTTGTTTGTTTCATTTGTCTTCTTGTTTGCAGCTCATTGACACGTTCATGACACTGTCTGAGAGATTGGCACATAAAAGGGAGCAAAGACAGACTGGTGCGACATTTGGTAAGTAAGTCTGAAGTACACAGATTCAGTCAAGCTTATCATTAAAGAAGCGTTCTTCTGTCTTACACCTTCATTTCATTCAATAGCCCCCAAAATCACCACATCCATGAGCTGGGTGGTGTGGGAGGAACAGACCTGTGAGCAGATTGATCGTCTGTATCGTGCCATCGGATCCCGGGTAAGGACTGCTCAGGTTGAGCACGGAGACCCTGTTGGATGTCACTGTGATGATCCTGCTCTCTGCCAACAGATACCATTGAGGACCACATGGATGGGCAGGACAATAAAAACTTCTGGACTTTGTAGGAAAATGTCACATTTCACTGTTAGGTAAGTTTGATTTATTGTACATGAATGTCTTGACAGTAAACATACACCAAATATCTAGTTCATGAAATAAGCCTCAATCCTGTCTCTGTACATCTTCAATATGCTCGACTTCGGACCACTGCCTGCATGCGTGTTCCTGTTAATCAAACCACGTTGTAGTGAGTCAGCACCTTTGCACTTTGCTTTAGCTGGCTTGACAAAGTCTGACTCTGGGTTTCTTCTTCAGGCTCTGTGTTCCCATATAAGAGGGTGTTAACATCAATTAATGTGTCATTT
>JAFEUB010000127.1:0-33291 GCA_024529925.1 Ophthalmolycus amberensis | reverse complement strand
CCTGAAACGCACTTTAAGAGCATAAAAATTGAAAATGCCAGTAAAGTGCTGAAAGTTGCAGATATTCATGAAAATGACATCAGACTGTGAAATCAACTATCCTGAGCCACTTTTCTGAAGAAAATCTTTGAAACTATGTGGATTTCACAAAATCCACTTTTGGCCTCCTCTCTGCCTGAAACGCACTTTAAGAGCATAAAAATTGAAAATGCCAGTAAAGTGCTGAAAGTTGCAGATATTCATGAAAATGACATCAGACTGTGAAATCAACTATCCTGAGCCACTTTTCTGAAGAAAATCTTTGAAACTATGTGGATTTCACAAAATCCACTTTTGGCCTCCTCTCTGCCTGAAACGCACTTTAAGAGCATAAAAATTGAAAATGCCAGTAAAGTGCTGAAAGTTGCAGATATTCATGAAAATGACATCAGACTGTGAAATCAACTATCCTGAGCCACTTTTCTGAAGAAAATCTTTGAAACTATGTGGATTTCACAAAATCCACTTTTGGCCTCCTCTCTGCCTGAAACGCACTTTAAGAGCATAAAAAATTGAAAATGCCAGTAAAGTGCTGAAAGTTGCAGATATTCATGAAAATGACATCAGACTGTGAAATCAACTATCCTGAGCCACTTTTCTGAAGAAAATCTTTGAAACTATGTGGATTTCACAAAATCCACTTTTGGCCTCCTCTCTGCCTGAAACGCACTTTAAGAGCATAAAAATTTGAAAATGCCAGTAAAGTGCTGAAAGTTGCAGATATTCATGAAAATGACATCAGACTGTGAAATCAACTATCCTGAGCCACTTTTCTGAAGAAAATCTTTGAAACTATGTGGATTTCACAAAATCCACTTTTGGCCTCCTCTCTGCCTGAAACGCACTTTAAGAGCATAAAAAATTGAAAATGCCAGTAAAGTGCTGAAAGTTGCAGATATTCATGAAAATGACATCAGACTGTGAAATCAACTATCCTGAGCCACTTTTCTGAAGAAAATCTTTGAAACTATGTGGATTTCACAAAATCCACTTTTGGCCTCCTCTCTGCCTGAAACGCACTTTAAGAGCATAAAAAATTGAAAATGCCAGTAAAGTGCTGAAAGTTGCAGATATTCATGAAAATGACATCAGACTGTGAAATCAACTATCCTGAGCCACTTTTCTGAAGAAAATCTTTGAAACTATGTGGATTTCACAAAATCCACTTTTGGCCTCCTCTCTGCCTGAAACGCACTTTAAGAGCATAAAAAATTGAAAATGCCAGTAAAGTGCTGAAAGTTGCAGATATTCATGAAAATGACATCAGACTGTGAAATCAACTATCCTGAGCCACTTTTCTGAAGAAAATCTTTGAAACTATGTGGATTTCACAAAATCCACTTTTGGCCTCCTCTCTGCCTGAAACGCACTTTAAGAGCATAAAAAATTGAAAATGCCAGTAAAGTGCTGAAAGTTGCAGATATTCATGAAAATGACATCAGACTGTGAAATCAACTATCCTGAGCCACTTTTCTGAAGAAAATCTTTGAAACTATGTGGATTTCACAAAATCCACTTTTGGCCTCCTCTCTGCCTGAAACGCACTTTAAGAGCATAAAAATTTTGAAAATGCCAGTAAAGTGCTGAAAGTTGCAGATATTCATGAAAATGACATCAGACTGTGAAATCAACTATCCTGAGCCACTTTTCTGAAGAAAATCTTTGAAACTATGTGGATTTCACAAAATCCACTTTTGGCCTCCTCTCTGCCTGAAACGCACTTTAAGAGCATAAAAATTGAAAATGCCAGTAAAGTGCTGAAAGTTGCAGATATTCATGAAAATGACATCAGACTGTGAAATCAACTATCCTGAGCCACTTTTCTGAAGAAAATCTTTGAAACTATGTGGATTTCACAAAATCCACTTTTGGCCTCCTCTCTGCCTGAAACGCACTTTAAGAGCATAAAAATTGAAAATGCCAGTAAAGTGCTGAAAGTTGCAGATATTCATGAAAATGACATCAGACTGTGAAATCAACTATCCTGAGCCACTTTTCTGAAGAAAATCTTTGAAACTATGTGGATTTCACAAAATCCACTTTTGGCCTCCTCTCTGCCTGAAACGCACTTTAAGAGCATAAAAAATTGAAAATGCCAGTAAAGTGCTGAAAGTTGCAGATATTCATGAAAATGACATCAGACTGTGAAATCAACTATCCTGAGCCACTTTTCTGAAGAAAATCTTTGAAACTATGTGGATTTCACAAAATCCACTTTTGGCCTCCTCTCTGCCTGAAACGCACTTTAAGAGCATAAAAAATTGAAAATGCCAGTAAAGTGCTGAAAGTTGCAGATATTCATGAAAATGACATCAGACTGTGAAATCAACTATCCTGAGCCACTTTTCTGAAGAAAATCTTTGAAACTATGTGGATTTCACAAAATCCACTTTTGGCCTCCTCTCTGCCTGAAACGCACTTTAAGAGCATAAAAAATTGAAAATGCCAGTAAAGTGCTGAAAGTTGCAGATATTCATGAAAATGACATCAGACTGTGAAATCAACTATCCTGAGCCACTTTTCTGAAGAAAATCTTTGAAACTATGTGGATTTCACAAAATCCACTTTTGGCCTCCTCTCTGCCTGAAACGCACTTTAAGAGCATAAAAAATTGAAAATGCCAGTAAAGTGCTGAAAGTTGCAGATATTCATGAAAATGACATCAGACTGTGAAATCAACTATCCTGAGCCACTTTTCTGAAGAAAATCTTTGAAACTATGTGGATTTCACAAAATCCACTTTTGGCCTCCTCTCTGCCTGAAACGCACTTTAAGAGCATAAAAATTGAAAATGCCAGTAAAGTGCTGAAAGTTGCAGATATTCATGAAAATGACATCAGACTGTGAAATCAACTATCCTGAGCCACTTTTCTGAAGAAAATCTTTGAAACTATGTGGATTTCACAAAATCCACTTTTGGCCTCCTCTCTGCCTGAAACGCACTTTAAGAGCATAAAAAATTGAAAATGCCAGTAAAGTGCTGAAAGTTGCAGATATTCATGAAAATGACATCAGACTGTGAAATCAACTATCCTGAGCCACTTTTCTGAAGAAAATCTTTGAAACTATGTGGATTTCACAAAATCCACTTTTGGCCTCCTCTCTGCCTGAAACGCACTTTAAGAGCATAAAAAATTGAAAATGCCAGTAAAGTGCTGAAAGTTGCAGATATTCATGAAAATGACATCAGACTGTGAAATCAACTATCCTGAGCCACTTTTCTGAAGAAAATCTTTGAAACTATGTGGATTTCACAAAATCCACTTTTGGCCTCCTCTCTGCCTGAAACGCACTTTAAGAGCATAAAAATTGAAAATGCCAGTAAAGTGCTGAAAGTTGCAGATATTCATGAAAATGACATCAGACTGTGAAATCAACTATCCTGAGCCACTTTTCTGAAGAAAATCTTTGAAACTATGTGGATTTCACAAAATCCACTTTTGGCCTCCTCTCTGCCTGAAACGCACTTTAAGAGCATAAAAAATTGAAAATGCCAGTAAAGTGCTGAAAGTTGCAGATATTCATGAAAATGACATCAGACTGTGAAATCAACTATCCTGAGCCACTTTTCTGAAGAAAATCTTTGAAACTATGTGGATTTCACAAAATCCACTTTTGGCCTCCTCTCTGCCTGAAACGCACTTTAAGAGCATAAAAAAGTGAAAATGCCAGTAAAGTGCTGAAAGCTGCAGATATTCATGAAAATGACATCAGACTGTGAAATCAAACTATCCTGAGCCACTTTTCTGAAGAAAATCTTTGAAACTATGTTTTACTTTCACAAAATCCACTTTTGGCCTCCTCTCTGCCTGAAACGCACTTTAAGAGCATAAAAAAGTGAAAATGCCAGTAAAGTGCTGAAAGCTGCAGATATTCATGAAAATGACATCAGACTGTGAAATCAACTATCCTGAGCCACTTTTCTGAAGAAAATCTTTGAAACTATGTTTACTTTCACAAAATCCACTTTTGGCCTCCTCTCTGCCTGAAACGCACTTTAAGAGCATAAAAAAGTGAAAATGCCAGTAAAGTGCTGAAAGTTGCAGATATTCATGAAAATGACATCAGACTGTGAAATCAACTATCCTGAGCCACTTTTCTGAAGAAAATCTTTGAAACTATGTTTACTTTCACAAAATCCACTTTTGGCCTCCTCTCTGCCTGAAACGCACTTTAAGAGCATAAAAAAGTGAAAATGCCAGTAAAGTGCTGAAAGCTGCAGATATTCATGAAAATGACATCAGACTGTGAAATCAACTATCCTGAGCCACTTTTCTGAAGAAAAATCTTGAACTATGTTTACTTTCACAAAATCCACTTTTGGCCTCCTCTCTGCCTGAAACGCACTTTAAGAGCATTAAAAAGTGAAAATGCCAGTAAAGTGCTGAAAGTTGCAGATATTCATGAAAATGACATCAGACTGTGAAATCAACTATCCTGAGCCACTTTTCTGAAGAAAATCTTTGAAACTATGTTTACTTTCACAAAATCCACTTTTGGCCTCCTCTCTGCCTGAAACGCACTTTAAGAGCATAAAAAAGTGAAAATGCCAGTAAAGTGCTGAAAGCTGCAGATATTCATGAAAATGACATCAGACTGTGAAATCAACTATCCTGAGCCACTTTTCTGAAGAAAATCTTTGAAACTATGTTTACTTTCACAAAATCCACTTTTGGCCTCCTCTCTGCCTGAAACGCACTTTAAGAGCATAAAAAAGTGAAAATGCCAGTAAAGTGCTGAAAGCTGCAGATATTCATGAAAATGACATCAGACTGTGAAATCAACTATCCTGAGCCACTTTTCTGAAGAAAATCTTTGAAACTATGTTTACTTTCACAAAATCCACTTTTGGCCTCCTCTCTGCCTGAAACGCACTTTAAGAGCATAAAAAAGTGAAAATGCCAGTAAAGTGCTGAAAGTTGCAGATATCATGAAAATGGACATCAGACTGTGAAATCAACTATCCTGAGCACTTTTCTGAAGGAAATCTTTGAAACTATGTTTACTTTCACAAAATCCACTTTTGGCCTCCCTCTCTGCCTGAAACGCACTTTAAGAGCATAAAAAAGTGAAAATGCCAGTAAAGTGCTGAAAGTTGCAGATATTCATGAAAATGACATCAGACTGTGAAATCAACTATCCTGAGCCACTTTTCTGAAGAAAATCTTTGAAACTATGTTTACTTTCACAAAATCCACTTTTGGCCTCCTCTCTGCCTGAAACGCACTTTAAGAGCATAAAAAAGTGAAAATGCCAGTAAAGTGCTGAAAGCTGCAGATATTCATGAAAATGACATCAGACTGTGAAATCAACTATCCTGAGCCACTTTTCTGAAGAAAATCTTTGAAACTATGTTTACTTTCACAAAATCCACTTTTGGCCTCCTCTCTGCCTGAAACGCACTTTAAGAGCATAAAAAAGTGAAAATGCCAGTAAAGTGCTGAAAGTTGCAGATATTCATGAAAATGACATCAGACTGTGAAATCAACTATCCTGAGCCACTTTTCTGAAGAAAATCTTTGAAACTATGTTTACTTTCACAAAATCCACTTTTGGCCTCCTCTCTACCTGAAACGCACTTTAAGAGCATAAAAAAGTGAAAATGCCAGTAAAGTGCTGAAAGTTGCAGATATTCATGAAAATGACATCAGACTGTGAAATCAACTATCCTGAGCCACTTTTCTGAAGAAAATCTTTGAAACTATGTTTACTTTCACAAAATCCACTTTTGGCCTCCTCTCTGCCTGAAACGCACTTTAAGAGCATAAAAAAGTGAAAATGCCAGTAAAGTGCTGAAAGCTGCAGATATTCATGAAAATGACATCAGACTGTGAAATCAACTATCCTGAGCCACTTTTCTGAAGAAAATCTTTGAAACTATGTTTACTTTCACAAAATCCACTTTTGGCCTCCTCTCTGCCTGAAACGCACTTTAAGAGCATAAAAAAGTGAAAATGCCAGTAAAGTGCTGAAAGCTGCAGATATTCATGAAAATGACATCAGACTGTGAAATCAACTATCCTGAGCCACTTTTCTGAAGAAAATCTTTGAAACTATGTTTACTTTCACAAAATCCACTTTTGGCCTCCTCTCTGCCTGAAACGCACTTTAAGAGCATAAAAAAGTGAAAATGCCAGTAAAGTGCTGAAAGTTGCAGATATTCATGAAAATGACATCAGACTGTGAAATCAACTATCCTGAGCCACTTTTCTGAAGGAAATCTTTGAAACTATGTTTACTTTCACAAAATCCACTTTTGGCCTCCTCTCTGCCTGAAACGCACTTTAAGAGCATAAAAAAGTGAAAATGCCAGTAAAGTGCTGAAAGTTGCAGATATTCATGAAAATGACATCAGACTGTGAAATCAACTATCCTGAGCCACTTTTCTGAAGAAAATCTTTGAAACTATGTTTACTTTCACAAAATCCACTTTTGGCCTCCTCTCTGCCTGAAACGCACTTTAAGAGCATAAAAAAGTGAAAATGCCAGTAAAGTGCTGAAAGCTGCAGATATTCATGAAAATGACATCAGACTGTGAAATCAACTATCCTGAGCCACTTTTCTGAAGAAAATCTTTGAAACTATGTTTACTTTCACAAAATCCACTTTTGGCCTCCTCTCTGCCTGAAACGCACTTTAAGAGCATAAAAAAGTGAAAATGCCAGTAAAGTGCTGAAAGTTGCAGATATTCATGAAAATGACATCAGACTGTGAAATCAACTATCCTGAGCCACTTTTCTGAAGAAAATCTTTGAAACTATGTTTACTTTCACAAAATCCACTTTTGGCCTCCTCTCTACCTGAAACGCACTTTAAGAGCATAAAAAAGTGAAAATGCCAGTAAAGTGCTGAAAGTTGCAGATATTCATGAAAATGACATCAGACTGTGAAATCAACTATCCTGAGCCACTTTTCTGAAGAAAATCTTTGAAACTATGTTTACTTTCACAAAATCCACTTTTGGCCTCCTCTCTGCCTGAAACGCACTTTAAGAGCATAAAAAAGTGAAAATGCCAGTAAAGTGCTGAAAGCTGCAGATATTCATGAAAATGACATCAGACTGTGAAATCAACTATCCTGAGCCACTTTTCTGAAGAAAATCTTTGAAACTATGTTTACTTTCACAAAATCCACTTTTGGCCTCCTCTCTGCCTGAAACGCACTTTAAGAGCATAAAAAAGTGAAAATGCCAGTAAAGTGCTGAAAGTTGCAGATATTCATGAAAATGACATCAGACTGTGAAATCAACTATCCTGAGCCACTTTTCTGAAGAAAATCTTTGAAACTATGTTTACTTTCACAAAATCCACTTTTGGCCTCCTCTCTGCCTGAAACGCACTTTAAGAGCATAAAAAAGTGAAAATGCCAGTAAAGTGCTGAAAGCTGCAGATATTCATGAAAATGACATCAGACTGTGAAATCAACTATCCTGAGCCACTTTTCTGAAGAAAATCTTTGAAACTATGTTTACTTTCACAAAATCCACTTTTGGCCTCCTCTCTGCCTGAAACGCACTTTAAGAGCATAAAAAAGTGAAAATGCCAGTAAAGTGCTGAAAGTTGCAGATATTCATGAAAATGACATCAGACTGTGAAATCAACTATCCTGAGCCACTTTTCTGAAGAAAATCTTTGAAACTATGTTTACTTTCACAAAATCCACTTTTGGCCTCCTCTCTGCCTGAAACGCACTTTAAGAGCATAAAAAAGTGAAAATGCCAGTAAAGTGCTGAAAGCTGCAGATATTCATGAAAATGACATCAGACTGTGAAATCAACTATCCTGAGCCACTTTTCTGAAGAAAATCTTTGAAACTATGTTTACTTTCACAAAATCCACTTTTGGCCTCCTCTCTGCCTGAAACGCACTTTAAGAGCATAAAAAAGTGAAAATGCCAGTAAAGTGCTGAAAGCTGCAGATATTCATGAAAATGACATCAGACTGTGAAATCAACTATCCTGAGCCACTTTTCTGAAGAAAATCTTTGAAACTATGTTTACTTTCACAAAATCCACTTTTGGCCTCCTCTCTGCCTGAAACGCACTTTAAGAGCATAAAAAAGTGAAAATGCCAGTAAAGTGCTGAAAGCTGCAGATATTCATGAAAATGACATCAGACTGTGAAATCAACTATCCTGAGCCACTTTTCTGAAGAAAATCTTTGAAACTATGTTTACTTTCACAAAATCCACTTTTGGCCTCCTCTCTGCCTGAAACGCACTTTAAGAGCATAAAAAAGTGAAAATGCCAGTAAAGTGCTGAAAGTTGCAGATATTCATGAAAATGACATCAGACTGTGAAATCAACTATCCTGAGCCACTTTTCTGAAGAAAATCTTTGAAACTATGTTTACTTTCACAAAATCCACTTTTGGCCTCCTCTCTGCCTGAAACGCACTTTAAGAGCATAAAAAAGTGAAAATGCCAGTAAAGTGCTGAAAGCTGCAGATATTCATGAAAATGACATCAGACTGTGAAATCAACTATCCTGAGTTACTTTTCTGAAGAAAATCTTTGAAACTATGTTTACTTTCACAAAATCCACTTTTGGCCTCCTCTCTGCCTGAAACGCACTTTAAGAGCATAAAAAAGTGAAAATGCCAGTAAAGTGCTGAAAGCTGCAGATATTCATGAAAATGACATCAGACTGTGAAATCAACTATCCTGAGCCACTTTTCTGAAGAAAATCTTTGAAACTATGTTTACTTTCACAAAATCCACTTTTGGCCTCCTCTCTGCCTGAAACGCACTTTAAGAGCATAAAAAAGTGAAAATGCCAGTAAAGTGCTGAAAGTTGCAGATATTCATGAAAATGACATCAGACTGTGAAATCAACTATCCTGAGCCACTTTTCTGAAGAAAATCTTTGAAACTATGTTTACTTTCACAAAATCCACTTTTGGCCTCCTCTCTGCCTGAAACGCACTTTAAGAGCATAAAAAAGTGAAAATGCCAGTAAAGTGCTGAAAGCTGCAGATATTCATGAAAATGACATCAGACTGTGAAATCAACTATCCTGAGCCACTTTTCTGAAGAAAATCTTTGAAACTATGTTTACTTTCACAAAATCCACTTTTGGCCTCCTCTCTGCCTGAAACGCACTTTAAGAGCATAAAAAAGTGAAAATGCCAGTAAAGTGCTGAAAGTTGCAGATATTCATGAAAATGACATCAGACTGTGAAATCAACTATCCTGAGCCACTTTTCTGAAGAAAATCTTTGAAACTATGTTTACTTTCACAAAATCCACTTTTGGCCTCCTCTCTGCCTGAAACGCACTTTAAGAGCATAAAAAAGTGAAAATGCCAGTAAAGTGCTGAAAGCTGCAGATATTCATGAAAATGACATCAGACTGTGAAATCAACTATCCTGAGCCACTTTTCTGAAGAAAATCTTTGAAACTATGTTTACTTTCACAAAATCCACTTTTGGCCTCCTCTCTGCCTGAAACGCACTTTAAGAGCATAAAAAAGTGAAAATGCCAGTAAAGTGCTGAAAGCTGCAGATATTCATGAAAATGACATCAGACTGTGAAATCAACTATCCTGAGCCACTTTTCTGAAGAAAATCTTTGAAACTATGTTTACTTTCACAAAATCCACTTTTGGCCTCCTCTCTGCCTGAAACGCACTTTAAGAGCATAAAAAAGTGAAAATGCCAGTAAAGTGCTGAAAGCTGCAGATATTCATGAAAATGACATCAGACTGTGAAATCAACTATCCTGAGCCACTTTTCTGAAGAAAATCTTTGAAACTATGTTTACTTTCACAAAATCCACTTTTGGCCTCCTCTCTGCCTGAAACGCACTTTAAGAGCATAAAAAAGTGAAAATGCCAGTAAAGTGCTGAAAGTTGCAGATATTCATGAAAATGACATCAGACTGTGAAATCAACTATCCTGAGCCACTTTTCTGAAGAAAATCTTTGAAACTATGTTTACTTTCACAAAATCCACTTTTGGCCTCCTCTCTGCCTGAAACGCACTTTAAGAGCATAAAAAAGTGAAAATGCCAGTAAAGTGCTGAAAGCTGCAGATATTCATGAAAATGACATCAGACTGTGAAATCAACTATCCTGAGTTACTTTTCTGAAGAAAATCTTTGAAACTATGTTTACTTTCACAAAATCCACTTTTGGCCTCCTCTCTGCCTGAAACGCACTTTAAGAGCATAAAAAAGTGAAAATGCCAGTAAAGTGCTGAAAGCTGCAGATATTCATGAAAATGACATCAGACTGTGAAATCAACTATCCTGAGCCACTTTTCTGAAGAAAATCTTTGAAACTATGTTTACTTTCACAAAATCCACTTTTGGCCTCCTCTCTGCCTGAAACGCACTTTAAGAGCATAAAAAAGTGAAAATGCCAGTAAAGTGCTGAAAGTTGCAGATATTCATGAAAATGACATCAGACTGTGAAATCAACTATCCTGAGCCACTTTTCTGAAGAAAATCTTTGAAACTATGTTTACTTTCACAAAATCCACTTTTGGCCTCCTCTCTGCCTGAAATGCACTTTAAGAGCATAAAAAAGTGAAAATGCCAGTAAAGTGCTGAAAGCTGCAGATATTCATGAAAATGACATCAGACTGTGAAATCAACTGTCCTGAGCCACTTTTCTGAAGAAAATCTTTGAAACTATGTTTACTTTCACAAAATCCACTTTTGGCCTCCTCTCTGCCTGAAACGCACTTTAAGAGCATAAAAAAGTGAAAATGCCAGTAAAGTGCTGAAAGCTGCAGATATTCATGAAAATGACATCAGACTGTGAAATCAACTATCCTGAGCCACTTTTCTGAAGAAAATCTTTGAAACTATGTTTACTTTCACAAAATCCACTTTTGGCCTCCTCTCTGCCTGAAACGCACTTTAAGAGCATAAAAAAGTGAAAATGCCAGTAAAGTGCTGAAAGTTGCAGATATTCATGAAAATGACATCAGACTGTGAAATCAACTATCCTGAGCCACTTTTCTGAAGAAAATCTTTGAAACTATGTTTACTTTCACAAAATCCACTTTTGGCCTCCTCTCTGCCTGAAACGCACTTTAAGAGCATAAAAAAGTGAAAATGCCAGTAAAGTGCTGAAAGCTGCAGATATTCATGAAAATGACATCAGACTGTGAAATCAACTATCCTGAGCCACTTTTCTGAAGAAAATCTTTGAAACTATGTTTACTTTCACAAAATCCACTTTTGGCCTCCTCTCTGCCTGAAACGCACTTTAAGAGCATAAAAAAGTGAAAATGCCAGTAAAGTGCTGAAAGCTGCAGATATTCATGAAAATGACATCAGACTGTGAAATCAACTATCCTGAGCCACTTTTCTGAAGAAAATCTTTGAAACTATGTTTACTTTCACAAAATCCACTTTTGGCCTCCTCTCTGCCTGAAATGCACTTTAAGAGCATAAAAAAGTGAAATTGCCAGTAAAGTGCTGAAAGCTGCAGATATTCATGAAAATGACATCAGACTGTGAAATCAACTATCCTGAGCCACTTTTCTGAAGAAAATCTTTGAAACTATGTTTACTTTCACAAAATCCACTTTTGGCCTCCTCTCTGCCTGAAACGCACTTTAAGAGCATAAAAAAGTGAAAATGCCAGTAAAGTGCTGAAAGCTGCAGATATTCATGAAAATGACATCAGACTGTGAAATCAACTATCCTGAGCCACTTTTCTGAAGAAAATCTTTGAAACTATGTTTACTTTCACAAAATCCACTTTTGGCCTCCTCTCTGCCTGAAACGCACTTTAAGAGCATAAAAAAGTGAAAATGCCAGTAAAGTGCTGAAAGCTGCAGATATTCATGAAAATGACATCAGACTGTGAAATCAACTATCCTGAGCCACTTTTCTGAAGAAAATCTTTGAAACTATGTTTACTTTCACAAAATCCACTTTTGGCCTCCTCTCTGCCTGAAACGCACTTTAAGAGCATAAAAAATTGAAAATGCCAGTAAAGTGCTGAAAGTTGCAGATATTCATGAAAATGACATCAGACTGTGAAATCTACTATCCTGAGCCACTTTTCTGAAGAAAATCTTTGAAACTATGTTTACTTTCACAAAATCCACTTTTGGCCTCCTCTCTGCCTGAAACGCACTTTAAGAGCATAAAAAAGTGAAAATGCCAGTAAAGTGCTGAAAGCTGCAGATATTCATGAAAATGACATCAGACTGTGAAATCAACTATCCTGAGCCACTTTTCTGAAGAAAATCTTTGAAACTATGTTTACTTTCACAAAATCCACTTTTGGCCTCCTCTCTGCCTGAAACGCACTTTAAGAGCATAAAAAATTGAAAATGCCAGTAAAGTGCTGAAAGTTGCAGATATTCATGAAAATGACATCAGACTGTGAAATCAACTATCCTGAGCCACTTTTCTGAAGAAAATCTTTGAAACTATGTTTACTTTCACAAAATCCACTTTTGGCCTCCTCTCTGCCTGAAACGCACTTTAAGAGCATAAAAAAGTGAAAATGCCAGTAAAGTGCTGAAAGCTGCAGATATTCATGAAAATGACATCAGACTGTGAAATCAACTATCCTGAGCCACTTTTCTGAAGAAAATCTTTGAAACTATGTTTACTTTCACAAAATCCACTTTTGGCCTCCTCTCTGCCTGAAACGCACTTTAAGAGCATAAAAAAGTGAAAATGCCAGTAAAGTGCTGAAAGCTGCAGATATTTGTTAGGACTGAATCTCACCCCAACGTGGAGGAGACCGCATCTCACGTGCGTCCAGCTGTTTGTTTACAGATGACACGCTGCAATAATAACTCTACCAAAACTGGTTTACAGTTAAAAGGATTTAATCCCACTGATGTAAGTACGATTACAGTTTCACAATGGAGTACATTACTCCTATGACATATTACAATATTTCAACCTTACCCGCCCCTGTGCAAAAACCTCTCTCGCTCCTCAGGGCAAGACCTCCGTCCCCTGGGCACGTAGCGTAAGAAGAGGGAAAAAGACTTTCTATCTCCCGCCCACATATCCGTTCGCAATTCCTCCCCTTCCTTCTGCCCCAATTCCTATTGGCTAACGGTCAGGAGTGTATTCTGTCTGTCTGGCTTTCTGTCCCTGCGTTTACTAACACATTCAATGACTGACAGTTATTGTTTACAGTATGAAAGTTAAACTTCTGCAACTTGGCAGAAGCTTCATGTCTTTTAGCTACTAATCCTAAAACTCTTTATGTTTATCTTAATTATGCATTCCCAATACACTTATGATTATGACTAATTATGAATTCTTAATTCT
The DNA here is from genome assembly GCA_024529925.1 of Ophthalmolycus amberensis. NCBI lineage: Eukaryota > Metazoa > Chordata > Actinopteri > Perciformes > Zoarcidae > Ophthalmolycus > Ophthalmolycus amberensis. The sequence continues at coordinate 20,001 of JAFEUB010000127.1, read as the reverse complement.
TAATTATTAAACACTTTTATCATATCTACTAAATACGCTAATTCAATGTTCAAATTTCTTACAATTCCCCCCTAACCCACAGTTCACTGTGAGTTAGTTACTCGAATGTAGTTAGTTGCTCAAATGTCCCTGGAGACCTCCCCCCTACTCAATCCAGGGTGAGGCTCCCTAACTATCTAAACAGTGGCAAACAACAATTCATGCATACAGATATCATTTCAAGTATCCCTATTCGGTCTGTTTCTCCCTACGCTTGCCTCGCTAACGCAAAAGGAGTCGTATCCGTTGAAGTCCACTGCCTTTCATGTCTTGGGGCTGGCGGGATCAGGGGACAGTCTGTAGGCTAATGTGTTTTTGAAGTCCACTGCCTTCCAGGTTTTGGGGCTGGCGGGATCAGCAGACAGTCTGTAGGCTAATGTGTTTTTAGAAGTCCACTGCCTTCCACGTCTTGGGGCGGGCAAGATCAGGAGTCAGGAGACAATCTGTAGGCTAGAGAACACATACTGAGAGCCTTGACTGTTCTTTTACACTTGACAAAATTACATTTCTTAATCTTTACACCCTAAAATCCCATTATAACCCAGTTAAACAAAAATAAAGATAAAAAATACTCATCCAAAACAATCCGGCTATTTCCCAAATTTCCAATATCTCACCGGATGTGTTTTAGAAGTCCATCTGGGCCTTATTAGGTCCTTCAGGATCTCTGAGAGGATGGTCAGGAACTGCTTGTGAAGTTCCGCTATGGCACCCCTGGTGGCCTCATCTAGACGGTGGCCATCAGAAGCTCCAATTCTTCCTCATCCTTGACACATAACTGGTTGCCCTGGACTTGTGTCTGGCTCATCGTTAACGCAATAAACCCCTGTAGCAGTCCCAAACATCTGGCTAACGCCACCTTTCTCTGCTAAAATCATATCTAATGCCATTCTGTTCTGCAAGGTCATTAGACTAGTCTTCGCCAGCTGTGCATGCAGCCCTGATATGGCGTCCCTGGTGAAGTTTACAAAACGCTGTTGGTTATAGTAAATGTAGTTGATCCAATCGACATTTTTATTAATCGTTACCCTCTGAGAGAAAACAGATTCTAAATCTGCTGCTATTTGATTTCTGGCTTGAAATTCATTAGACACCCCCCTTGGCACTCTTATGACATCTATGTATACTTGGTCATCAAAGGCTCCCTTTGGACTATCGGCCCCTCTTTTGATTTTCATACTTATGCTGTACCTTCTTTGAACATAAGAGTGAGAGTAACATTTTCATAGGTGAGTGTCTTCAGGGAAGCCTCTCTACGTGGTCGGGGATCGGTTTGATTAGCTACTGAGGCTAAATGTCGAATCTCGATGTAGTCATGCATGTGTTCTGGTTCCTGTCTCTGCGAGTGTCTTGCTCGTTACCTTAGCTGCTGCACAGTGAGTGAGGTGGTGCCAAGTAGCTCCTGGTTTACCTTTTACCTTTACTGCATGCGAGGTTGCTAATATTACCTCCCATGGACCTGTCCACCTTGGTTCACTCCACCTGCGCTTGTGGACTCTCATCCACACCAGACTGCCTGGTGACACGTCAGCCTGCTTCCTTTCGTCAGCTGCTGCTTCTGCGTTTGTCACCTGAGAAAACAAAACTCGGCTCATGTTAGTTAGAGCTCCCGTATATTTCTCAATTTCTAGAGTTAGCAAGTCTAGGCTAGGACCTATTACTGAGTTAGACGACTTGGATTTTGCTGTATTTACATTCAAAAGTTGTGGTTTATCATGACGTTATTAATCTCAAAAATTGTGAGTAGCACCTATACTGAAAACTGTTCTAAATGTGGACCTACAAAAAATGTTTGACACCTTACCATATCCCCCCTTCGTCACGATATCTCTGCTGTAAGAGATCACGTGGCAATCATCTATGTATCTTGGCTATACACTGAACCTCCCCATGGTCCTGGTGACTGCATGGGCATCTGTTGATGTCTCATAGGAGGAGGTCCAGATGGTCCCATTGGACCTGGTCGTAGGTACTGATGATGTTGTGGTGGGAATGTAGCATGTTGTGGTGCTGCACTGAACGGTCCTCCTGCTCTTTTATGAGGGCAATCTCTTTCCCAATGACCTTCTCTCCCACATACGTAGCACTCGCCTTTACTTACTAGACCTGCATGCCCCCCTTTATAGTTACCTCTTCCTCTGTTGGATCCACCCCCTCTGCCTCTGTTATGTGGTGGAAGTTGGTAGTACACCACTGTGGGGGCTGTTACTGCTGGAGTTGGTTGACATGGAGCGGGAGGTGCTGCTGGAGGAGGCTGAGCTTCTGCTGCTGTTATCTGCTTCTTGGCCTGACGTTTTCTATTTAATTCTCTGTCGACCTCTGCTACTTGAAGTTTCAGCAGTCGCTGCGTCATTCTCTTTATGTCCTCGTCTTCTTTACTTTCTGTTCGTCTTTCCTCTATCTGCTGTTGCAGATCTTTTCTGATGCGTTCTACTTCTCTTAATTCACATTTTAGTCTTCCTACCAGTTCTCCTACTTCTCTTACTTCACATTTTAGTTTTCTTACCAGTTCTCCTACTTCCCTTCTCTGCTTCTTTAATGTAAACATTATGCAGCCTAGGAGTATTCAAATGTGTGTAGTAAATGTACACGCTTGTCGTCACATGAACCAAAGTCAACTCACCCTCCGTGCTGTATTGGGTGCGGTCGTTGACTCCAAACTGGGATCCACTGCTTCACTTCCCAGATCTGGATCCACTCAACCACATACCTTGACCAAAACAAACACAAAACTGCCCAAAGTTCAGCAGTAAATGTTAGCATACGTCTGTAGTGTATGAGAGGTCAACGATCTCTCAACTATTTTAGCGCTGTCCGTGTCAAAATTGGTTCTTCGGAACTGTGTAAAATCGTAAATGTACCAAAATTAGTCAATACAGGATATGTGAAGAAATCTTGACCCAAAATTGAGGATAGAACTCTTAAATCAAACACATCTTAATCAGAATCAAATTCAAAAGGTTTAAAATCGTAATTAAAATTAATTTAAAAAATAATTAATAATTAATCAATTAAATGTTAGATTCAACTTCAAAAAATCAATAACTGTATTCAAAGATGTTCAATCAGAAATACCAATGCAAGTCAAACTGTTGAACTACACCTACAAGCCACTCTGCACAATTACGAATCTCATTTACTAATGAATCACAATTAAGTTCAAGAATTGAATAAGCACAGCTGAAACCATTAATGCTTGTTTCAATGCTGAATTAACCCCAAAGTCAACAACTAAAGTTGTAATGCTTAATTAAAACTAAAGTCAGAATGTAGGCTTACAGATCATAAACTCAAAGGCAATGAATATTAGAAGTGTATATCTAAAAACTATATTATTGTAATTTATCTATTAATTCCCTGGGTGGCGAACCTCTTGTAACATTATAAAACTAGGCTGTGATTTCCTCTAAGCCACCAGATATCAGACTGTTTTCGTACTAATGTAATTACAGATTCGAAACACCAGGTTTGTTATTATCTAGCAGTTACTCCTCACCGCTAGTTGGTTTTCTGGCGTTTTGTCCTTCTTCTACTATGTTTTCGCCGACAGGAAGTTATCCTGATGTTATGCTAACGGATATGCTAACAGCTATGCTAACGACAAAAACGGAGCTTCTAATAAAGCATACGCACACACACGTTTCACCAAAATCCCACACTTTAATTCCACACATACCCCTTTGTCTCCTCTCACCATCCACCGGTTATTTTCTTTTTATAAACTTTTATTTTACATACAGAGTACAACAAAGCGGAGCTACACCGTAGCTAACGTTAGCTCCTCACAGATCATGCAATGTTATGTCATCATTTAAACGTCTTTCCACGCTGCTAAAACACAGACTAGTCACACGTATTATCGGACTTATGGTCCGGTTTTATTTAACCTTCAATTCTCTGGTGTAACCAGCTATTTGGCTTCTCCAGACTCGCCGTTAATCATGGCCGCCCGCGAGTTCTTGCACTCCAGCTAGCCAGCGACCGCTCTTTTCAGTCTGCCTAGTTCCACAAACAGCTCATTATTCTACTTTTCCAAAACATCCACACGATTGCTTAATTTAATGCACAGCCAAACGCACACGAGAGAGAGCTCCAGACCGATGTATCACCCCTTGTATTCTGGTCACAGAAGCTACTCCCGCTAGCATTAGCTTCCTAAACAGCTTACAGGCTCAACCCAACATGTGGCCCAGACCCGCTGGCCCACGATGTTTAGCCAAGCTACAAATAACTGCTTTTAAACGCGTTGTCTGCCAAACCCAGCTATGCTTTTTCAAGCCAGAGTCTCTCAAACTCAGCACGCTAGTTTGCTCAGCAGATAACCGTTCGTGAATACCAGTGTGATGTTAGTATAACAGCGCTGTTATTTTTATCTTTCATTTCTTTATTCTGGATCCTCTGTATTCTCTTCTCTGGACTAGTCCCTTTGTGCACCATGCTAATATACTTCAGACTGTAAATCGTAACTCACCTCAGTGGAACTCGGCCTCCTCCGTGGATCGGCCTCACCGGCATCGCAGAGCTAGCTGTTAGCCGCGCTAGTCAAACAGGCCTCCCCTAAGATCCTAGCAGCTAACTCACAGATTTCATGAAACGGCTCTGCTTACCGATATTATGGGCCCAGGATGCCTGCTTGACCAACGCAGCCCCCAGCCCAGCAGCGAGCCGGCAAGAGCGTCCCTTCGGTGGTTTGCCAAATTTTGTTAGGACTGAATCTCACCCCAACGTGGAGGAGACCGCATCTCACGTGCGTCCAGCTGTTTGTTTACAGATGACACGCTGCAATAATAACTCTACCAAAACTGGTTTACAGTTAAAAGGATTTAATCCCACTGATGTAAGTACGATTACAGTTTCACAATGGAGTACATTACTCCTATGACATATTACAATATTTCAACCTTACCCGCCCCTGTGCAAAAACCTCTCTCGCTCCTCAGGGCAAGACCTCCGTCCCCTGGGCACGTAGCGTAAGAAGAGGGAAAAAGACTTTCTATCTCCCGCCCACATATCCGTTCGCAATTCCTCCCCTTCCTTCTGCCCCAATTCCTATTGGCTAACGGTCAGGAGTGTATTCTGTCTGTCTGGCTTTCTGTCCCTGCGTTTACTAACACATTCAATGACTGACAGTTATTGTTTACAGTATGAAAGTTAAACTTCTGCAACTTGGCAGAAGCTTCATGTCTTTTAGCTACTAATCCTAAAACTCTTTATGTTTATCTTAATTATGCATTCCCAATACACTTATGATTATGACTAATTATGAATTCTTAATTCTTAATTATTAAACACTTTTATCATATCTACTAAATACGCTAATTCAATGTTCAAATTTCTTACATATTCATGAAAATGACATCAGACTGTGAAATCAACTATCCTGAGCCACTTTTCTGAAGAAAATCTTTGAAACTATGTTTACTTTCACAAAATCCACTTTTGGCCTCCTCTCTGCCTGAAACGCACTTTAAGAGCATAAAAAAGTGAAAATGCTAGTAAAGTGCTGAAAGTTGCAGATATTCATGAAAATGACATCAGACTGTGAAATCAACTATCCTGAGCCACTTTTCTGAAGAAAATCTTTGAAACTATGTTTACTTTCACAAAATCCACTTTTGGCCTCCTCTCTGCCTGAAACGCACTTTAAGAGCATAAAAAAGTGAAAATGCCAGTAAAGTGCTGAAAGCTGCAGATATTCATGAAAATGACATCAGACTGTGAAATCAACTATCCTGAGCCACTTTTCTGAAGAAAATCTTTGAAACTATGTTTACTTTCACAAAATCCACTTTTGGCCTCCTCTCTGCCTGAAACGCACTTTAAGAGCATAAAAAAGTGAAAATGCTAGTAAAGTGCTGAAAGTTGCAGATATTCATGAAAATGACATCAGACTGTGAAATCAACTATCCTGAGCCACTTTTCTGAAGAAAATCTTTGAAACTATGTTTACTTTCACAAAATCCACTTTTGGCCTCCTCTCTGCCTGAAACGCACTTTAAGAGCATAAAAAAGTGAAAATGCCAGTAAAGTGCTGAAAGCTGCAGATATTCATGAAAATGACATCAGACTGTGAAATCAACTATCCTGAGCCACTTTTCTGAAGAAAATCTTTGAAACTATGTTTACTTTCACAAAATCCACTTTTGGCCTCCTCTCTGCCTGAAACGCACTTTAAGAGCATAAAAAAGTGAAAATGCCAGTAAAGTGCTGAAAGCTGCAGATATTCATGAAAATGACATCAGACTGTGAAATCAACTATCCTGAGCCACTTTTCTGAAGAAAATCTTTGAAACTATGTTTACTTTCACAAAATCCACTTTTGGCCTCCTCTCTGCCTGAAACACACTTTAAGAGCATAAAAAAGTGAAAATGCCAGTAAAGTGCTGAAAGCTGCAGATATTCATGAAAATGACATCAGACTGTGAAATCAACTATCCTGAGCCACTTTTCTGAAGAAAATCTTTGAAACTATGTTTACTTTCACAAAATCCACTTTTGGCCTCCTCTCTGCCTGAAATGCACTTTAAGAGCATAAAAAAGTGAAAATGCCAGTAAAGTGCTGAAAGCTGCAGATATTCATGAAAATGACATCAGACTGTGAAATCAACTGTCCTGAGCCACTTTTCTGAAGAAAATCTTTGAAACTATGTTTACTTTCACAAAATCCACTTTTGGCCTCCTCTCTGCCTGAAACACACTTTAAGAGCATAAAAAAGTGAAAATGCCAGTAAAGTGCTGAAAGCTGCAGATATTCATGAAAATGACATCAGACTGTGAAATCAACTATCCTGAGCCACTTTTCTGAAGAAAATCTTTGAAACTATGTTTACTTTCACAAAATCCACTTTTGGCCTCCTCTCTGCCTGAAACGCACTTTAAGAGCATAAAAAAGTGAAAATGCCAGTAAAGTGCTGAAAGTTGCAGATATTCATGAAAATGACATCAGACTGTGAAATCAACTATCCTGAGCCACTTTTCTGAAGAAAATCTTTGAAACTATGTTTACTTTCACAAAATCCACTTTTGGCCTCCTCTCTGCCTGAAACGCACTTTAAGAGCATAAAAAAGTGAAAATGCCAGTAAAGTGCTGAAAGCTGCAGATATTCATGAAAATGACATCAGACTGTGAAATCAACTATCCTGAGCCACTTTTCTGAAGAAAATCTTTGAAACTATGTTTACTTTCACAAAATCCACTTTTGGCCTCCTCTCTGCCTGAAACGCACTTTAAGAGCATAAAAAAGTGAAAATGCCAGTAAAGTGCTGAAAGTTGCAGATATTCATGAAAATGACATCAGACTGTGAAATCAACTATCCTGAGCCACTTTTCTGAAGAAAATCTTTGAAACTATGTTTACTTTCACAAAATCCACTTTTGGCCTCCTCTCTGCCTGAAACGCACTTTAAGAGCATAAAAAAGTGAAAATGCCAGTAAAGTGCTGAAAGCTGCAGATATTCATGAAAATGACATCAGACTGTGAAATCAACTATCCTGAGCCACTTTTCTGAAGAAAATCTTTGAAACTATGTTTACTTTCACAAAATCCACTTTTGGCCTCCTCTCTGCCTGAAACGCACTTTAAGAGCATAAAAAAGTGAAAATGCCAGTAAAGTGCTGAAAGCTGCAAATATTCATGAAAATGACATCAGACTGTGAAATCAACTATCCTGAGCCACTTTTCTGAAGAAAATCTTTGAAACTATGTTTACTTTCACAAAATCCACTTTTGGCCTCCTCTCTGCCTGAAACGCACTTTAAGAGCATAAAAAAGTGAAAATGCTAGTAAAGTGCTGAAAGTTGCAGATATTCATGAAAATGACATCAGACTGTGAAATCAACTATCCTGAGCCACTTTTCTGAAGAAAATCTTTGAAACTATGTTTACTTTCACAAAATCCACTTTTGGCCTCCTCTCTGCCTGAAATGCACTTTAAGAGCATAAAAAAGTGAAAATGCCAGTAAAGTGCTGAAAGCTGCAGATATTCATGAAAATGACATCAGACTGTGAAATCAACTATCCTGAGCCACTTTTCTGAAGAAAATCTTTGAAACTATGTTTACTTTCACAAAATCCACTTTTGGCCTCCTCTCTGCCTGAAACGCACTTTAAGAGCATAAAAAAGTGAAAATGCCAGTAAAGTGCTGAAAGTTGCAGATATTCATGAAAATGACATCAGACTGTGAAATCAACTATCCTGAGCCACTTTTCTGAAGAAAATCTTTGAAACTATGTTTACTTTCACAAAATCCACTTTTGGCCTCCTCTCTGCCTGAAACGCACTTTAAGAGCATAAAAAAGTGAAAATGCCAGTAAAGTGCTGAAAGTTGCAGATATTCATGAAAATGACATCAGACTGTGAAATCAACTATCCTGAGCCACTTTTCTGAAGAAAATCTTTGAAACTATGTTTACTTTCACAAAATCCACTTTTGGCCTCCTCTCTGCCTGAAACGCACTTTAAGAGCATAAAAAAGTGAAAATGCCAGTAAAGTGCTGAAAGCTGCAGATATTCATGAAAATGACATCAGACTGTGAAATCAACTATCCTGAGCCACTTTTCTGAAGAAAATCTTTGAAACTATGTTTACTTTCACAAAATCCACTTTTGGCCTCCTCTCTGCCTGAAACGCACTTTAAGAGCATAAAAAAGTGAAAATGCCAGTAAAGTGCTGAAAGCTGCAGATATTCATGAAAATGACATCAGACTGTGAAATCAACTATCCTGAGCCACTTTTCTGAAGAAAATCTTTGAAACTATGTTTACTTTCACAAAATCCACTTTTGGCCTCCTCTCTGCCTGAAACGCACTTTAAGAGCATAAAAAAGTGAAAATGCCAGTAAAGTGCTGAAAGCTGCAGATATTCATGAAAATGACATCAGACTGTGAAATCAACTATCCTGAGCCACTTTTCTGAAGAAAATCTTTGAAACTATGTTTACTTTCACAAAATCCACTTTTGGCCTCCTCTCTGCCTGAAACGCACTTTTAGAGCATAAAAAAGTGAAAATGCCAGTAAAGTGCTGAAAGCTGCAGATATTCATGAAAATGACATCAGACTGTGAAATCAACTATCCTGAGCCACTTTTCTGAAGAAAATCTTTGAAACTATGTTTACTTTCACAAAATCCACTTTTGGCCTCCTCTCTGCCTGAAACGCACTTTAAGAGCATAAAAAAGTGAAAATGCCAGTAAAGTGCTGAAAGTTGCAGATATTCATGAAAATGACATCAGACTGTGAAATCAACTATCCTGAGCCACTTTTCTGAAGAAAATCTTTGAAACTATGTTTACTTTCACAAAATCCACTTTTGGCCTCCTCTCTGCCTGAAACGCACTTTAAGAGCATAAAAAAGTGAAAATGCCAGTAAAGTGCTGAAAGCTGCAGATATTCATGAAAATGACATCAGACTGTGAAATCAACTATCCTGAGCCACTTTTCTGAAGAAAATCTTTGAAACTATGTTTACTTTCACAAAATCCACTTTTGGCCTCCTCTCTGCCTGAAACACACTTTAAGAGCATAAAAAAGTGAAAATGCCAGTAAAGTGCTGAAAGCTGCAGATATTCATGAAAATGACATCAGACTGTGAAATCAACTATCCTGAGCCACTTTTCTGAAGAAAATCTTTGAAACTTGTGATGGAATATTTCTTTGAATAGTCGGGAGAAGAGTTTAAAATGCTTTCTCTGAGTGTCAAAATGAAACAGAGTCTTGATGAAGGATTAAAGTTATAATAGTCCATTTATTTGCCTGCAGGCAAAGAGAAACAGTCTCATAGACACAACTCCGTCGTCTGTGTGAGGTGCTCTGAGTCAAACACAGTCAGATGCATGGACACTTATACTGCTTCCTTTGATTATATCACTGTGACCTAATCAAAGAGTTAAGTCACAACAAATACAAAGTCTGAATAAGCCTGTTTTACCATCACACATCACATATGCATACAGAGGGTCATGTTCTTCCGCTGATGCTCATCAGGAAGTACCGTAATCTAGGCCTCTGTGTGTCGCCGTCTTTGAAGACAGAAACAATGCACAGGAAAACAGATAACAAGATAAACAAGATAAAACAAGCCACCTGGCTTTCGAAACTGATAGACTCATCTACTCAAATAAGTTTGAGGCCTGCACAGTTGAAGACTTACATTCGTTTACCCCTAAAGCATAAGACTATGACATATTTTCCCATAACATTCCACTCTTTGATTATACAGTAATCACAAAATATAGTAAAAATGTAAAAATATGTTATCAAATACTGACTAGAGAACAAAAGGGTAGACTGCCTTTGTCTCATCAGACCCCAGAGGATTATTCTGCCCCTGTCTTGAGGGGTCTGTTCCTAGCTAGACCATGAAAGAAACATAAAACACATCAAACCGAAACACATGAGTCAATTACACAGTTGATATTTCAAAAATCTGTTTTTGTGAGACAAAAAATCCCATAAATGTAGCAGGCAATATAATTCAATTAACACAAAGGAATAAAAAGATATAACTCAAAAACTGTCTGTAGACCTACGCATCAAAATCATCAAAGGAGTCCGTGTCGCTGTCAAAGTCGTCCGCATAGTCAGTAATAGGAAACAAGTCAAGTTGTTGGTCGTTAGTTGTCACACGACAATACATAGTCAACTGTTTGGTGAAGAGCTGGGAGATCATGTTTCTGAGTAGTGGGATTACGCAAAGTACAAATACAAAGAAAGCGCTTATGATAATGGCTGCTTGTATTAAAATCCCCTTCCATGAGTACCATAAACCTGTAAGCCAGTCTGGTCGTGGAGTACCATCTTTAACCATCGCTTCCTGTATTTTAGTGATGTTGTGAATTGCTTGTGCAATGATATGACCATCAGCGTCATTTTCTGGAATAAAAGTACAACAGTATTCCCCAACAATAGCACAAACGCCACCCCGTGGTGCCGTCAATTGATCTAAAACCATTCTATTTTGCATTACCATCAGGCGCAGGCCAGTCAATTCTTCAGTGGTTCCTGTGAACGCTGCAAGAGTGTAGTTCAGGAAGCTCTTTAGTCGGTAATCAATAGTTTCTAAACGTAACATGTTCTTTGCTACTCCCAAATGAGGGAACAGTGAAAGGACCATCTTGGCGCCGACGCTCCTGTGTTTGAATTCTTCCGGGACGTCTGAACCCCAAACTGAGTCATGCGGTTTGAATTCCAAGTCGCGAGGAAAACGTGTTGTAGGCGCCTCTGATATTATTATTGTGTGGTCGGATATTGATACTGGAGCGCAAACTCCCTCCCAATCTGGAGGTAATACAACATACACTGTGTGACCACAGAGCCACCACCCATTTGTAACCGGATATGTTCCGTCTTTACCGGGAATCACTGAGTAGTGTGCTAGAGAGCATTTAACTCCTGTTGGGCAGTCCGCTGTATCTCGTGCCACATATGTCCACCTTTGACATGCAAACCGTTGCAGGTAAAATGGAACTTGCGTGCAGTCCTCAGCTAGTGAGCAGTCCTCAATGCCCCCTAGTTGCATGCACCTCCTTATAGAAGCAGCTGTTATATTACCTGTGCTATTTGCACACGACAACCGGTAGGGCGCACTGTATTTGCCCTCGGGGGTGTCATCCATGGTGACAGCTGGATGACTGGATGTGTCGCCGAATAGGGAACAGTCTTCGTCCCTAGCAATAACTGCCCCTATGAAAGTTACGTTACATATAGAAGGGTGAAGTCGGCCTACTGATTTTGAGCCCTTATGTGCAAAACAAAATGTAAAGTTCAAGTGTGGTGCATACTGTACGTGCGATGCTTGGAATTGGGACGAAGTAGAGCTGCTTCCGCGGTATCTCTGTATTGGATGTGTTTTTATGCACATAGTGCTGTTCATTGTACTCCATGCTGCATAAGGACTGTAATACCCTACAACTGCTTGACTTACGAAACAGCCCTCTGTAGGACCTAGAGACCTAGTCGCTATTATACGTGGTTGGTGAGATGAGGCCGGCATCATTGAGCAGACATAGCAGTTAGTGCGGTTTTGTTTGCGGGCTGAATAATGTGCGTATCGCCACCACATATTTGATGAATAGACGTGTATTAATTCACCTGGGTCGCTTTCCAGCCAATCATGTTTCAAGTTTTGTACTGCGGTGCGTCTGGTACGGTTATGCCTCGTTGAGTTGTCATTGTCTGAGTCAAAAGTCGTGTTGTTGCGCTGGTCGTGGTAGCTTTTCATCTGGTTGTGGTGCCATAAAGGAACAGGTAATAAAACACATAACCCAATGACCACAAATAAACAATAAGTGAAACGAGTCCCCCCCACTCTTCTCAGGGGGCTCCAAGGACGTTGTCGTTCCATTGTGAAAGAGTGCAACAGCCACCAGTTTGTATGGAGTTCACCCGAGCAACTGGTTTGTATGACCAGTTTTGCTTGTGTTGTCACCGTGAGGTTTCCACAAAACTGTCAGAGTCACTGTTATCCTGCCACTCTTTTGGTCCGCTCAGACAGATTGAATTATACAGAAATAAAATGAAAACAATACGAGCAATAATGTGAATACAGTTATAATGAAAAGTTTTTCGTCCTTGTTTAGTGGACCTGACCGTTTTCCTTTTCTTGTGTTTCTTGGCATAAACACGTGTCGAGAGGGGCTCTTCCAGCCGTCTTTCTTGCGTGGCATTCACGTCGAGTTGTAGACAGTTAACACAGAACACGCACGTGTCTGTCGGCTAACTGCCCGTTGTGATTTCCGTCCGTGAATCACTGCTTGTCCTCCTGCGATGGCACCGTCGTTCGTCTCTCGTCCCCCGATGGTGCCGATTGGCTGACACGTGTTGCAGGTGTTCGCTCACCTGAAGCTTCTCCTGGGTCTGGAACCTTTTTGCAGTGTGACGCGTGGATCCACGTAGCCCTCTCAGCTACCTTGACGGCCGTCTGAGTGACGAGGAGGACTTGGAATGGACCCAGCCAGCGTCGTGAGTTCCAATGCTTCCTTCTGAAATCCTTCACCACCACGAAATCTCCAGGCTGCAGCTTATGGAGAGGTCCTTCAGCTTGTCTCGGGAGCGCTGCAGACACCTGTTGTCTTATGCTTGATAGAGCAGAGGACAATTGTGCACAATATGTTAACATTTCATGTTCGCATAAGGCGGTTGAGGGAAGTGGCGCCCCTGGCGCTTCAGTTCCTACATGAGGAGGAAAACCAAACAGTATTTCAAAAGGACTCAGATTGCTTTTTGTTCGCTTTCTCATTCTCATGTACATCAGAACCAGAGGCAGAGCTTTCGTCCAAGACAGACCTGTGTCAGCACAACATTTTGCTAACTTGGTCTTAAGTGTACCATTTTCTCGTTCCACAGCGCCACCACTGGCTGGATGGTAAGCACAGTGTGTTCTTAAGTCGATACCCAAGTATGCGCTTAGTTCTGTTATGGCCTGGTTTACAAAATGAGAACCATTGTCACTTGATATTTTAGTAGGAATGCCCCAACGAGGAATGATTTCAGAAATCAAAGCTTTGGCGACTGTAGCAGCAGTCTGCTTACTCGATGGAAAAACTTCAACCCACTTTGACCACATGTCTACCATCACAAGACAGTGTTTCTTACCTTCCGATGGAGAGAGCTCAACAAAGTCCATCATAATGTGCTCAAAAGGGCGTGTCGGAGGCGGATGTGCAGCCTGGCCGGACACTGTCACAGGCCTGCCTATATTGTAGGTCGAGCAGGTTACACATGCAGAACAGAATTTTTGTGCACATGCTGTGAAACCCTTTGTGAACCATGTCTCATTTAATGCACTCAACATTCCCCCTTTTGACACATGGTCTAACCCATGTGTCAACTTAGCATAATGGCTGAAATAATGCTTAGGCAGACACGGTTTAGCATCAGGCCCAGACCATAACCCATCAGTGTGTGTACATCCCGATGCCGCCCACAACCTACGCTCTTCCGGAGTGGACAACGTCTGCATAGCTATAAGAGAAGAGGGAGCGGAGTCAGATGAAGACATGAGAGCAGAGGAAGTGAGGACTGGAAGTCGAGCAGCCGCTTTTGCCGCAGCGTCTGCGCGTGCATTCCCTATTGAAATGACGTCCGTGTGCCCTGTATGAGCAGCACATTTGCAAACAGCAATTGCTGTTGGCAACAAAATGGCTTCTAACAGTTCAGCAATGAGAGTGTGATGCAAAACAGGTTTTCCATCAGACTTAAGGAACTTTCTGTGTTTCCACAGACTCCCAAAATCGTGAATTACTCCGAATGCATAACGAGAGTCAGTGTGAACTGTAACAGTTTTACCTTCAGCTAGTTTGCATGCTTCAGTGAGCGCGATGAGCTCAGCTGCCTGGGCTGAAAGATGACATGGCAGAGAACCTGAACACAGCATTTCTGAGTCCGAAACCACAGCAAACCCCACAAGATTAGTACCAGTGTGATCGCGGGAGGCAGAGCCATCAACATACATTACCATGTCGCTGTTGAGCAGCGGAGTGTCCATCAAGTCAGGACGAGGAGTGCACCGAGCTTGAAGCTCAGCCAAACAGTTGTGCTCCTCTCCGTCACCAGGAATTGGGAGTAATGAGGCAGGGTTAAGATTAGTACAGCGTTTGACCGTTACGTTTGGCATGTCTAAGAGACATGTGTGATAACGCAAATATCGCGCTGCAGAGAGGTGAGACGATTTCTGTTCGAGGAGAATCAAAGACACCGAATGAGGAACAAGCAGAGTTAATGGGGCGTATCCTACTATATCACGTGAGGCAGCGAGTGCCTTTTCTGCCGCGGCCACTGCACGCAAACACTGTGGCAAACCAGCTGCGACTGGATCGAGTTTTGCGGAGAAATACGCAACTGGTCTTAATTTGTCACCGTGTGATTGTAACAACACCGAGGTCATGCAGCCCTGTCTTTCATCTACTGTCTGAGTGAACGGTTTGTTCGGATCTGGCAACCCTAAAGTTGGAGGAGTTTGCAGAGCACATTTCATTTGTGTGAAGGCTGAATGACCTTCTTCAGTCCAAATTATTTTACCATGTGCTGTGAGATTTTTACCGTGAATCAAACTTGATAAAGGTTTCTCCATCTGTGAGTAGTTAGGTATAAATGACCGACAGTATGAGCACATACCTAAAAAGGACATCAACTGTTTTTTAGTGTCAGGTTTCGGTATCGACACGATTGAAGCTATTCTTTTTGCAGAGAGGGTTTTCCCTTCCCCTGAAATGTCATGACCTAAGAAATGTACATTTTGCGTTACAAACTGTAATTTAGATAGACTGGCCTTGTGGCCCTCTTGTGCTAGATGTTGTAGCAATTTTATTGTGTCCTCCTGACACTGTGCCTGAGTTGGAGCTGCGATGAGGCAGTCATCAACATACTGCAGGAGTGCAGAGCCTGGTGAGAGAGTTAGACTTTCTAAGCTTTCTCTGAGTGCATCATTGTAGATGGTTGGAGACTCGGTGTAGCCTTGACACAGCCGTGTGAAGGTGTACGGTTTACCGTTAAAATTAAAGGCGAACCAATATTGACTTTCCTTGTCTACTGGGACACTGAAAAAAGCATTTGACAGGTCAACCACAGAAAACCATTTAGCTGCAGGAGGAATCTGAGCTAGAATAGTGTAAGGATTAGGCACATTTGGTGCACGTGCATGAACTGCAGCATTTACTGCTTTCAGGTCTTGCACGAAACGCCATTCAATAGGCTTACCTGCATCTCTGATCTTTTTAACAGGAAATATCGGTGTCCTGACTGGAGAGTCTGGACATGGAATAATCACCCCTGCTTTCAGGAGTGACTCAAACACAGGTGTAATACCGTCAATGGCCTCTTGGCGCAGAGGGTACTGATGCTTGTGAGGTCGAAAATCAGAGCGTGGAGTGATAACGACAGGTTGACAGTTCTTTATCAGGCCAACGTCGTACTTGTTCACCGCCCAGAGTGTCTGTGGAACAGAAGTAAGGGCGGGAAGAATAGATGCAGGTTTAGTCAAAAACGTTTGAATTTCATTGTTAAGCTCATGAAACACATAGACTGATCTGCAGGCAGGTGTTAAGAGCACACAAAACGTTCTGTGGAAGCCGGTAGACTGTGATCGCAAAATAAGTGGATCACATGTCTTTTCCCAGTCAGTAAGCCCCTCGCATTGAGCTACGAATGGCCCCAAATCTCTCCACCGATCATCGCGTCCTTTTGACAGCGAGATGTGAGGAGCTGAATCTGGAACATCAAACAGTTCTTTCTGTGATGGAGACAGAGAAACAGATACAGCAGACTTATAAGTAGACCAAAACAGTGTGGAACAGGCGATTACATCATTAATGCCTTCAAAAAAATTGTCTTCATAACAGACATCTTGTCCTTTAGTAATGTGTGACGTGCAGTGTAAATGTTTGTAATTCATGCGGTCGGCATGTGGTGAGACCCGTGCGTCTACTGTGTGACAAAGTCGTTTTGCGTCGTCAACAGGGAGCCACCATTGATAGCAAAAAAGTGACTCAGAGGGAGTCTGTAACATTTGGTGTACAACTCTACGTCTCAGCACTTTAAGGCCATCAGAGGATGGTTTTACTCCTATCCCATAAGCGCACATTAAGTCTCTGCCCATTAAGTTAATGGGACAGAGGGTCGAAAGTAGAAACGAATGTTTCACTTTAATGTCAGGATCGTCATCAGTCAAGTCAGTGTGTACACACGTCATCGGAACAGAAAATTTTTCAGTGACAGTTAAACCGGAGGCCCCTTGAGAGTATACAAACCGCCCACTCATCTTCTGACGAGGAAAAAATTTATGTTGAATCACAGAGTGAGTAGCTCCAGAATCTACTAAAAATGTTAATTCTCTCCCTTCCACAACTACCTTCGTAGTTGGCATATTTTTGTATGACTCTGATGAAAACATTGAATAAGTGTGTGGCTGTGATGTAGATGCATTCACTTGCTGTTGCTCTAAGTGTGAAATGACACTGAGAAAAGTGGACTGTTGTTCTGCCGTGGACTGTTGTTCTGCCGTGAGCGTGCGAGAAAGCGTGTGTGCATTGCAGCAAATGTGCGCGTTGTTTATGCATTCTGAGTCAGTGTGTGTGTGTATGTGTGTGTGTGCGCTTATCTGTTCCGGAGCCGAGAGAGAGTCAGCTGCCTCCTGTCCACGTGCATCTCCTCGCCTCCCCACATCGCGTCAGTCAGATGTGCCAAATTGTAGATCACCTCCTTCGTCTCCTCCTCGCTGTCGTGACTCGCTGTGTGTGGAGCGATAAGGACAATTTCTGGACCAATGTCCTATTTCACCGCAGTTAAAACACTCGTTGGGCTGCACATGTGAAAATCCGTCATTCCGGTTGTCTTGGAAGCGTCTTTGGCCCCTCCCACGTCGCATTCCTCTTCCGCGCCCTCTCAGCTGGCCTCTCCCATAGCTGTCACGTTGGTGGGTGGGTTGGTTTCGGCCTGTCTCAGCTCCTAGTGACATCTGCTGGACAGCTTGAAGCATCGCAAGCTGGGCTTTGTCACCCACCTGTCTGCTGCGTTTCTCTTGTCTGGCCTGCGTGTCATTGTACATTTTGTAATTGTGCCGTGCGTGTTTTATCACCTCATCAAGTCTTGCATCCTCCAGGCCAATCACGGAGCGTTCAGTGGCTGTCTTAATGTCCGGTATCAGTCCGTTCATGAAAGCATTCTTGAGATGTGTTTCCCATACTGACATTTCTCTTCTGTCACCTGGTTCTTCAATACCGCTGTGTGTTTGGAATGCAGACATGAGTCTTTGGTGATACGATGTCACATCTTCAGCTTTATACTTGTTTGGTGTTATTAATTAATGCCATATTAACTTTCGATGGAAAAGCGGTCACTATCGCCACGCATACGGCTTGTAATGAAAATGACATAGGCCACGTTGTCTGCGTCTGCCCAGGGAGGTTTTACCATACAAGAGTCATGGCCAGCACCTGTAACTATGACCCTGATTTTGCTGAAGGTCTGTTGGGCCAATATGCTTGACTAACAGGCGGTGAACCTCTGGGCCAGTAGGCATAAATTCTTTGCAGAATATCAGGAACTCTTTTGCGAAAGCTGCACCATTCTGAATGTTTGGCAGGTGAAGTGAAGCTTGCATGATGTCACCTTGCGTCCAGGGTCTGAACACGAGACCCGGAACGCCATCTGCTGGTCCTGGAACTTGAATCATGGGCATCTGGAAGTTTTTCTGATGCTTCGAGGTTGAATGGAGGTGGGGGTGTTTCGGGGCTGAGCCAGTTGGCGACAGCGCCGGCTGCCCCCCGCCAGCTACGCGGGTCTGCGTAGGACCATGGTGAGGTGGCAGGCGTCGATGTTGCAGCCGTCTGAGGAGAGACAACGGGTTGTGCTGGGGCGAGGCTGGATCCTGTCGGAGCTCCTCGTTTGCCAGGCGAGCCTGTTCTGCTGATGAACGAAGAGCCGGGTTACTGGTCTGTCAACCAGTGGTACATCAGGATATGGTGGAGGAGGTTGTGAAGGAGGTGCTGCTTGTGGTGCTGTTGGTGGTTGTAGAACGCCATCCTGTGGGGAAGGTCGGTAACACGTGTCCAGGAGGGGCCCAGCCGCTCCTGTCAAACTCGGATATATTGTGAGAGGAAGAAACAGAGTTACTCAGTGTGTTTGCATCAATTTCGTCTTTTTTCAAACAAGTCATTTGTTTAAGCATTGCTTTCTTTCCCTATTTTCACCCTCATTCAACCATTGTTTTAAGCATTTTTTATTTCTCTCCATCATTTCTAAATCTTTGATTCGGACTTTCTTCACACTCTTTTTTTTTATTTGTTTCAATTTTTCTTCCAAATCCCCTTTCAACATTTGAGCTTAGCAACACTCAATGTGCCGTTTTCAGGAAAACCAAACTCCTTTGTCCAGTACGTGAGGCATTCTAAACACCCGTTTCCATATTTCTGTCGCATCAATTCAATTATTGGGCCCGAGGCCTCTTCGCTTTTGCTACTTTCTCCACCCATTTTTTTTTTTTTCAGGCGTGGATACGTTAACGTTACCTTTACAATATAGTCGTCACTATACAGCATATGTTTATTCTCTCGAAGGAAAACTCTTTGCAAAAAACCTCGTTTGAAATTCACGTTATGTTGTGGAAACCACGATTCTTATTTCAAACTCATTTGAAGTTCACGTTAGTTATTTATCACGTTTCTTATTCTATCAGTATAGAATTCACGTACGATAATTTTAACCACGGTCTTACAACAAGCCTATATTTTGTAGTCAAGCGATCTGTGTTACGACCTCAAAATGTTTTTATTCTGAGTTAAATCATCACCGTATAACACAATCCTGATTCTACTTGAAAGCGTGCAAATAGTGATATGCCAGAAAATGAAAAGGGAGTTCACATGAACCACATTCGTAAAACAAAACACAAAATCAAAAACAGTGTTACCAAAAAATGAAAACAATCGTTTTACCCAAATAAAAATATGAAATCAATTGTGTTACCCAAATAAAAATATGAAATCAATTGTGTTACCCAAATAAAAATATGAAATCAATTGTGTTACCCAATAAAAATATGAAATCAATTGTGTTACCCAAATAAAAATATGAAATCAATTGTGTTACCCAAATAAAAATGACTACTTAACCCTTCATCTGTGTCTGTTAAATCATATGACCTTAGTATAATTTATCATTACTTTTACAATTGGAATTTTAACTTTCTTACCCGTTGTAGAAATTAATTCTTTTTCGTTGGATTTCGCGTGCCATCAATCAGAAACTCCCTGGGGTCCGCCGGCTCTTTCTCTCTGGTCTAATGAGGTATAAGACGGGAAATTTCAGTTTTGGTTTCCCGGGAGAGGCCTCTCCTCCGGTCAGTCCTCCTGGAGCCCTGATGGACAGTCAGCGAATCCTGTTCGTATACGCCAGATTGTGATGGAATATTTCTTTGAATAGTCGGGAGAAGAGTTTAAAATGCTTTCTCTGAGTGTCAAAATGAA
>JAFEUB010000126.1:897500-999331 GCA_024529925.1 Ophthalmolycus amberensis | reverse complement strand
TCTCACAGACAGCAGACTGATATCCATCTGAACACCTCAATGGATATTAAGATTATTTGAGGTATTTAGTGAATGTAGGACTGAATCTTTAAAACTGAACTGACGATACTGAATGATCAGCTGTTTGCACTGGAGCTCCCCTCACAAGTGTGAGACAGGACCATTGTCAGCTCAGTGGTAGGAATGGATACAGTAAGGCCAGGTGGGAGCCCAGTGATCCGCTGCTCACAGGAGGATGGGTTGTGCTGAATCGGACGCAGGAGACTGAAGTTATTACCAGACTGAAGACATCAGAATCAGCACAGTCATATCAGAGCGTCATAATGTGATTGCTTCCTGATGTACAATACTGAAATATATTCAGCATATTACACTTATTCAGCTGCCACTTTTATCCAAAGCGACTTATAAATAATAAGTGAATTCAACCATGTGGGTACAAAAAATGTAACTTCATTCGAATATTCTGAACTGCTTCAAGTGCTGCCGTATGAGGAAGAGTTCTACTTCTGGGACCAACGATGGAAATCGTGTAGAGTTTCTGATGTCAAGAGGACAGAGATGATGAGGACTCTTATCATTACCAGACTGTCATTGCAAAGCCGTGATCAGATGTCATCATCCAGGTTAATGTTGTGTTAGATCAGGGCCTCTCACCGTACAGCACAGCTACAGTAAAGTAAACACTGTAGCTGTTGGGCCTTTAGAGGACCATACCAGTGTTGTCTGCAAACTAACATGTTTTCCCACCAGCAAGCAGCCGGTGGTTTTAATATTTTCTGTTTGGTAGAAAAGGTTTCACACTGAACATCCTTTGCCTTCTGCTGAATAGTTAAGAGCAAGGCCTTTAATGCCCAGCTGGCTCAGTGACAAGCAGATCAGTCAGCTTCCAGGTGTGAAGGTGTCAAACTGTGTCAAAGCAGGGCCTTCCTGAAGACCAGAGCCTGGGTCTCAGCAGAGTCTCCATCTGACTTGTAGTGAATCATCTAAACATGCAGAACTGCTGTTATTCTTCTTTGACTTATTGTCTGAGGGCAACTCCCCACGTTTACATCATCACGCTGTCCTTTTGTTCCCAACAGAGTGCAACGTAAACCTGTGTCCCACTCCGACGATCACCTGTCCGCTGGGGTTCCAACTCAACATCAGCAGCAGCACCTGCTGCCGATCCTACACGTGTGGTATGTGACTCGACTTCAGCAAACACTTGTTCCATGAATTACACTAATGAAGATCTGTTCTGAAGATTTGTTTCTGTGCATCAAGTACAGAGATCGATTAGCCTAGCTTAGCACACATCTGATCTATAGTCAACTGAACTAATGTCTCTTGTTTGTTTTGCAGTTCCTAAAGGTGTTTGTGTCTACAACATGACTGAGTACAAGGTAAGGACACAGTCCAGACTCCAGATATCAATACACCTGTCACAGTCCAGACTCCAGATATCAATACATCTGTCACAGTCCAGACTCCAGATATCAATACACCTGTCACAGTCCAGACTCCAGATATCAATACATCTGTCACAGTCCAGACTCCAGATATCAATACACCTGTCACAGTCCAGACTCCAGATATCAATACACCTGTCACAGTCCAGACTCCAGATATCAATACATCTGTCACAGTCCAGACTCCAGATATCAATACATCTGTCACAGTCCAGACTCCAGATATCAATACACCTGTCACAGTCCAGACTCCAGATATCAATACATCTGTCACAGTCCAGACTCCAGATATCAATACATCTGTCACAGTCCAGACTCCAGATATCAATACATCTGTCACAGTCCAGACTCCAGATATCAATACACCTGTCACAGTCCAGACTCCAGATATCAATACATCTGTCACAGTCCAGACTCCAGATATCAATACATCTGTCACAGTCCAGACTCCAGATATCAATACATCTGTCACAGTCCAGATTCCAGATATCAATACATCTGTCACAGTCCAGACTCCAGATATCTGTCACAGTTCAGGAAGAACAGGGAGGATTGAAACACAGACACAGCAGAGCAGCTTGAGTTCCAGCTGCTTTACGTCACTCGAACACAGGGCAGAGTGTGACAACGTCAGAGTCCCTCTGCAGGTTTCAACATACAGGAAATATCAACATTCAGCAAAGCTGCTACCTGATCAGTCAAACAACACGCCATCTGTTATGGGTGTGAATCACAGTGAGGATGTCTTCACCCTGAGGTCAAACACTTCTTTCATGTCCACTGTCCAATGGTCCTTTGTCTCTTGCTTCACTTCTCTTTGGCCAGACCAAAGAACAAACAGATACATTGTTCCCTTTGTCATTCACACAAACTTAATTCAAATGAACGAAGTTAAGAGCATGAGGTCATCTGGACGGACAGGTTACTGATTCACTGGACAGCAGTGCTACATGGACCAGCAGAGGAACATCTATCTTAAGCTCCTAAAGAAAGAGGTGATGAGCAGCATTAGCAGCCGGAGCTGAAACTGAAGCTCATCTACAGGTGAAGAATAGCCTCTTGGCTAACTCTGGCGTATTTACAGAAATGTTTTTATTCATGTGCACTGTCCCTCATCAAATCTGTCATGAATATTGACGGACAAGAAACAGGACGAGAATGAGAGTTGCTGACAAATAACAATCCAAAACAGACAGATGAGCACAAGCTTCCTGTTTGAACCCTTTTCACTTTGGGATGATATCTCTGATATCAGAGAGAGTCCCAGAGGTCCTGGTGCTGTTATCATCACCACGTGATGTTGCAGAGGTGACAGTCGCCATGATTAGCAGGTAGATCTCTTATGTAGCATTGTGGTTGGTGCGCTCTGCGATCACGCCACAAACAAACCGAACCAGAGTTTACTTGAAGTGGTCCTGTATTTGTTTGTGCACCACATAACAGCCACATCACACCTAGTCTGAAGCGATGACATGGCTTAGATGACAGAGCAGCCCCGTGACCTGAAGGCTGCTTTGACTCTGTGGTGCTGTGGTTTTGTTTGTGTGAACCTTCATTCATTCACACTGTGGTGGACTAAACAGCTGCACCAAGACCTCTTGATGTGGTTTCTGAACAAATTGTGATCTGGACTGTGTGACAATAAATACATGATATCAGCATGAATTCAAAACTGGTATTACATTTACACAATCCATGCACTGATCACACTTAACTGAAAGAAGCATGTGTATGAATGTGCATCTTGTTTTCCTCTTGGTTCAGAACAATTCATCTCAGGTGTGAAAGAATCGTTTCTGAGAGTAAAGCTTTGATTCATGTGTATTTTATAGCCTGGTTCCAAGATACCAACAGAAACACCATCAGAACCACCACTAGAAGCACCAGTAACACCAGAACAACCGTCGGGGACCACAACAGCACCACCAGGAGCAGGAGAAACAAGATCAGGACCTTTAACAGAGGAGTCCTTCCAACCCAAACCCTGCCAGGACTGTTACTGTGGCCCCACAACGGATCCCATCACCAAGCTAAACATCATCACCTGCAAACCTATTGTCTGCAACACAAACTGCTCCAGAGTAAGCTCATTCACAGGACATACCAACACACACACACACACACACACCCAGAGGCAGATTTCTGTGGTACGACTGTAGCAGCTTGGTGTAGTTAGTTTCAGTAGTTGCACTGGACTCTTCAGGACTCATGTATCTAAAAGACATGAGCAATACCTCTCAGTGTGATGCAGTAGAATTGATTCTTGCATTTCTTTTATCAGCATCTTTTGTCCACAGTCTGAGATAAACTGCTGTCGCTCACCGTACTGACCAACACAGCTTCAGCACCTTGTTGTTTTCACAGGAATGTGCGGGCAGTAAATGATTCTTTGAGTCGAAGAGTTCATCAAAGCTTCATCTTTTTCTTTGGTATATGAGGTGTTTAAATACACCGTTCAGTAAAGTGTATATATTCATATACCTGAAAATATGACCAGAATATCCCAGTGTCATGTTCCAGCTTCTCAGGAAGTTCCACTACATTTATGGTCTACCCATGGTCACTCTCTCTCACTCTCTCTCTCTCTCTCACTCTGTCTCACTCTGCCTCACTCTCTCACTCTGCATCACTCTCTCTCACTCTCTCTCACTCTGCCTCACTCTCTCTCACTCTGCCTCACTCTCTCTCTCTCTCACTCTGTCTCACTCTCTCTCTCTGCCTCACTCTGTCTCACTCTGCCTCACTCTCTCACTCTGTCTCACTCTCTTTCTCTGCCTCTGTCTCACTCTGCCTCACTCTCTCTCACTCTGCCTCACTCTCTCTCACTCTGTCTCACTCTCTCTCTCTGCCTCACTCTCTCTCACTCTGCCTCACTCTCTCTCACTCTGTCTCACTCTCTCTCACTCTGCCTCACTCTCTCTCTCTCTCTCACTCTGCCTCACTCTCTCTCTCTCTCTCACTCTCTCTCACTCTGCCTCACTCTCTCTCACTCTCTCTCTCTGCCTCACTCTCCCTCACTCTCTCTCAGGGTTATGAATATCAGACTGTAGCTGACGAGTGCTGCGGCCGCTGTGTTCAGGAGAGTTGTGTTTTCACCACAGCTGAGAACACGACGTACATCATTGAGGTCAGTGCTGCCGCTGTGGGACTTTCCTCACATTTTTAATGGCCAGAATTTGCTTGCTGTAGCGAGATAGTTCTTGTTTAGCTATTGACAATGTAGATATGTGTTCATGAATGTTAGAGAAAGAGAAAAATGCATATTTATTTGATATAAAGCAAAAAATAAGACTAACCTGATTTTGAAAAATGACGAATCTGACTTATCTTCTGCTCTTCCTGTCGGTACAGGTCAACAACACATTTGTATCACCTAATGACAAGTGTGTGCAGTATACATGTGAGAACATCAATGGACAGCTTGTTACCAAGGAGACCAAGACAACATGTCCTCCCTTTAACCCCTTGGACTGTGAAGCTGTGAGTTTATTCAACCCCCCCCCCCCCCTCCTAACTGTCTGTCTGACCCACAGCATACATTAAATGTGTTTTTATCTTTCAGGGTACCGAGACAACAGACGCTAATGGATGCTGCACAAGCTGTAAGTTAGTGGAGTCACAGTGTTTAATACTGAATCCAACATCAGGAACAAACCTGTTGCATTGTGGGAACCTAACGGTTGCTGTGTGTTCCAGGCAAGCTGCGGAGCATCTGTGAGGTCCAGAGGAAGAACACCGTCATCGAGCTGAACGACTGCAAGAGCCCGCAGCCGGTCAACATCACGTCCTGCGCTGGACAATGTGGAAGCTCGTCCACGTGAGTCTATTGAGCATCACACTGTCAACTGAATCAGCTGAAGCCCTTCATGTGTGTGTGTGTGCTAAAGCAGCTCACTGGCTACTGAGCTGTTGCAATCAGACAGAGGATAAGAGCTGTGTGTGTGTGTGTGTGTGCAGATATTCTGCAGCAGCTAACATGATGATGCACCAGTGTGAGTGTTGCCAAGAGGCCACCACCAGTCAGCAGCAGGTGGAGCTGACCTGCGCCGACGGCTCCAAGGTCCAGCACAGCTACATGGTGGTGGAGACGTGCCGCTGCAGCAGAGCAGAGTGTGTGGCGGGGACAACGTCCAAACCATCGCGCCGCAGGAGACGCTGAACACACGGCTTCACGCTGGCCTGAACCCTCACCGGCACATTGAGACTTAACCTGTTCATGGCAGGTTTTAGTATTTATAGTTCAACACATATATATGTAGCTCTTCTTCAGTGTCACCACATTCTACTATGTGAACTTTCTTCTTTTTAGGATTTCATGGATAATCATTAATAAAATAATATTTCTGCAATATGAACACTGGTATTGACATGCTTATTGGTGCCTGGGAATGGTTCATGTTCACAAAAGACACCACAAACAAAACAAGAGGACGACGAGGACAGTGAGTACAGTGAGGACAGTGAGGCGTGTGTGCGTGCACACCTGTGTGCGTGTGTGTGTGTGTGCTATGTGAAATTATAGGAAAGGAAATAAGAAAGGAAATAAATAAAACAGCAAAAACCAAAAGTCATAAAACCAATAAACATGTGCACTTAATCTTATATGCTACTAATAACACTAACAGTAACAACAATAATAATAAAGTCAGGGGTAGTGCTGGACCTCTGCCAGCGAAGCGTGACCGAGGCACCGTCAGGGAGCTCCAGAACAGGGCCCCGTGCCACGTACGTGTCTAACTTAGTTAGCCGGATACTTTTCAGGATAAGATGACGTAGATCAGGCTTTTCGGTTCCACGAAGCAAGTTCGGCAAAATCACCATGGCAACACATCCAAAAGCTTGAACCTGCTCCAGCGCAGGCTCAGTGAAGGTAGCTGGATAAACTGGTCACTCCCCCGGAAAAAATGGCAGCTCCTGTCATATACGGTAGTCTAATGCGCTTGCGCATATACTGGGGGTTATACGGGAGTTCCGGAAATGCATGTAAAGTGAGACACACGGTGATCCTTAAAACCAGCTGAGCAAACTAAGAAGCCTCTATTGCATTAATGTACAGCTCCCTTCCTCAGAGATCCACTGATGGAGGAGGATATTGGTTAGATGAGCGTTTTATAGGGAGAGAGTTCTTCCACATCGCCAAGATCCGTTATCACATCATGATGACTTCCTATACGAGCGCTATCGATTCTGCCGACAAGGAATCATTAATTTACAAGACCTTCTCGAGCCATACATTGAACACCACACGCCGCAGCCGAGCATTGACTGTCTGACAGACTGGATGCAGCCTTGCGCTGTTCTGCGAGTGGTACATTTTAGTAGTGTCGGCGATGCGGAGAACATGCGGAAAGCCGCTGCATGCCGTGCTGTTCGTAAAGTTCATTTGGCGCTTAATAAACTTATGGATGTGTTCATTACATCACCATGGCACATATTGTATTGACTCACCATTCTGAATTGTGTGTGTGCTTACTTAGTGTTTACTTGCTCCCATGTCCTCTTGATGGCTGGTTGCATACATGGGGTTAAAGCACTCATAATGATATGACAGTGTTATTAGTACACCAGCACATCATTATTGTAGAAAATGATTAAGGTGGACTCATGATAAGAATAGAGAGAATCACACACTATTTCTTTTCACTGCTTCAATTGATTGAATGTCTGATTATGAATAATACACATACTGATCCGCCCATAAACAGATTCTCACACACACATATACAAACTAGTTCTATATGGTAATCTACACATACATGTATATATATATATATATATATATATATATATATATATACACATGTATATATATATATATATATATATATATATATATATATATACATGTATATATATATATATATACATGTATATATATATATATATATATATATATATATATATATATACACATGTATATATATATATATATATATATATATAGGCTACATGATACATAAGGGCATACAGTACATATATCCTCATTAATTCGTATCAATTAGATACTCTTTGGGCTTGTTTTTATCTACTTATTCTGAAAGAGTTGAGATAATTATTTTCGCTATAAGATCTCATTGGATGATGCATTCATGAAGTCTACTGCCAGCAGGCACATTTAAAGACATATAATCTGATTGGTTGGGGTGATGAGGCATTCAAATTAGCTGATACATTTCCCCAACACTTACACATTTAACTTGTCTGATA
This sequence comes from Ophthalmolycus amberensis, assembly GCA_024529925.1. NCBI lineage: Eukaryota > Metazoa > Chordata > Actinopteri > Perciformes > Zoarcidae > Ophthalmolycus > Ophthalmolycus amberensis. The sequence continues at coordinate 991,673 of JAFEUB010000126.1, read as the reverse complement.
TTTTGCCGTGCTTCCTGTCTAGCCCTCGCAGCGGTGGCGGTGTTAGGTTTTGCCGTGATTATGGTCTTGAAATCCTCATATGCGTTCATGATCATCTCCTGCTCGTCAGCGGAGTAAAAAGCGGCTCTTTCTTTGACTTTATTAGGGCCCGAGCCACCGACAATGTCGGGCCAGCGAAGGCCCTATTGAAATTGTAATGCTTATTATTCCGCTTCTTATTTTTATGGGGATGGAGCTTGTAGGGGTACTTGCCATGCATGAAAACTCACCAATTTTGCACACATGTGAGATCTGCCGGAGAAACTCTGCTGCCAAAATTTGCATAATTGTGTGTAAAAAAATGTCTCTCTAGCGCCCCCTACAGGTCGGACTTCCGGCAACCCTCGGCCAGTTTGTCCGATTGACTTGAAATTTGACACACATGTCCACTTGAGCTAGAGCTACAAAAAAGCCTATCAGACCCCTAAGCTCCGCCTACTTAGATTTTCCGCCATTTTGAATTTAGTGTAAAACCCATTTTTGCTATCTCCTCCTACATGCTGGGTCCGATTACTACCAAATTTGTTGTGGATCATTATTAGAGCTACGTCATCAAAAGTTATTAAAAGCTTTTTGATACCTCTTAGCGTTTACAAGATATGGACCAATAAACGTATTAGGGGCGTGGCTTAATATCAATACACAACTTCTCAACAGTTTGTCCCAAAATTCCAAAACTTGCAGCATATGTGCACATTGCATGCTGTGACATACCCTGAGAATTGTTTTGCATTTAACCACTAGGGGGCGCTACAGTAGACCCGCGAAGTTGGCCTTTTTGCCACTTTTTGCCGATTTCAGCCTTCGCATTTGAACGAACTCCTAGAGAATTTATGCGATCAACTTCTCCTTTGGTCAGGATGTTCTTAAGACCTTTTTTGATTAAAAGTTATCAAAATCTCGCGCTTTCATCGAAGAACCTTGACGTGGCGTGGCGGCCATTTTCCCTCACTGTTTTGGAAAAAATTAATTCTTATAAGTTCTTATAACTCCAAGGTACATTGTCCAATCCGCACAAAACTTCTTATGCATGATAATCATTCAAGCTTGAACATATTTCAATTGAAAGAAATTCAATAACTCATAGCGCCGCCTACTGGCTAAAGCAAATGTCATATTTTATACTTATCTTTATAGCTCCTAGCCAGGTGACCTGATGAGTCTCAAATTTGGTACGAATAGCCTTAAGACATTGATGATGCATCATCATGAATATTGTGCGCTTTCGTTGAACGCTGTTGCCGTGGCAACGCATCGTTCGCCATGAAACAGGAAGCTGATGGTTGAGTGTGTTGGGATGCTCAAAAACTCATGAAACTTTGTAGATGTGTCGTAGGTCATAGGAAGACATAGTGTATATGGTTTTTTGGCTTGTCCGTTTTAAATTGCCTCTATAGCGCCCCCTACAATATTTCGAAAGAGCAGCCCCAGCGCTACGTTTGAGCTACATGTATGAAAGTTGGTATGCACATGTATCCTATGGAGACTTAAAAATAAGTCTCTTGGGACCATGCTCTAAACCCGACCGGAAGTCGGGAATATTGATTAATGTGTCATTTTTCCATCGATTTCGGCCTATTTCTTGTCGCTATACTTTAACGAACTCCTCCTAGGGACTTCATCAGATCCACTTTAAATTTTGCTAGTACCATGTCAAGACCATTGTGATTAAAAGTTATTAAAAGCTTTACGTTTGACGGAATCGTTTAGCCGTAGCGGGCGATTACTTTATGTGATTCCTCATGAAAAAAGCTGATGTAACTCAGCTGCACTTGTTCCAAACGGTCCCAAACTTCTCATGCTTGATAACACTCACGGCCTGAGGATGTCTACAAGCTTATTTTCACTAGTACTCACAGCGCCACCTTCCGCGAAAGGAAATCTGCGTTTTCTGACAAACTGCATCCGATTTATGTGACTTTTACACTACGTGGTTCACACTTGACACAGACGCACGCGTTCTGTAGCGCCAGGCAGCGGACGCAGGAAGCGTCGGACTATTTGCAAAGCGTTAATTCCGGCACCAGGCGGTCCACGCGGGATTAAACACGTCTCGCTCGCGGACGCGCCGTCCCACGGTCGCGGACGTTCTCGGACGCGCAGGCCAGATCCCGATCGTCTGGTTCAAATTAACGAGACTGTTTGAGAGCGGATCAGCCTTGCAGGAACCGAGATAGCCTGACATCAATCATCTCGTTAATGTAGGCTGGCTCATAGGACATTTGATCGACTTTGCTGAACCACTTACGTGGCACGGGGCCCTGGTCAGCAGGATCCATTTGAAGTTATTGACAAGACCCTTGGGGGGGGGGGGGGGGGCCTGTTTTTTGGGGGGGATTTACAGTCAGACTCATTAGTCTTTGGTGAACCAGCCTTCCATCCCTCATGACCGATAGAGTGGCCCGAATTGAGCTTGAGCCACCAGGGACAGGACGGAGCACTGTCCCATCCAAACAATGTTATGACTGAGAATGACAATAATTAGTGTGGGAAAGGGTGATTACAAAAAAAACATAAATATAAAAGAGTACATAAACAGAAGATATATTCATGACAAAATAGATGAAAAAGATCAATTGATAGTACATTGGTTGATGGGCGGATGGGAGGTTGTCTGGGGAGCATGTGAATGTACTTACATGTGTTTTATAATAGTAATTATTACAATAATAGCTGTAATAATAGAAACGGCATCATCACCCCTAAATTAATATCAGTATTTACAGTACTAAAACGACAAAAAAACTAAACAGAAAAATATATTTCAGTGTTTTTTGTGGGGCTAATTTATCAGTATTTTCTTCATCTATTGGAGCCTCCGGGGGCCTTGCCACCTTTCATTAAGTTAATTGAGTTTGCATTTTCACTAGGTTTTAGAGGTTGGTCCATCTCACTCGCCTGACTAGGAGTTATGGATGGAAGATCATTATTTGTTTAATTTGCTGGAATGCTTATTGGCTCTTAATTCGGTGAGACGAAATACTCCCCGGCTACTCAATATGCTTGTAAAGAAATCCGCGCCATCATGAAAGCAACTTTGCAGTCTCTTGAAATTGTAACTTATCTGGAGATTTTGCCTTTCATTAATAAAATGTGAAATTACACTACTGTATAATCTTTAATTGAATACCTAATAATAATAATCTTTGATCTGTAAAAAAACATTTCCTTCATTGGTTCGCTCAAATTTCCGTTGGAGTTCTGTTCATGACGATCTCCGTGTCAAATGTAATATTACTGTAAAATTGTTGAGAAAATTAGATGTAAAGTCAGCTCAAATGGCATTTTGATATTCATAATTTCCCCATATTTGACATTTTATAAAATTAATCCTTAAGAGGTTATGTCAATATTTCACTTGACTGTTGTTTATGATGTTTACTATGTACACCGGTCGACGTCCTTTTGTTTCCTGCCGGACCGTTTCCAGTTGGTGGAGTTTCCCTCCCGACTCCGGGAGAGCGAAGGAGGCTTTGGCCCACTGGACACGGTGCCGTAGGAGTTCTAGCGTGTGTTTTCTGTTTAAACCTACATATATAAAATAAAGTCCTTGGCTGGATTAAACCTGCTGTGTGAGCGTGCGTTTGGGTCCACCTACTAACTACACCATCCCATAACATTTGGGGGTTCACGCCTCAAAGATGTACAAAACCCAATTGTTTATTAGGGCTCAACCGCCTATTGAGTTTGTGACAGTTTGCTTATTAATATTATTAGTTGTCTGCTGCAGAGGTTCAAATTCCAATGTACTGGAATGAGTTAGAAACGTGAAACTTGGCTTGGCCCAATAACTCCAATCGGCCACATGGTGGCGTTAGTGCCCTAAAGCTTGATTTAGAAGCTCTGAAGTCTGATTGATTGGACTGAAATTTGGCACATATATCCAGCTCAATGTGCGCTACATAGGAACCACTAAACCGTCTGATTTTTTGTCCTTTTTTATTTACAGCACATTCTTTGCATCTTCTCCTAATGTAGGTTGTAATTACAACCAAGCTAATCAAAACACAAATCAGACTTCATGTGAACCATTACAAAACTCAGGATGTGTTTCCATGTGCAAGCGCCTCGCACACATTTGGTCGTGAATGAATGAGTTTGTCCAAACATCACCGAACTTGATGGCTGTTGAACGGTCTGTTGGCTTCAACCCAAGCAGCGCTGCCGTTTCTATTAGTCTGTGTGTAGAACATTGCACACATCCAAAGTTGTGTTTGAAGGGATGTAACAAATATTTAGTTCATACAACAGTATATTTGTGTTTATATATTAGAGTATAAAAGCATTATACAAAAATATGTAACAAGACTACTGTACATACGTCCACAGCGGAACACTGAACATGAAGGTGTCCCGTGATAGTGATGTACATTGAGCACCCCAGTGTTCATTGCTTGTTAGAAATGTCTATTAATTTGATTGTGTATGTCTTTTGAACACAAAATACCATATTGTAATGATAGCGTTGTTTTGATTATAGTTTCATTTTGCAGGACATTTGTGGGGTTTTAAGAATTTGAGGAAAGCTTTCAGAAAATCTGGGTAAACAATTGAGGGAAAAAAAAGCAGATTTTATATTAACTTCTTCATGTCAGCCTATAGACGCCCTACCACCAGCAGCTGGGCTGATGTGGAGCAGTAGACCGTGGTGCATTGTGGGATACACTGAACTCTGTCTGAACACATTCAATGTGGAGTTAATGACGTCTTGTAAAATGTGCAGCAGTGATGTTTTCATCTAGCGCTGCGCAGGAAACTGTTTCTGTACCAAGATGACTCAGTGACCCTGCTCCTGGGAACAACAACAACTATACAAAACATTAAATCACAACATATTCTTTCTAAAAGTTTGATATAAAAACATCACGTGACTGTTAGCTATAGTGTTACATGGAGTGTGACAGTTGTGTGATGACGTGTCAGCAGATTAAATACGTAATACAAAAAGTCCAACGACACCCTGACACATAAACCTCAGACAATATTACAGCTCAGTGAAGTCCAGCCTCGTGTTCCAACAGCAGATACAACTCAACCGGTGGAGACAGATCCCAGGTCAGCTGCAGGTGGTCAGACCTCTGTTGATCTGCAACGTTTCATTTCACTGAAATAAGAACAAAAATACACACATTACAGAGCAATGAGAACGAGTGTGGAGCCACACTGATGTTATGAAAAGGTCAAACTGTCAGGTGGGTTCGGATGATCTACGGTTAGTTAAGAAAGTCTCCAAACATGTCAGGAACACCAATGTCCTTTAGTTTACAGTTAATGGCATTAACAAAATATATCTTAAGACAAGATCCATGTTAAATAGCACGCCGTTGTTGTCTTGCTAACATGCTCACTTTCATTATGCTATAATGCTGTTGTTGCTAACATTAGCCTATTAGCACTAAACACACAGATTGGCAAAAGTAGAGAGAAGTATCGGACACGTGAAAATGTTGACCTGATGATAGCGCCAGATAAAAAGTCAGAGGATCACCAAAGTGATCACCATGAACGCTGAGGGGAACATGCACGTCTGAACCACATGTCATCACAATCAAATCAATATCTGTTGAGATATTTCAGTGTGGACCAAAGTGGAAGACAGACAGGAAGACATTACCACCCAAAGAGCTGCTTACATGACCGACAATCACAGCATTCATTTATGTTCCATCACAAAGACTCCGGTCCAAACTACAGCATGAACCTCCACCACGTCCCTGCTCTGTCGATGACGTCATACAGCTTTAGGAGATGCTGTGACCGTCTTCCCACAGCGTGCTTGTGTATTGTCAGAGCTTTAGCTTCATGTCTGGACCTTGTCCTGGGGTGCTGCCCACTTACCTTAGCTCGGCCGTCAGCCGACCCAGTTTGTCGCGTAGCCGTTCGTTCTTCACCAGAATGGGATTGTTGGGGACGAACCAGGCCGCTATAAACTTGCACACCACCACAACATGCTGCAGAAAAACACACAAGACACACAGACACCATTACAAGGCCATCTTCAGTTCAAGTGGACACCACTGCCTCAGCAACATCTGGAGTACAAACCTCAAACAAGATGACGAAGGCAAAGCGCACAGCCAGAACCAACCAGAACTGAGAAGTCAGAGTGTAGTCCTGATCACTCCTGTAGTCTCTGTAGCTGTACGCACACAAACCCATTGTCCTGTTAACCAGATGTGTGACCCATTCCTCTGTTATGTTGGACAGAGCAGAGCAACACTCAGGTCTCTCACCTGCACTGTGTGACGTTGAAGCCGTCTGTGATCATCTGTTCAGGAAGAAAGTCGTTTCTAACGGCCATGTGTGACACAACAGCCGTGGACAAAGTGTCATTGATGTAGCCCTGCAGGCAGCTGCAACAAGAGCACAACCCTCATGATGAGACACAACACAGTGAGCCCATGTGTGATTGAGCTGTGATATGATGTGTGATATGATGTGTGATTGAGCTGTGATATGATGTGTGATTGAGCTGTGATATGATGTGTGATTGAGCTGTGATATGATGTGTGATTGAGCTGTGATATGATGTGTGATTGAGCTGTGATATGATGTGTGATTGAGCTGTGATATGATGTGTGATTGAGCTGTGATATGATGTGTGATTGAGCTGTGATATGATGTGTGATTGAGCTGTGATATGATGTGTGATTGGGCTGTGATATGATGTGTGATTGGGCTGTGATATGATGTGTGATTGAGCTGTGATATGATGTGTGATTGGGCTGTGATATGATGTGTGATTGGGCTGTGATATGATGTGTGATTGGGCTGTGATATGATGTGTGATTGGGCTGTGATATGATGTGTGATTGGGCTGTGATATGATGTGTGATTGGGCTGTGATATGATGTGTGATATGAGCTGTGATATGATGTGTGATATGATGTGTGATTGGGCTGTGATATGATGTGTGATTGGGCTGTGATATGATGTGTGATTGAGCTGTGATATGATGTGTGATTGAGCTGTGATATGATGTGTGATTGAGCTGTGATATGCGTGATTGAGCTGTGATATGCGTGATTGAGCTGTGATATGCGTGATTGAGCTGTGATATGACGTGTGATTGAGCTGTGATATGACGTGTGATTGAGCTGTGATATGACGTGTGATTGAGCTGTGATATGACGTGTGATTGAGCTGTGATATGACGTGTGATTGAGCTGTGATATGACGTGTGATTGAGCTGTGATATGATGTGTGATTGAGCTGTGATATGACGTGTGATTGAGCTGTGATATGACGTGTGATTGAGCTGTGATTGAGCTGTGATTGAGCTGTGATTGAGCTGTGATTGAGCTGTGATTGAGCTGTGATTGAGCTGTGATTGAGCTGTGATATGATGTGTGATTGAGCTGTGATATGATGTGTGATTGAGCTGTGATATGATGTGTGATTGAGCTGTGATATGATGTGTGATTGAGCTGTGATATGATGTGTGATTGAGCTGTGATATGATGTGTGATTGAGCTGTGATATGATGTGTGATTGAGCTGTGATATGATGTGTGATTGGGCTGTGATATGATGTGTGATTGAGCTGTGATATGATGTGTGATTGAGCTGTGATATGATGTGTGATTGAGCTGTGATATGATGTGTGATTGGGCTGTGATATGATGTGTGATTGAGCTGTGATTGAGCTGTGATATGATGTGTGATTGAGCTGTGATATGATGTGTGATTGAGCTGTGATATGATGTGTGATTGAGCTGTGATATGATGTGTGATATGATGTGTGATTGAGCTGTGATATGATGTGTGATATGATGTGTGATTGAGCTGTGATATGATGTGTGATTGGGCTGTGATATGATGTGTGATTGAGCTGTGATATGATGTGTGATATGATGTGTGATTGAGCTGTGATATGATGTGTGATATGATGTGTGATTGAGCTGTGATATGATGTGTGATTGAGCTGTGATATGATGTGTGATTGAGCTGTGATATGATGTGTGATTGAGCTGTGATATGATGTGTGATTGAGCTGTGATATGATGTGTGATTGAGCTGTGATTGAGCTGTGATATGATGTGTGATTGAGCTGTGATATGATGTGTGATTGAGCTGTGATATGATGTGTGATTGAGCTGTGATATGATGTGTGATTGAGCTGTGATTGAGCTGTGATATGATGTGTGATTGAGCTGTGATATGATGTGTGATTGAGCTGTGATATGATGTGTAATATGATGTGTGATTGAGCTGTGATATGACGTGTGATATGATGTGTGATTGAGCTGTGATATGATGTGTGATTGAGCTGTGATATGATGTGTGATTGAGCTGTGATATGATGTGTGATTGAGCTGTGATATGATGTGTGATTGGGCTGTGATATGATGTGTGATTGAGCTGTGATATGATGTGTGATTGAGCTGTGATATGATGTGTGATTGAGCTGTGATATGATGTGTGATTGAGCTGTGATATGATGTGTGATTGAGCTGTGATATGATGTGTGATTGAGCTGTGATATGATGTGTGATTGGGCTGTGATATGATGTGTGATTGAGCTGTGATATGATGTGTGATTGAGCTGTGATATGATGTGTGATTGAGCTGTGATATGATGTGTGATTGGGCTGTGATATGATGTGTGATTGAGCTGTGATATGATGTGTGATTGAGCTGTGATTGAGCTGTGATATGATGTGTGATTGAGCTGTGATATGATGTGTGATTGAGCTGTGATATGATGTGTGATATGATGTGTGATTGAGCTGTGATATGATGTGTGATATGATGTGTGATTGAGCTGTGATATGATGTGTGATTGAGCTGTGATATGATGTGTGATTGAGCTGTGATATGATGTGTGATTGAGCTGTGATATGATGTGTGATTGAGCTGTGATATGATGTGTGATTGAGCTGTGATTGAGCTGTGATATGATGTGTGATTGAGCTGTGATATGATGTGTGATTGAGCTGTGATATGATGTGTGATTGAGCTGTGATATGATGTGTGATTGAGCTGTGATATGATGTGTGATTGAGCTGTGATTGAGCTGTGATATGATGTGTGATTGAGCTGTGATATGATGTGTGATTGAGCTGTGATATGATGTGTAATATGATGTGTGATTGAGCTGTGATATGACGTGTGATATGATGTGTGATTGAGCTGTGATATGATGTGTGATTGAGCTGTGATATGATGTGTGATTGAGCTGTGATATGATGTGTGATTGAGCTGTGATATGATGTGTGATTGGGCTGTGATATGATGTGTGATTGAGCTGTGATATGATGTGTGATTGAGCTGTGATATGATGTGTGATTGAGCTGTGATATGATGTGTGATTGAGCTGTGATATGATGTGTGATTGAGCTGTGATATGATGTGTGATTGGGCTGTGATATGATGTGTGATTGAGCTGTGATATGATGTGTGATTGAGCTGTGATATGATGTGTGATTGAGCTGTGATATGATGTGTGATTGGGCTGTGATATGATGTGTGATTGAGCTGTGATATGATGTGTGATTGAGCTGTGATTGAGCTGTGATATGATGTGTGATTGAGCTGTGATATGATGTGTGATTGAGCTGTGATATGATGTGTGATTGAGCTGTGATATGATGTGTGATATGATGTGTGATTGAGCTGTGATATGATGTGTGATATGATGTGTGATTGAGCTGTGATATGATGTGTGATATGATGTGTGATTGAGCTGTGATATGATGTGTGATATGATGTGTGATTGAGCTGTGATATGATGTGTGATTGAGCTGTGATATGATGTGTGATTGAGCTGTGATATGATGTGTGATTGAGCTGTGATATGATGTGTGATTGAGCTGTGATATGATGTGTGATTGAGCTGTGATATGATGTGTGATATGATGTGTGATTGAGCTGTGATATGATGTGTGATTGAGCTGTGATATGATGTGTGATTGAGCTGTGATTGAGCTGTGATATGATGTGTGATTGAGCTGTGATATGATGTGTGATTGAGCTGTGATATGATGTGTGATATGATGTGTGATTGAGCTGTGATATGATGTGTGATTGAGCTGCGATATGATGTGTGATTGAGCTGTGATATGATGTGTGATTGAGCTGTGATTGAGCTGTGATATGATGTGTGATTGAGCTGTGATATGATGTGTGATTGAGCTGTGATATGATGTGTGATATGATGTGTGATTGAGGTGTGATATGATGTGTGATTGAGCTGTGATATGATGTGTGATTGAGCTGTGATATGATGTGTGATTGAGCTGTGATTGAGCTGTGATATGATGTGTGATTGAGCTGTGATATGACTGACTGTGTGTGAGTGCTTCCATTAGCACAGGGGCCGTAGCGGTAACGGTAGACGAGGCGGGGAATGAAGTCTGATGAGACCCCGATGACCAGACCGTTAGCAATCACTGCTAACACACCGATGGCCTCCAACACCTTCGTCCACACGCCTGGACACATACACCAGTACACAGGAGACAGTACTGTTACACACATACACCAGTACACAGGAGACAGTACTGTTACACACACACACACACACACACACACACACACACACACCCCCCAGTACACAGGAGACAGTACTGTTACACACACGGCAAACTAATGGAGCTGAAAATGAACGCGAGATCTCGTTCATCACTTTGTGGAAACAGGACTTCAGGTGAAAAACGACATGAAGATCGTCTCATGTTCCAGAAAGGAAACTGTCTGACTTTGTATCATCACAGAGAACACTGGCAGTCATCTACATATGTTATGTAGAATATATTGTACATTTTGTGAGTGGTGAAAAAGTGTCTTAATGTTGAGACTGTTCAGGAGTTCTGAACAAAGCTAGTGTTTATGAATAGCAATATTTTGGTATTTTTACTATCAAATGTCAAAGTCATCTCAATCGGTTGTTGCTCGGTCTCGCTGACTAACAGACAAACAGGACAATTAAGCGTTATTATCTTCACGCTGCCCGATAGAGTTTTTATCTGTTATATTGATCAAATGTTTTATTCCATATTATTGGAGCACTTGTTGAAGGATTTCTGTGGAGTGCTCTTATATTGATGTTGAGTTCTGCTATTTTCAGCCACTGTTCTCGTGTAATATTGAAATGATTCAGTTGTGCAGAATGTACGCTGTAGCAGCTCACTCTACACAGAGTACAGCGACGGACACACAGCTCACCGATGTCGTTGGTCTTCCGAGGAACGAGCCGCCGCTCCAGGCGGACCATCTTGATGGCGTCCAGGCGGATCTCAAAGATGTTGTTGATGAGAGCCAGCAGGGGGGCGAGGGGGAACGCTGCTACAAAGATGGTGGTGAAACTGAACTGGACCACTAGAGGGGATGCACAGTGACTTAGTAACACGGAAACGTAATTATTTTAAGCACTTTCATTAAAGATACAGCGCTCAGGTTTGTGCAATAAGCTTTAGGAGTAAGTTCAACAAGTTATGAGAAATGTGTCTTGTTTTCCCACAACTGTACTATGCTGTGTTACATAACAGCGTTATGCAGGATGGAAAACAATATTTGACACTTTTTGCCAAAACAGCTGTACCTGAAGCTGAGCTCACCCCAACCATGTGTACTTCGAACCCCTGGAGTTTCTCCCTTGGATTGATTTCACATACAAGGGAGACGAACATCCTGGGGATGAAAGGCTGGGACCACCCAACCCCCCCAACCCCTAAAGCCTTTTCTCTTTCACTAAGACATTCCATCATGAGAGAAGTTTCTGAATTACTCTTACTTGTGCCCGTGCACCATTGACCCTGACCCTAGTGCTGACATTTCTCAGTCGGGTACTATTGGGACTTTGTATCGGCATACTATCATGATATCATACTATCATGATATCATACTATCATGATATTATGATAGTATGATATCATGATATCATACTCTCCACCATTGAATATTGCGTTGGATTTGCAGGTGTGAGGTTCAGGGGGAGTCTGTGGACGTACCCATCTCCAAGAACTCATTGAACAGACTGAAGGCGTCCGTGTTGCCCAGGTGGTAATTATGCAGCCAGTCCCGAAGTTTGCAGATGTCACACGGTTCAACACGTCCCCGATTGTTGCGGCAGGCCTTCCGGTAACATTGACCACACTTCCTCTGCAGCTTCTTCGTCGCGGTTCTTCTCACACAGTTCTTAAGCCAGCTGGAAAACACAACATTTTCACGTGAATGCAAAGTCTGACACTACACTAACTCATCACTACCTGCTGCCTTACAGGAGACGTTGGATGAAAACACAGCACACTTACGGCACAGTGAACTCAAAGATGTTGTTGAGAGTCTGTTTGAGCAGCATGATAACAGCCATCTGGATGAAGAGGTCTGTCAAACAGCCACTGGGGTGGCACTAGAACACACAGAACACACCTACGGGTCAGTGCTGTGGTGCAGACGAGCAGCATGAAAGACTCAAAACTAAAACAGTGGATCTACTCACCTCCTCCAGCCTCCATCCAGCGATACGCACATAGTCCCCTGGACGGCCGTTTATCCTGGACAACAAAACATGAGCGTCATCAGAAGTCTGCACTGAAACCCTCTGGACTGAAGGCTGTGACAGTACAGACGGTACTCAGTGAAGGACTTCCTCTAGTTGTACAATGGTACATGCTGGAGGAAAGAGATACTACTGGTAGATGGACTGTACTTGTAGACCACTTTTCTATTCTTCCGACCACTCAAAGCGCTTCAACACTGCATGTTACTCACCCATTCACACCCATTCACACCCTGATGACAGGAGCTACCATGCACGGTGCCTCCTGCCCATCAGGACTCCAACTAATCATTCACACACCGCAGGAACAGCTGCACACGGACACATCGACATGGACTAGAGGAGCCGGGGATCGAACCGCCGATCCTCTGATTGGGACAACCCGGCTCTACTACTGATCCACAGTTGCCCCTGACTACAAGCACCACACAACTAAATGGGTAGAGCTCCTTCAGGGTTCATTCTCTACGCTATTTTCTTGATTTTATTAAATTAGTACCTTTTTCTCAATAATATTATCATTTGAAGCTTTGGCAATGTTGACATTCATGCAAAAAAACTGTTTTGAATTGACAGTTACAGACAGAGACACATGGACAGACAGACAGACAGTTACAGACAGAGACACTGACACAGACAGACAGAGACACATGGACAGACAGACAGTTACAGACAGAGACACTGACACAGACAGACAGTTACAGACAGAGACACTGCCACAGACAGACAGAGACACATGGACAGACACACAGTTACAGACAGAGACACTGTAAGAAATTTGAGCATAGAACTGTGTGTTCAGTAGATATAATAAAAGTGATTAACAATTCATAATTAATAATTCATAATTAGTCATAATCATAAGCGTTTTGGAAACGCATGATTAAGATAAGCAGCAAGTGTTTAGGGTTAGTAACCAACAGTAGAATTTGGGACATGAAGCTTATGCCAAAGTTGCAAAGTCTTATCTATTATATGGAATGTTTATCATAGAGGGATTAAACCATAGCTGTCAGACATTGAATGTGTTAGTAAACGCAGGGACAGAAGCCAGACAGGAGGATACTCTCCTGGAAGTTAGCCAATAGGAATTGGGATAAACGGAAGGGGAGGAGTTTCGGACGGATATGAGGGCGGGGATAGAAAAGTGTTTTTCTGTCTCTTTTAGCGTGTGGCTGCCTGGGACGGCTGTGTCCTGGGACCAGAGGTAGTTTTTTCCAAAGTGGGGTAATATTGTAATATTTCATAGGAGTAATCTACTCCATTGTGTAACTGTAATCGTACTTGCATCAGTGGGATTAAATCCTTTTAACTGTAAACCAGTTTTGGTAGATTTATTATTCCAGCGTGTGAACTGCACGAAGCAGCTGGACACACGTGTGGTCTGGCCTCCTCCCGATAGGGTGAGATTCATCCTCCACAACACATGGACAGACAGACACAGTTACAGACATAGACACAGTTATGGACAGACACAGTTACAGACAGACACACAGACAGTTACAGACAGAGACACTGACACAGACAGAGACACATGGACAGACACACAGTTACAGACAGTTACAGACAGAGACACTGACACAGACAGAGACACATGGACAGACACACAGTTACAGACAGTTACAGACAGAGACACTGACACAGACAGACAGTTACAGACAGAGACACATGGACAGACACAGCGTCTGACTCACAGACAGTTACAGACAGACACTGACACAGACAGACAGTTACAGACAGAGACACATGGCCAGACACAGAGACACTGACACAGACAGAGACACATGGACAGACACACAGAGACACTGACACAGACAGAGACACATGGACAGACACACAGACACACAGTTACAGACAGAGACACATGGACAGACACACAGAGACACTGACACAGACAGAGACACATGGACAGACACACAGAGACACTGACACAGACAGAGACACATGGACAGACACACAGACACACAGTTACAGACAGAGACACATGGACAGACACACAGAGACACTGACACAGACAGAGACACATGGCCAGACACACAGAGACACTGACACAGACAGAGACACATGGACAGACACACAGACACACAGTTACAGACAGAGACACATGGACAGACAGACACAGACAGTTAGACAGAGACACTGACACAGACAGAGACAGACAGTTACAGACAGAGACACATGGACAGACAGACAGAGACACATGGACAGACACACAGTTACAGACAGACACACAGACATTTACAGACAGAGACACATGGACACACAGTTACAGACAGAGACACTGACACAGACAGACAGAGACACATGGACAGACAGACAGTTACAGACAGAGACACATGGACAGACAGACACAGTTACAGACAGAGACACAGTTATGGACAGACACACTGACGCACTGACACAGACAGACAGTCACAGACGGAGTACCTGCCCAGGAAGAAGGCCACATAGAAGAGTGAGCAGAAGAGAGTGAAGAACTGGAAGGTGAACATCTTGACTGTGAAGTTCCTCTCTGTGGCTGCAGATGAGTTGGTCTTCTCTGAAAACACACATATGGCAATGCATTCATGTCCTGTGAGATATGTGACAAAATGTCTTTGAATGTTTGATTTGGTCTCACAATATGAAGAATGTATTTAGATATTTTAACCAGAATTAACTGATTTAAATCGATGTAGAAATGTATGCATTTCTAGATCTGTTATTGCATTTGTTTACATTACAGTCATTCAGCAGACGCTTTTATCCAAAGCGTCTTACAATTCAGAGTCTATCACATTTCTACACCGTAGGCACAACTACGGGAGACATTTGGGGGTCAAGTGTCTTGCTCAAGGACACATCGACTTGTTTACCAGCAACAACACACTGAAGAAAGTTTCCTGCTTTGTTCTCACCTATGTGACACAGCTTGAGGGCCACCCATCTGTTTACCTGCAGGTGATGAGTGAGAGACCAACAGACAGACAGGAGAGATTTGATCGTTATTACATGACTTACTAAGAGCAGGAGGCTGTGTGTTCACAAGCTTGTTCACAAATATCAGATGCAGAACCGTCTTCCTGGTTCCTCAGTGGTGGGATGATTGTTCTGTCAGTTTAAGACAGAGGAGGATGGACAGAAGAAGGAGGATCCCTCTATCAGGAGGGACAGAAGTGACATTTACTGCACTTGTGGTCAGAGCAAGGGCGCCGACAGTAGGGGGTAGGAAGTGAGGAAGGGGCCACTGGCCCAAATTGCCATCTCTAGTTTTATTGTGTCCTTCCTCAGCTCCCTTCTGAGTTGACTTGTGTAAGTTGTCAAGACACTTTGATCTAGAATCTGTTGTGCTCATGTACAAGGCAGGATGGTAAAAGTCAAACACGCTTTGAGTCTGATCTCTTAATAGCAGCATGTTCATCACATGCGCTTTATTTGACAGGAGGAGGTTTTACTTTGGCCCCATTCACTTCAGTTCCAGCAGGGTTAGTATGTTGGAGTAACATACTTGATGATGAGGTCATAGGACATCCCGTTGCTGTGAGTGATGAGACAGCTAACACTAGCCACACCTCTTCCTTTATATAACACAACGCTGAGTGTGCAGGACTGTACAACCAAGTGAGGATATCTTGAGGAGTTGGAGATTTCAAGAAGTTCTGACACCAACAATATCTCCCACTTGGTGAAAAGAACTTCAGACATGTTGACAAACTGTGGGCAGAATGCTGCAAATGCACCACTGGAGTAGTTTGTATCTGGTTTTACTTCGTAAGGAACTGCTGCAAATATTAAACACAAGAAAAGAAGCTAATTCAGGCTGCTTATCTGCTCAAGGTTAGCACCAGGAACAGCTTGGAATAATGTGTTCATGTGGTGTTTCTTCCATATACAGACGTGTGAATGCAGCATGAGGACCAGGATACAGGTATACGTACGCGGGTCATGATCTGAATGGTGAGATAGTGCAGCACAGCTCCAAGCATGATCGCCACAGTGTTGGCATGATCCCTGATGAAATCCCAGCTGCCTTCAGACATCAAGGGGGCGGCCACCACTCGAAACACCACCAGGGCTTGAGCGAGACCAATGATCAGCATCAGCTAGAACACAAACAAACACACCTTGTTCTTCCTAATGCACCGTCGTAGCAATCTGTTTACAATCAATGCAATCATGTGACCAAATCAGCAGGCAATAATTAGGATTGTTTGACTGACAATAATATGAAGTTACAGCTGTTGTTCCACGAAAATTAAACTGATCTTTTGGTTGTGAAACACTTTCATTTGGGCAGGTGAACATCTCAGCAGTTAGTGATCTGTGCAGGAGATACATTTACTGACTGTGTTTACCCTGAATCATGCCCATCAGGCCACGCTGTATTCCACACCCACTAAACTCTTCAGGTATCAGACTACAGATAGTGTGTGTGTGTGCGTGTCTTACCATGAGAGTTACCAGAATGAGGACCAGGGTGCTGCGCAGGTAGGAGTGTCTGAATTCTTTGGCTTGACACTTTGGATCATTGACTATTTCCAAAATCAGTTCCTCCTGTAACACACGTCGAAGGGATATTACAAGGACTTTGTCCTGGAATCGTACTTTAAAAAGGAGCTGGAACAGGAAAAAGAGCAGACTTTCTATGGCAAGGCAAGTTTATTTGTATAGCACATTTCAACAACAAGGTAATTCAAAGTGCTTCACATAAAACCATTAAAAGCATCAAAACATAAGGCAAAAGAAAAGGAGATTTAAAAACAATTAAGAACATTCATTGAACAGTCATTAAAACACTCTGTATCTGCATATTAAGTGGATAGTGTGTACACTCTGTATCTGCATATTAAGTGGATAGCATGTACACTCTGTATCTGCATATTAAGTGGATAGAGTGTACACTCTGTATCTGCATATTAAGTGGATAGGGTGTACACTCTGTATCTGCATATTAAGTGGATAGCGTGTACACTCTGTATCTGCATATTAAGTGGATAGCGTGTACACTCTGTATCTGCATATTAGGTGGCTAGCGTGTACACTCTGTATCTGCATATTAAGTGGATAGGGTGTACACTCTGTATCTGCATATTAAGTGGATAGGGTGTACACTCTGTATCTGCATATTAAGTGGATAGCGTGTACACTCTGTATCTGCATATTAAGTGGATAGCGTGTACACTCTGTATCTGCATATTAAGTGGATAGGGTGTACACTCTGTATCTGCATATTAAGTGGATAGGGTGTACACTCTGTATCTGCATATTAAGTGGATAGTGTGTACTCGATAGTCTGTTTTATCTTCAATTAAACAAAGATAAAACAGAAGTAATTGTTTTTGGTACCAAGGACGAACAATTGAAAATCACCGCTCAGCTTCAGTCACTGATGTTAAAACCCACAAACCAAGCCAGAAATCTAGGTGTAGTTATGGATTCAGACCTCAACCTGAACAGCCATATCAAGACAATTACAAAATCAGCCTATTATCACCTGAAGAATATATCAAGGATTAGAGGACTTATGTCTCAACAGGATTTGGAAAAACTTGTCCATGCATTTATCTTCAGCAGACTGGACTACTGTAACGGTGTGTTTACAGGTCTCTGTAAAAAGTCCGTCAGAAAGCTGCAGCTGATTCAGAACGCTGCAGCTCGAGTCCTCACTAAGACCAGGAGGGTGGATCACATCACTCCAGTTCTGAGGTCTTTGCACTGGCTTCCTGTCCAACAAAGAATTGACTTTAAAATCCTGCTGTTGGTTTACAAAGCACTGAATGGTTTTGGGCCAAAATACATCTCTGATCTGCTGCTACCTTATGAACCATCCCGACCCCTCAGGTCATCTGGGACCGGTCTACTTTCTGTTCCCAGAGTCAGAACTAAACATGGAGAAGCAGCGTTCAGTTTTTCTGCTCCACATATCTGGAACAAAGTCCCAGAAAGCTGCAGGTCTGCTGAGACCCTCAGATCATTTAAATCAAGATTGAAGACCTTTCTGTTTGCTGCTGCCTTTAATTGAACCACATTCAATTAATATATTAATCAATTTCCTGCATTTCTGCATTTTACTACTGAATTTTATTTCTTACACTGTTTCTTTAATTGTTTTTAAATCTCCTTTTCTTTTGCCTTATGTTTTGATGCTTTTAATGGTTTTATGTGAAGTTTAATCGTTTTAAAAGGACTGCACAATATATCGCCATTTCCTCCGGGACCGAGTTCGTGCAAGGCGTACACTATAAAACGCAGATCGGCAGAGATCTTTTCCAGACGTGGTTTGTGTGCGAGTAATTGCAGAATTGCGGCAGTGTATGGTTGATTGCGTGCAGCGAAATGTCTCAGGGAGACATCAATTATTGTTTCAATGTATGTTTTAAATCTCCTTTACTTTTGCCTTTATGCTTTTAATGGTTTCATGTGAAGCACTTTGAATTACCTTGTTGTTGAAATGTGCTATACAAATAAACTTGCCTTGCCTTGCCTTGCCTTACACTCTGTAGCTGCATATTAAGTGGATACCGTGTACACTCTGCATATTAGGTGGCTAGCGTGTACACTCTGTATCTGCATATTAAGTGGATAGCGTGTACACTCTGTATCTGCATATTAAGTGGATAGCGTGTACACTCTGTATCTGCATATTAAGTGGATAGCGTGTACACTCTGTATCTGCATATTAAGTGGATAGCGTGTACACTCTGTATCTGCATATTAAGTGGATAGTGTGTACACTCTGTATCTGCATATTAAGTGGATAGCGTGTACACTCTGTATCTGCATATTAAGTGGATAGCGTGTACACTCTGTATCTGCATATTAAGTGGATAGCGTGTACACTCTGTATCTGCATATTAAGTGGATAGCGTGTACACTCTGTATCTGCATATTAAGTGGATAGCGTGTACACTCTGTATCTGCATATTAAGTGGATAGTGTGTACACTCTGTATCTGCATATTAAGTGGATAGCGTGTACACTCTGTATCTGCATATTAAGTGGATAGCGTGTACACTCTGTATCTGCATATTAAGTGGATAGGGTGTACACTCTGTATCTGCATATTAAGTGGATAGCGTGTACACTCTGTATCTGCATATTAAGTGGATAGCGTGTACACTCTGTATCTGCATATTAAGTGGATAGCGTGTACACTCTGTATCTGCATATTAAGTGGATAGCGTGTACACTCTGTATCTGCATATTAAGTGGATAGCGTGTACACTCTGTATCTGCATATTAAGTGGATAGCGTGTACACTCTGTATCTGCATATTAAGTGGATAGCGTGTACACTCTGTATCTGCATATTAAGTGGATAGCGTGTACACTCTGTATCTGCATATTAAGTGGATAGGGTGTACACTCTGTATCTGCATATTAAGTGGATAGCGTGTACACTCTGTATCTGCATATTAAGTGGATAGCGTGTACACTCTGTATCTGCATATTAAGTGGATAGCGTGTACACTCTGTATCTGCATATTAAGTGGATAGAGTGTACACTCTGTATCTGGATATTAGGTGGCTAGCGTGTACACTCTGTATCTGCATATTAAGTGGATAGTGTGTACACTCTGTATCTGCATATTAAGTGGATAGCGTGTACACTCTGTATCTGCATATTAAGTGGATAGCGTGTACACTCTGTATCTGCATATTAAGTGGATAGCGTGTACACTCTGTATCTGCATATTAGGTGGCTAGCGTGTACACTCTGTATCTGCATATTAAGTGGATAGTGTGTACACTCTGTATCTGCATATTAAGTGGATAGTGTGTACACTCTGTATCTGCATATTAAGTGGATAGTGTGTACACTCTGTATCTGCATATTAAGTGGATAGTGTGTACACTCTGTATCTGCATATTAAGTAGATAGTGTGTACACTCTGTATCTGCATATTAAGTGGATACCGTGTACACTCTGCATATTAGGTGGCTAGCGTGTACACTCTGTATCTGCATATTAGGTGGCTAGCGTGTACACTCTGTACCTGCATATTAAGTGGATAGTGTGTACACTCTGTATCTGCATATTAAGTGGATAGTGTGTACACTCTGTATCTGCATATTAAGTGGATAGTGTGTACACTCTGTATCTGCATATTAAGTGGATAGTGTGTATACGGTTTCTCTGCACTAAAACTAGATAGTGTGTGCACTGTTTTATTGCATATTAATTCAATATTGTGTATACTATAATAACTACTATAATAACAACTTATAATATATGTATACAAGTCTGAAACAGTTTCAGATGTTTGGAATCATCTGCATGTTATAATATTGTAAGGCTGCAACACAACACTACAGAGGATCTAGACTAGATGTGTCAGAAGTACCTCCTCCTCACACCAGTCATAGACCTTCCACTCAGACACATGTTTGGCTCTGTGTCTCTTCCACAGCTCCAGGAACAGCGTGGCTGAAAGACACAGATACAACCAGTTAAAGAGGGACTCCACATCACAACAGGTCCCATTGGATTAGACATCAGAGTAGATCACATGAGATTAGTCATCACCATACATCAGATCAGGTCAATGCAGACACTCACCCCAGATTGCCATGCACATAGCAAAAGCCACAGTGCCCTCATTGTCAAACAGGTGGCTGACCTGTGTGGATACAAACAAATCAAGACGGAATATCATAAATATGACAAACAGGTAATAACAGCAGGGCCATCTTTTCAGAAAACCAGGAATGTTTGTGTCTTGAGCTGAGGAGGGGTCCGTCCTCCTGGATGGACAAATGTGTCATAGAGGTTGTGTGAACAGCATAGGCAATCATAGTAAACTTACAGTAAGGACGATTAGGATGACACAATTTTATTATATATATGGATATCCATAGATAGAGATAGAGATAGAGAGAGAGAGAGATCTCCATATATATATATATATATATATATATATATATATATATATATGGATATATATATATATATATATATATATATATATATATATGGATATATATATATATATATATATATATATATATATATATATATATATATATATATATATATATATATATATATATATATATATATATATATATATATATATATATATATATATATATATATATATATATATATATATGGATATATATATATATATATATATATATATATATATATATATATATATATATATATATATATATATATATATATATATATATATATATATATATTAGGGGTGGAACGGTTCACAAAAGTCACGGTTGGGTACGATACAGTGGAGCCACGGTTCGGTACGTTTCGGTACAGTAGAAAACTATAAATGCCAGAGAAATGTACTTGATTTTAAAATATATTTATTCATTACAACTAACATCATGAAGTTATTCTTTGACTTTGAACAATGATGGAACTATACCTGAGTGACCCATCTTCTGGGGTGTCCTCTCAGCAACACATAAGCATAAAAAACAAAAACTGCTCCTTAATGTTATGTAGTATTGTTACTTACATCTTGTGTTGTTACTTACATCTTGCAAAAGAGATTTTTCATCTCAATGGGACTACCTGGTTAAATAGGTATTTATAGGTAAATTTAAATTTTTTTAATTTTTTTTTTCAAACGTATTGTTCTGTTCGTCATGCGTACTGAACCGTGAGCATGACGAACCGAATACGTTTGAATAAAAAAAATAAAAGATTTTTTATATATATTTGTACATATGGAATGGATTTGGGAGGAAGCACTACCACTTTCTGGTCTGTGAAAGCAGTGGCATCATGCCCTCTGTGGTTCAGGAGGAGCTTTTCAAAGTCTGAGAAAATATTACATCCTTATGGATTGGGCTGAAATTATTTGCATAAAACCTGTGTTGCAAACATTTATGACAGTTTAACCAGGCGAGAAGAGCGCGAAAGATTAAGTCGTGTTATTTCAGAATGCAGAATTTGGGAGTTTGACTCAAACTGGGGAATATTATAAAATAATATAAATATACTAAAGAATATTTTGGACCTAATATTTAGAGAAGCAGTGGTTTGACTGCTCTTTTTATTTAATCCGTTTCTCACAAACCAGTAACCCTTTACATACTAAAACAGGTGTAGTGTCTTAATGTCGCACAAACCAATAATGTGATCATTATCATCGTTACACCTAGTAGTGATAGGTGTAAATATTTTGAGTGTAAATATCTAGGAGTGCGTGACCGCCGCAGGACGACATGGAACAGAGCTGTGATAAGAGCTAAGATAACCCCGCTGGGAGCGTAGGCTATTCCACCAGCCATCCTGCTGCTGGCTCACGTCCAGTCAGCCACAGGACAACGACATGGATGAACTAAGACTCAGACTAACCCAGCAACAGGACGTCAGAGACGGTCCTGCACACATCTTTACACGGTAAAAGGTCATGTATCAGCCGTCACATGACAAAACAACCAGGTGGTTTTTTTAATGTAGCTGGTAAGCCCGGCCCCCGGCCCCCGGATGAGTTCACCTTAGCGTAGGTGCAGGTGTCTGACAGATGCCACACTGGACAACTCTTATCACAGCGAGGACACATGATGATGCTGGACTGACACACTTCATTACTGAGGACACACAGAGAGACAAAGGTTGAAGGGTCGCTTAACATAAAGGTCAATCATCAAAAACAATCTCATCATCCAGTGGTCCAATTAACAAAGTCCCCACTCAGCATAAAGACTTGCTGTCAAGTCAAGAGACATATGAACTCAAGTCGTACAGAACAGATTGACTCTTATGTTGCTCATCAGACTCATTGAGGAGAATCTGTGGCTTTTACCAATTTTCAGAATTTCCTCTGAGCTATGAGTACAATTCACAAGTGGTGAATGAATTTACAATTTAAACATGATACAGAAATAAACAACAAAAAATACATAGAACTAAGATAAACTTAATAGTCTGTTCATCATCATGATTTACTGTTTTTATGATTTTATTATTATTTATTCCTTAAAATGTTACTGTACTGTAAAACGATGTCTTGTGTGGTACAATGATATCTCATGGACATCATCATCACTCCACAAAGTCACAGTTTCAAAATCTAAACGGCATCAAAAAGACTTTTGATCACAATGATGAGAATGATGATGTTACGTAACATTGCTCCTCAGGATATCACTTCCACAGCGTCTGACTCACATGAGAGGGTTGGTGTTAAAGAAGGCGAGTCCATAGAGGAACACTACAACACCCAGAGCAGCAGCTGGAACCAGCAGCTTGGTGTACCAGCCCAGCCACAGGTAGTACAAAGCCACCTTCTCTCCAAAGTAAGACCTGCAGGGAGGAAGCACACAGGCAGACATGATGCAACACACAAACACATCAACTGTTCAGGCACGTCCAGCTGCTAGGAGACTCCGGGGTAGAACCAGAACACGCTGTGGAGATTGGACATCTATAACCTGTACATCTCGTCTGGTTGGGGAACGCCTCGGGGTCCACCAGGTGCAGCTGGACAATGCTGCTGGGGAGAAGGGACTCTGGACTACCTTACCATGATGTATGGAATGGATCAACGTATTATTCTCAGTTTGAAAACCTCTGGTTAAAGAAGTTTTACATTCTGCATTCCTTAATCCAATATGTTAACATCCTTAACAGTGACAGACAGTTACAGACTGAGAGACAGTTACACACAGAGGGTCAGACAGGAGGACAGAGACACACACACGGTTACTGACTTGACTTCCTTGAGTGGTTGGCCTGTAAACAGACCCGACCATCGAGCCCAATCTTTCCTCAGCTTTTTCTGAATCTTTCTCTGAGAATGATGGGAAAGATCAACATGCAGACGTCAGGTGTTCATCCTATATGCTGAGACACTGTTTCACATCAACATTACAACATGTGGGCAAACATTGAGATCAGTGTGTCTCAATGTTTCATGTTTCCACTTCCATGATCCATGTGTGTGATCTGGGTGCAGCGGTGAGTGAGTGACTCTAACCCTCCTATTCAGGTTAAAGCTGTCTTCTGTCATAAACATGCTCATGTTCATCTGACGGCTCCACGTACTCCTCCACACTAGACAGTTGCACTAAATAAAGAAGTGAGGACACGGCCATTGGTTTGATGCTTGTGCCTACTGTTACACAGCTGCTCTGATGTCCCCTTCATAAAAGTGCCATAAATGATATATTAAAATGAATTACCACTTTCACTGAATAACCAACCACCAAATGTTCATTCATTTTCTGAATTGTAGCAATTAAATGCCAGTTTGTTTACGTGAACAGAAAGACGGGGTGAGAGGTCGAGATGCCAGCTCTGCTCCCAAACACACACATCAGAACTAGACTCACAATCACACAACACACATCAGAACTAGACTCACAATCACACATCAGAACAAGACTCACAATCACACATCAGAACTAGACTCACAATCACACATCAGAACTAGACTCACAATCACACATCAGAACTAGACTCACAATCACACATCAGAACTAGACTCACAATCACACAACACACATCAGAACTAGACTCACAATCACACATCAGAACTAGGCTCACAATCACACATCAGAACTAGGCTCACAATCACACATCAGAACTAGACTCACAATCACATATCAGAACTAGGCTCACAATCACACAACAGAACTAGACTCACAATCACATATCAGAACTAGGCTCACAATCACACATCAGAACTAGACTCACAATCACACATCAGAACTAGGCTCACAATCACACAACACACATCAGAACTAGACTCACAATCACACATCAGAACTAGACTCACAATCACACATCAGAACTAGGCTCACAATCACACATCAGAACTAGGCTCACAATCACACAACACACATCAGAACTAGACTCACAATCACACATCAGAACTAGACTCACAATCACACATCAGAACTAGACTCACAATCACACATCAGAACTAGACTCACAACACACATCAGAACTAGACTCACAATCACACAACACACATCAGAACTAGACTCACAATCACACAACACACATCAGAACTAGACTCACAATCACACAACACACATCAGAACTAGACTCACAATCACACAACACACATCAGAACTAGACTCACAATCACACAACACACATCAGAACTAGACTCACAATCACACAACACACATCAGAACTAGACTCACAATCACACAACACACATCAGAACTAGACTCACAATCACACAACACACATCAGAACTAGACTCACAATCACACAACACACATCAGAACTAGACTCACAATCACACATCAGAACTAGACTCACAATCACACATCAGAACTAGACTCACAATCACACATCAGAACTAGGCTCACAATCACACAACACACATCAGAACTAGACTCACAATCACACAACACACATCAGAACTAGACTCACAATCACACAACACACATCAGAACTAGACTCACAATCACAACAGAACTAGACTCACAATCACACAACACACATCAGAACTAGA
The DNA here is from genome assembly GCA_024529925.1 of Ophthalmolycus amberensis. Lineage (NCBI taxonomy): Eukaryota > Metazoa > Chordata > Actinopteri > Perciformes > Zoarcidae > Ophthalmolycus > Ophthalmolycus amberensis. The sequence goes on along the minus strand of JAFEUB010000126.1, from coordinate 965,710 downwards.
CTCACAATCACACATCAGAACTAGACTCACAATCACACAACACACATCAGAACTAGACTCACAATCACACAACACACATCAGAACTAGACTCACAATCACACATCAGAACAAGACTCACAATCACACATCAGAACTAGACTCACAATCACACATCAGAACTAGACTCACAATCACACAACACACATCAGAACTAGACTCACAATCACACAACACACATCAGAACTAGACTCACAATCACACAACACACATCAGAACTAGACTCACAATCACACAACACACATCAGAACAAGACTCACAATCACACATCAGAACTAGACTCACAATCACACATCAGAACTAGACTCACAATCACACAACACACATCAGAACTAGACTCACAATCACACAACACACATCAGAACTAGACTCACAATCACACAACACACATCAGAACTAGACTCACAATCACACAACACACATCAGAACTAGACTCACAATCACACAACACACATCAGAAGTAGACTCACAATCACACAACAGAACTAGACTCACAATCACACAACACACATCAGAACTAGACTCACAATCACACATCAGAACTAGACTCACAATCACACATCAGAACTAGACTCACAATCACACAACACACATCAGAACTAGACTCACAATCACACAACAGAACTAGACTCACAATCACACAACAGAACTAGACTCACAATCACACATCAGAACTAGACTCACAATCACACAACACACATCAGAACTAGACTCACAATCACACAACAGAACTAGACTCACAATCACACAACACACATCAGAACTAGACTCACAATCACACATCAGAACTAGACTCACAATCACACAACACACATCAGAACTAGACTCACAATCACACAACACACATCAGAACTAGACTCACAATCACACAACACACATCAGAACTAGACTCACAATCACACAACACACATCAGAACAAGACTCACAATCACACATCAGAACTAGACTCACAATCACACATCAGAACTAGACTCACAATCACACAACACACATCAGAACTAGACTCACAATCACACAACACACATCAGAACTAGACTCACAATCACACAACACACATCAGAACTAGACTCACAATCACACAACACACATCAGAACTAGACTCACAATCACACAACACACATCAGAACTAGACTCACAATCACACAACAGAACTAGACTCACAATCACACAACACACATCAGAACTAGACTCACAATCACACATCAGAACTAGACTCACAATCACACATCAGAACTAGACTCACAATCACACATCAGAACTAGACTCACAATCACACAACAGAACTAGACTCACAATCACACAACAGAACTAGACTCACAATCACACATCAGAACTAGACTCACAATCACACAACACACATCAGAACTAGACTCACAATCACACAACAGAACTAGACTCACAATCACACAACAGAACTAGACTCACAATCACACATCAGAACTAGACTCACAATCACACATCAGAACTAGACTCACAATCACACATCAGAACTAGACTCACAATCACACAACAGAACTAGACTCACAATCACACAACAGAACTAGACTCACAATCACACAACAGAACTAGACTCACAATCACACAACACACATCAGAACTAGACTCACAATCACACATCAGAACTAGACTCACAATCACACATCAGAACTAGACTCACAATCAAACAACACACATCAGAACTAGGCTCACAATCACACATCAGAACTAGACTCACAATCAAACAACACACATCAGAACTAGACTCACAATCAAACAACACACATCAGAACTAGACTCACAATCAAACAACAGAACTAGACTCACAATCACACAACACACATGGTGTTGTAGATATCCAGAGACACTAATGTTATTCTCTGCGTGTACATTGGGTGGCGCTGCATTACTAGCCTGCGCCCACCTGCACACACGCACACACACACACACACACACACACACACACACACACACACACACACCTTTAGTCTCAGCTATAGTCAAACAATACCTAAATTATACTTCTTTACTGAGAAATGAGTAATAAAGTAATAAGGACTAGAAATGAAGTTTGTTCAAAGATGTCATACACCATCTGGTGATCATTTATGCTTTCTTTATGAACAGTTAAAACAGACTGGTCAGCATTTATTTCTGCACACAATGCAAACTTGCTCGCCACACACACACACGACCTACACTACTCATACCACATCTACAGTTTGCTCTGGGCAGCTCAGGTTCTGGAGGGCCCCTCCTCCATAACATCCTGTGCACTCACACCTTCATCACTGTCATGTCCAATAACTGCTCTGGATGCAGGAAGAAGAACAGGTTTTGCAGCTTACTGGGTCAATGTAGCACTCACTGAGGAATCTAATGCTTCAATCGACCACATTTACCATCAACACTGACTGGCCATCGACATAAGAGGCACCGAGTCTCCCCTGAAGGATCTACTCCAACGCTCTCGTCCTTGTTATAGAGAACATGTCGGCAGCAGCTCCTCATTTTGAACCAACGTTCATCACTTTCACCGCTTTAACTGACGGATGTCCCCAGTGGCAGCTCATGGCAGTGACTGATGAAGTTACCTATGTCTCCTCGCTTCCTGTCAGTTTTAGGAGTCACCTTCTCTCAGTTTAACGTTTATTCTTCTCAGATCAATTCTTTAAACTGATAATAGCTTTGAATCTGGACCTTCTTTCACTTAAGGTGTGAAAACAAGGTACGTCAGAGGTCAGATTCAATGTGACAGATTGATCAACACTTCATATCTTCTGCTGCTGTGTGTGGGTCATGTGTATCTGTGTGTACTGAGCATGTTTAGCACAAACAGGAAGATGTCAGGTTGTAGTTGAGCGTGCTGTGTAGAAGCATCAGATCGTAACATACGAGCAGATAATCAACATGAAGACTCACATCATGGAGGCAGAACATGGTTTCAAACACACCCTTCATCAACAGTTCCTCCAGGTTCTCTGAAAAACAGCAGAAGATATCCGCACGAGAGGCCGTTTGTCTCACATCACAACATGACAGACGGAAGATGTGAAGCCTGTGACCTGTTTTTAATCGTCAGCTTGGACGACTGAAGGGAAACTGTCTCTGCACCAAATGTGATCAAATAAAGAACCGCAGGAGAAGCTGATTGATGCACTCATTAAACTACGTCAGAGCTAAATGCTGTAATAATAATAATAAACTGGATTCATAAGACACCTTTCATACAGGGCGAGCAGTTCAAAGGACTTTACAACAAAGTGAAGAAACAAGAGAATGAATAAAAAGAACTAACAAATGAAAACAAACACTGCTCGATAAAACCAAAGATAGAACTAAGGAAGGTAGAAGAGCAAAACACGTTAACCATTCAAACAAAGGAAGATCTACAGTTCATTAAAGGCAATGCTAAATATAGAACATGGACGAGCGGAGCCGGGGATTGAACCGCCGAACTCCTTACACTGGTTCCATGTTTTCGTATTGGTCTATAAGGCACTGCATGGCCGTGCACCAGAGTACGTCCACGAAATGCTTTTGTTTTATGAACCCGGGACGCCCCTCAGATCATCCAGTTCTTCTCTTAACTGTTCCACAAAGCAGATCAAAAACATTTGGTCATGTTCTTTTGAGTTATTGCACTCAAAGCCGCTGGAACAGCCAGATTGATTGATCGATGTTAGATTATAATATTCTTGGCTGGGTGGATTATATCTGGTTATGTTTGCTGAAGGTCTACAAAGCTACAGGAGTTGCTCTTGAATTTGATTAAGCTAATCACACTCACCTCCTGTGTTGATGTAGGTATGATGAAGGATGAAATTGACAATTCGGATCCTGGAGATAAAATATTGAGTTCAAGTAAAGAGACAAAAACAGAATGAGTCGGTTTATATAACATGGTGCGTTTTGACTGCACAGGTGTGTATGTGTATATATATATATATATATATATATATATATATATATATATATATATATATATATATATATATATATATATATATATATATATACATATACATACATACACACACACACACACACACACATCATCCTGATGGCAGGGCTACCACGCAAGGTACAAACAGCCGAGAGACAGAGACAGACAGACAGACAGAGACAGACAGACAGACAGAGACAGACAGAGACAGACAGACAGAGGTGTACTTATGTATGTGTGTGAGTGTTACCTGGTAGCCTGGTTGACATCTTCACACCAGTTGCAGGAGTCGGAGACTTTGAGCAGGTACTTGTAGTCTTCAAACATCTCACTGGGAGCACGGAGGCCGAGAAACACTTTGTCATCATGGACGATCCTCTAAGACACAAAAACAACACAAACATCAAAGGAGCAATCTTTCCCATTAGATTACGTCACCCATCAAGTCAGGGTGTTTGAATACATGTGGGACAGTGAAGGAAGCAGACTCACAGTGATGCTGATGTTTTTCTTTTCGAGCTGCTGGATGAAGGCTCTCTGTCTCTGAGCCTTCTGGTCGGTGTCATCGTCCACCTTGTGTGCCACCAGCACGTAGTCACATGTCCTGTGGGAGGGCTGTTCATCAACAACAACAGAGACATATTCACATTGATTACATCGTCAAGCAGCTCAAAAGAAGTGTCAGATGTGTCCACCTAACAGAAACAACAACAAAACACTATTCCCCACGTCCCACCACCCTACTTCCGGCTGCGACGACACCTCCCTTCCAGAAGGGACGAGAAGGAGAAGCAGAAGGAGAAGAATAAGAAATGGGCCCCCTCTTCTCTGACTCCTTCTTTCGATGACACACTGCTTATTTGTTCTTTAAATAAATGTCTTTATTACTTTTAACTCGTCTAGTCGCTCTTATGTTGAGCCAGGTAACACCGGCCCACACCATCTTTGAAGTAATGAGCACACCTAAGCTGACAGTCCCATTAAACTAGATGCAAATGACACAGCTGACATGAACAGACTGAACAGTGACAGAAGGACCTTTAAGATAAAACTCTGTCTTTTCATGTCTCACAGCACACAGGTTAATCTGTCCAACGCAGTCAAAGCATCCTTTCATATGAGCAGATATCGTCTCCGTCTGCATGTCACTGAGGACCTCGGTCCAGTTATCTTGTTGCTGTATGGAAAGTTGAGGAGAGAGGCGGGATTCTTACCGTTGGAGGAAGTAAAGGCTCAGAGGTGTGTCTGTCCCACAGCTCAATGTCTTCCTTTGACACAGAGAGATAAGGGTAGCATTAAACCTACGCACAGTACAGCACGTTTACAACTCTGAAATAACACTCTTCCTCCTGCAGATAAAGAGAGAGTACACTCAGGTGTTGCAGTCACACCTGCTCAGGTATGACCAGTTAGCTTATGTTGGCAGCTCACTTTAGCTTTAGCCCTACATGTGCTGCAGGGATGACAGCAGCGTCCTGTGAACAATAGCTTGTTTGTTTGTTTGAGACGGAAATAGAAATAAAATTGGTAGGATTAACCCTAACCGGTAAATGTTTCTCATCTTTCTCCTTTGCATGCACTGTAGAGTTGTGTAGTCACATTTCAGTCAGAGTTTCTATCACTGAGGGGCTAAATAACTTAAACACTGTTAGCATAGCACAAGTCAACAGCAGCACAAACTACATCCACACATGATGAACACCTCTCTAAAACTGGTTCAACAGTCTGAACATCTCGAGGAGAAGTATGCAGCGACTGTTGTATCACACTGCATTAGTCGGAGCGCTGTGTGTGGGAAAAGATCTGCAGTTTCTGTGTGATACGTGGAATAAGATCAACATTCCACCCGTCGAACTGTAAACTCTTAAATCATGCTTCTGCTTGTTCACGTGGTCTGTTGTGATTCATCTACATACATTTATTCACGGCGGCTGAGAGTCCTGGTCTTCCTGTCTAACAGACATTCAGCCCACAGGTCCAGACCTGCCGACATGCTCAGCGCCTCGCGTCTGTTGTCTCCCACACTTCCCTCTGCTTTGCTCTGTTCAACACATCTTCCTCTGCCCTCGTACCACTGACAGTGCAGATAAGCTGACTGCTGAACTGGGTTTCTATCCGTGGAGCGATACTGGATCAGATAACCTGCAGTGAACCTTCAGCGTGGGTGTGACCTTTACTGCTGCAAGTGATAAACAGGTTCCCCTTCTGGCCCGCTGAGCCCACACACTTTACATTCATTTACTCGCTCTTCATTTCCACCAGCAGTCGTCTGATGTGTCTGCTTCAGAACTGATAATCAGCTGATCGACAGAAAATGAATCCGCAAGACCATTTTGATGACCGATTCGTCGATCAAATCATTTTTAATACATTCTCTGATTTAGCTTCTGAATATTCCTGTGATTTTATTCTTCTATGATAAACTGATTCATTTTGGACAAAACATACATTTGAAAACTTCACCTCGAGCAGTTGTGATTGTCATTTTTCACTATTTTATGACATTTTATAGACGAAACCAATCATCAGATTAATCGATTATGAAAGTAAACATTGTCTGCAGCTTTAATCTACGTATTTTAACAAAATGCAGAAATATGTAATAATGCATACGAGTTCCCAGGTCAGTCCCAGATGTACAGTAGAAACAGGACAGCTGCAGATGTTCTGGAACTGCTCACAGAAACTTGTTTGTTCCTTTAAGGAGATTAAAGCTCAGCAGAAGCATTGAAACGATCCTAATCAGTGCAATGCATGCTGGTGCTGTGAGACCGCTCTCTCCAGATGCATGTGATTCAGTTCGCCTGGGTCCCCTTTGAAAAAGTGAAATACCATTTGAGGGAAACCCCCGATGAATTTGACAAAGTTTGGAGTCCTGTTACATTTAATGGCCAAAGCTGAAAAAATGTAATTACCTTTATATGAATAGTTGTTAAATCAAGTGCATTTTTAAAGAGAAAGAGAAACATAAAAGGACTACATGTGTTGTGTCTGTGTTTGCTGTTAGATATGTGACAGATATTCTTCATTCTGTATAATGTAAACTGTTCATCGTTGGTTTTCTCTCTTGATGAGTTCAAATATTCTTTCTTCCTGATAAATACCTCCATGTACATTCAAGCAGTATTCCAATGTGTATGTAATAGTGCTGGGCAACGATTACAAGGTGTAATCGCATGATTGTTTTGCGATTAGTCGCATTGGTATGCGCAAAGTTCAATAATGAATTCAAAAGTAGTGTATTGCGCACTTTTATTTTAAAAGTTCTGCTGTATGAACAAAGGTCAATAACATTTGGTTTGTAAACACTTTAAACACATCAGGTTCTTGTTAGCAGAATAATAATTTCTTTATTTGATTTGACTACACAGAGACGTTGTTACTACTACTAGGCTTCTTGAATATATATATATATATATATATATATATATATATATATATATATATATATATATATATATATATATATATATATATATATATATATATATATATATATATATATATATATATATATATATATATATATATATATATATATATATATATATATATATATATATATATATATATATATATATATATATATATATATATGGCACTAAATAGCGCGAGTTCGATATTATGGTAATGTTTCGGACCTTCGCTCGAGGACATTTTCTCAATCTGGACCTTTTGGAATTTGAGCTGAAGACCCCTGAACTCCGGCGTTGAGCCGTGTGTGGTGATGTAACCCTAACCGGGCTCTGAGTTCCGCACTGGGCAAAGCTACTGATGAACAAACATGTCTGAATCTGAATCTAGCAGTTAAGTGATGATCACTCACTCTGTCAACAGCTGCAGAGTAACGGTGACTGCAACTCTTCAACACTATTAGTATAAAGTAGGCTCGTGCTGCAGTAGAGGCAGCTGTCCAAGTTAGTTAGCATTAGTGAATCATTCCAACTGCCAGCTCAGTGTTTACCTCGACAGCCTTGAAGAACATGTTGGAAGTTGCTCCAGGGTTGACGTGAAGGTCGGTCAAAGAAAAGTGACGTTACATCCAACAAGAAACGACTCTACGTGTTCCTTCCTGCTGCTCATTAACATCCAGTACCTCCATCACTCCGTCATTAACATCACGCGATCACCAGAAGCAGAACTAACATGTATCTCGTCGATCGCTTCACTTCCGCATGCCGCCAGGTGTTTGTGTGCGCACGTGTACAGGTAAAGTTTCTTTTTTATGTAAAGGTGTGCCGTATCACCTGCAGCGGCTGACGTCATCTTCCGCCACGACAGGACCATCTACAGTTGCGTTCAGTTCCGCGGGGGAAAATGGAAAATGTGAGCTTTTTGTATACTTCTGAAGTCAGTTTTAACATAAACACTATCGCTCAGTTCGCACAGTGGAAATATTTTAATGACGTGACAATGCTGAGTACTCAGCGATAACTAATTACATTCATACATAGAAACAGTGTACAGCCCAAACTGTCACATCAGCCCTCCCACACAACAACACAAAGCAGTGATGCATTCTAACAAGTCACACCAGCAGAAAGGAACTACCGCTATGTATTTACTCAAGTGCTATTTTAAGTACAAATTTGAAGTATTTGTACTTCCCAACTACTTGTGTTTCCATTCTTTGCTACTTCATACTTCTACTCCACTCCAGCTCAGACAGAAATATTGTTATTGCTGCTGCTGAAAGGATTATTTAATCTTAACCCTCCTGTTACCTTCAAATTTACTAACATCTTTTACTATTGGGGTCAATTTGACCCCAGCAATTTCAACCTCCAGAAAATGATCATAATTCAAATTTTTCTCCAAGTTTATGTATTGGGAACTTTTTGCTTGTTTGTTGACTACCTAAATAGCGCATTAAATTTTTAAAAAAAAGACACCCACCCCCTTAAACATCCGGGAATACCTGTTAAGCGACTATGGAGAAACTGCAGATCAGAATTAAATCTCACTGATTGACATATCATTTAAAAGAGATAATTTGTTGGTGTTTTAATGGCTTTATATTATCTCTAAGTACATATTTTTGTTTTCTGTAAAGTTTGGAATGAAAAAATATTTCTGTTATTAAGACTAGTAACATTCGTTATGTTCGGGGTCAATTTGACCCCAGGAAAAACAAAACCAATTTCCAAAATTTTGAAGGATTTTATTTTTTTTAAAGAACATCATCATCATCAGAACATCAGTAAAGAACACATAACACTTCTGTATATACAAAAAAACTATAAAAAAAGACATGTGTGCATCAGGGATTGTTCTATGCTACTAATGCGAATATGTATGTGCGAGATAGTAAAAAACAAAGTTACATGGTCACTAAAATTAGTTTGACAGAATACGAACTGACAGAATATGAACAGTATGTTATTTTTCCTTCAGGCCACCAGAAGGTACATTCCAGCCTGTTTGCACTACTGTACACATGATGTGCAGAGAGTGCATGCATGTTCCTTGCAGATGTATTTCTTGCATTTCACACAGGTGTTGCTGGTCTTGGAGTCATTTCTGTTGGGACAGACCTGGCACCTGCCACGTTTCTTGCCTCCAGTTTGAACCACTAGAGGAGTTGGGGTGTATGTCTCTGTTTGGATGTCCTTCACAACGGTTGCAGCAGCTGTTGATGCTCTCGGAAGGCACCGTCTTCTCTCGATATGAGGTTTCACCAACGCGTAACCCAGTTGCTCCAGGAAAATCCTCCTTTGACTCAGATTTCCGCTGTTCTAGTCCTTGTTCATTTCCCTCCATATTACAAAGGCATTGTAGGCGCTCACATCAATGATGTTGAAGAAAATTAAAAGGGGCCAACGGGCAGTCATGCGTCGGCAGCTGTATGTGGCTGTGACCTTGTCCAGGTTATCAACACCTCCCTTTGTCTCGTTGTAGTCCAAGACCATTTGTGGTTTTTTGTCTTCTCTGGTGCTCAGGACAGCATCTTTGTGCATGGTGCTCATCAGCAGGACATTTTTCCCTTTCTTGGGGCAGTAGGAGACGACAGTGGCTTTGTCAGTAAACGCAAAAATTGAAGATGTTACCTCCCTGTTCTTCATCAAAAGCAGCTCAGTGGGAAGCTCCGGCTTGTTTTTTCTCACTGTCCCCAACATGGTAATCTTCCTTTTGAGAAGTTCTTCACCCAGGGCGTACGATGTGAAAAAATGATCACATGTAATGTTGTGACCATTCAGTCCTTCAGCCATGTCAAGTACCACCCTCATGCCCTGATTTTTTTCAGGCGCTTCTCCAGGGGATTTACCAGTGTACACCTGCATATTCCAAGCATTGCTAGACTGTGCATCACATGCTGCCCATATTTTGATTCCATATTTGGCCGGTTTGCTCGGAATGTATTGTCTGAAGGGACAGCGTCCACGAAATGCAACCAGACATTCATCCACAGTCACGTAGGGGCCTGGATTATAAAGAAAGGGTAATCGTTGAACCCACTTGTCCCATACATCCCGTATTGCTGCAAGTTTGTCACGCTCTCGTCGGCCCTGCCTTGTTTCTCTGTCATCAAAGCGTATGACACGTGAGAAAACATGGAAGGTGTTTAGAGACATGGTGGCTGGAAATATTGCCCTTCCAGTGTCAGCAGCCCAAAGGCTTGCTGTTGCTTCGCCTTTTGACTTGTACACTCCTGCCAAAATGAGCAACCCAATGTAGGCTTGCAAGTCGGTCACATCCAAGTCTTTCCAACTCTTCCCATACACACGCCTGCCCTCTAAATTTGTCATCTCAAGTATATCCTTTTCAATTGATGGTGTTATGAAGAGCTCAAATGCTGATTTTATGTCATTGACATGGCTGACAGCGTATCTGGTGGGACCTGGAACCATTTTGATGACATTAGAAGCACTAAGTCTACCCTGTTGTTCAAGTGGGGAGACGGACCACAATAACTTTCCATTTTTGGAAGGTAGAGTGTTTGCTGGTGGTTGAGAGACAACAGGAGGGTCAACAATGAGTGTCTCATTCTCATCAGAGGAGGATGCCTCATAATCAGGGTCCTTCTCAACATCATCCTCTGTCTCAGAGACATTCTCCTCCTCTATGTCACTTTCATGGTCAAAGAGCTGTGACAACACCTCACTGACAGAATATCTTTCTTTAGAAGTCATTTTCAGTTGAGAGAGAGAGCAGAAAGAGAGACCACCCAAAGCACCAAGCTTTTATAGCACTCACAGGCTCTCACAGTAGCACCAGCTCCACCCCCCACCAAACCCAAATTGGTTCAAATGTGTTACTTTGTAGATTGTTTGATAATATACCGCAGGTGCAAGTACTTGTGCTTGCACCTGCAGATTTTGTGTCTGACCTGTGGATGACCTTATATGTTTTACACAGCTAAAACAGCCTGGGGTCAAATTGACCCCAAAGAACACCGATGCGTACAGCATGTGTACAGGACATTGAAAACATATCATCATGTTAATTTTATGTTTACCCAGTTGTCCCCGTTAAATTAGGAAAAGTCATTAAATATGAAGCAAAAAAAATGATGTCAATTATTTATTTAGAGACGTTAAACATTGAATGGGGTCAAATTGACCCCAAAAGTAACAGGAGGGTTAATGCAAAGTAGATAATATAGTACCTGAAACATGGTAAAAACACACAGCTCAATCATAAGCACACTACAATAGGACATGTTTTTGACCTGGATTTAAAAATGGGTGACTTTGTGTGTGCACATCTATACAATTATTAGCTAATTTTATAAAGATGTCTGGACACTGTCAGTCAAAGTCAAGGGAGCTTTATTATTTTAGTTCTTGCTCACTTTCTGGATATTCCCTAAAATTTGTGTATAATTGCCACAAACTAACGAACGGCTTCGTTCCTGCGGAGTGTTAGATCCTGGGGTTCTCTGGCCCGATACGGGGCTACTTACTGACTCAGCTCTCTATTAAAAGATTGTCGAGCTGGTGTTCTTGCGAGGGAACTCGCCTGGCTCTGCTAACTGCCGTTACTCCCGACGTCTACCCTGCTTCCTCCGGTCTGAGTGCACTCGGCCGAGAGGCCACCCTGGCCCCGGGCGCTCCTACCAGTCGCGTCAGTTATGGCAGCTTCCCTCTTCTGGATCCGTGCTCTTGGTAAATGCCAGGTTAGGTTTTAACGGCTAGGATTACTTCTAAAACCGTAAGGGATTGTTAAGTGGATTCGATCTCTAGGATAACCTTACAGAACTCAGTTGTTAGACATACAATAGATTTAACCTTTTACTGCCACGAGGAACATTTACTACTTTAGCAAATAAATGCACTTGAGAAATTTCCTTTAAATGCAGATTAGATATTTATTGCAGGTTATATTTAGTTAGTTAGCAAGGGTTAAGCTACAGCTCACATAAAATGTTACTACACTTGATTCGTACTTTTAATTCCTTGATTATACTCATTGGTTTTAGTTGTCGAGACGGCTCGGTTGGAGCTGGATTTCAAAGATCCGATGAAAAAGTTCTTTTGGAGTTGTTAGGAGCGAAGGTCCGGCCGGACCCTCGGTCCTCCTGCTCTGCAGCGGAGTTCGTTCAACAGTCCTCAAGGCTTAGTACAAAGGCTTTCTAGGACTGCAGTGTTCCTCTGTTGTTCAGTTGTTAAAGTCGAGCAGTGGGGAGAGGCAAACCCTCCGTCTTTCAATCTTTGTCCACGAATGGCAATCTTTCTTTTCGTGAGCAGAGACGGAGTCCTCAAATACTTCAGTCGCGAATCGTCCATATCTTCCTTCTCAGAGCACTTGGAACGGCTCTCGTGTAGAAATCCCGTCTTGCTGTTTGCAAGTTACTTCTTTTATAACACTTTTGGGCTGCCTCTCCCGTCTCTCCCCCCTCTTCCCCAACACGTCCTCCCTCAGCCCATGATTAACATGACATCATTGATTTGGTGCATGTGCTTCGAAAAGTACCTAACTTTTGTGTGTGTGTGCATGAGGATTCTGTGAAGCAGAAGAGATCCCCATACTTTTCCATGAAGTTGGACTTGGACAGTGAAGGTGGTTTGTTTCATGTAAACATTACAAATGAACCAGAACAAATGGCCACGGCTACAGCTCATTTAGCATCGTACTTTGCCTATTTTTCCTGATTGCTGTCGTCCAGTAATAAATACCGTATGTAACAATGTTTGATGATTCTCAATCAGGTAGATTGATAATTGGGTTTAGGCATTCTCCAACATTTTAGGCTAATGAAAACACTAAAAACTGTAGAACAATCTAGGAATGTAATTGTCACATTGTGTAAAACATGGTCGTGTTTTTATTATTTTATAAAAAGTTGGCATGGTGGTGATACGTGGTTTTAAGTGGTCAGCAATGATAATAATTCAATAACTGCTCCCTACATTCCGAATGAGTTCTTGAGAAGTCTGAAAAGAATCAGCATCATTACTCTTCTCCAGGTTGGTTCCAAAAATACAACATTTTGTTGAGGAGGTTGTCCCTCGGTCCCTCAATCAAAATATATGTGTATAGCACATTTTAAAATACAACAAAGGTTGCCCAAAGTGCTGCACATACAGTAGATAAGCAGTCATAGAAACAAAGACTGGATTAATTACAGGAAGTGACATTAAAATCAAGACTAACTGACACAAATCACACAAAAGTGCCATGTTCAGATCGAAGGTGATAGGCCAGGGAAAAGAAATAGGTTTAAATGACTGTTAAACATTGGTAAGGTGGATGACAACCTAACATGAAGGGGAAGGTTGTTCCAGAGCTGAGGGGCAACAGAGAAGGGCCGGTCGGCCCGGGTTGTCATTTTTGTTTTGGGAACAACTGAAAGCTGTTGGCCGAGAGATCTTAGTGAGCGAGGTGGGTATAGGGCTGCAGCAGGTCACACAGATAGACTAGGGCGGCGCTATTTAAACACTTAAAAACAAATAACATTTTAAAATGAATTCTGTACTCTACAGGTAGCCAATGAAGGGATTTTAAGATCGGTGAAATGTGTTCACGCCTGCGTGTATCAGTTAAAAGTCTCGCTGCAGAGTTCTGCACCAACTGAAGGCGTGACAACTTTCTCCAGGTCTTTTGAAAGGCTTTGACTTTAGCTAAGAGCCTTAGCTGAAAGAAGCTGACTTTGACCACGGACGCAACTTGGAGGTCCAATAGAAAAGATGAGTCCAAAATCACACCCAGATTTTTTACATGGAATTTGCAGTGGGTTGTCATGGGGCCAAGACACAGTGAGGGATTGTTCGGTATAGCAGCTGAAAGGCGAGAGGGATTTATCAGCATGATCTCTGTTTTACCTTCATTGAGGCATAGAACATTTAGCGAGAGCCAGTTTTGGACATCTGCCAGGCAGCACATTAATGAATTTATTGAGGCAGTTCCAGGTCTGAGGGGAAGGTATATTTGAACATCGTCGGCATAGAGGTGATAATAAATGTTATGTTTCTGGAAAATGGATCCAAGAGGCAGCATGTACAGTGTGAACAGTAGTGGGCCCAAAATGGACCCCTGCGGTACCCCACAGGTCAGGGGGGCCTGTTGAGAGGAGCAGTTGCCCATGTTGACAGAATGATCTGTCGGTCAGGTAGGACTTAAATCATTGTAGGGCAGTACCTCGGATGCCGACGGAGTGCTCAAGTCGGGAGATTAAAATGTCGTGGTCCACAGTGTCAAAAGCAGCAGAGAGATCAAGTAAAAGCAAAATGGCGGGATTGCAGCATCAGCAATGAGTAAAAGGTCGTTAAAAACTTTTAAAAGGGCAGATTCAGTGCTGTGAGACGTTCTAAAACCAGATTGAAAAACATCACAGATGCCGTTCAAGCTGATAAAAGATTGAAGCTGTTGAAATAAAACTTTCTCAAGGATCTTTGACAGAAAAGGCAAAGTGGATATTGGTCTGTAATTTGATGGGTCAGAGGGTTCCAGATTAGGTTTCTCGATGAGAGGAATTACTGTTGCATGTTTGAAATAGACTGGGGCTGAACCAGAAAACAGACAGCTGTTTATGATTGACAGTATACATGGTCCAATTTCAACAAAAATCTGCTTAAAGAGATCTGAGGGGATGATGTCAGTGGCACATTGTAGTTTTATAGTTGGTCAACAATTTTAGTTGCAGCAGAAGAAGTGGGAGAGTTACTTGGATCAATGTAGTGGGATGTAACACCAGACCTAGGTTTTGAGATTTTGTCCCGGAAGAACATAAGAAAGGTGTCGCACTGTGTCGGAGACATACTTAAACACGTTGGGATCGGGGGGTTAATGATCTTGAAAATAATTGTTGGAGTGTCAGAGAAGTAGCTATTTCTAGCTGACTTAACTGCATCCTGGTAGTTGTTGAGTGAGTTCTTTCAGATTTCAAAGGATACATGGAGCCTGTCTTTCTTCCATTTTCTCTCAGCCCTCATGCACTTTTGCCTGAGCGCCCGAGTGGCTTCATTTAACCAGGGTTGAGGCTTCAGTTTGGGGCAGTATTCTGTCAAGAACTGCATGGCAGGTGGAGTTAGATTTTGTTAAAAGATCCTCTGGAGGAAGGTGCGATTGGGTGATATCATAGTTAAAAACAGTGGCGTGTCTCTGAAAGCATTTAGAAACCGTTGTGCGGTGCTCGTGGTGATAAAAGGAGAGCAGCGAACAGGGACAGGTGGGGGAGTGCCTCTGCCAGCAGCAACCGCTTCAAAGATGACGGGCTTGTGGTCCGAGAACGTTGCTTCACATTTCACTGATGTTTACAGAAACACCAAAAGATAAAACAAGGTCCACAGTATGACCATGTTCATGAGTGAGACTAGCTGCCAAGATTAAAAGAGTCAATCAGGTTTAAAAAGTCATTCACCATTGGCTTAAAAGAACAACACACATGAATATTAAAATCACCAAAAATTTAAATACTATCATATTTTGGGAAGATTTCAGCTAATAATTCAGAATACTCCAGAATAAAAGCACCATTGAGTTTAGGAGGCCGATAGACAAGTGCACATGAAGTTCTGGTGGACTGTGGAAACTCAATGTCACAGGCTTCAGAAGTCATTTCAGACTATCGAGAAGACGAGTGGAGGTAGGCTTATCTACAGCATTCTAATGGCCAAAGTATAATCTCTGATATTTGCATGTCAGTTTGACTCTCCTCTTTGCTATCCAGGACCTTGTGACCACGCTGGGACCTGGATGCTACTATGAACAGTCAGCAAACCAAACTACCGTAACCATGTTCTCGCCTGAACATATCTACAGTTTCAACACATCTCCATCACTTCTGTTTCCTGGTCGCTACACATCTGTGCCATTGCATTTTGTGGCCTACACTTCACACACTCAGTTACGCTTTGAAACAGTTGGATTTCTAAATACAGTCTGTGCTGTCGAAGGATGTCTCATTCCCATTGATAAACCACATTGCAACAATAGCCTATTATAACAGACAGCAATTCTATTCCACCATCCTCACCGGATTCTGAGACAGTGAACAGCTCTTCCGTCATGTAAAAGTAGGTCACCCTAGTTGCATGATGCCACAGCATTGAGCAACATAAATTGCTGCACAGCTCTGGAAGAAGATCCTCAGGCCCTGGTCCCAGAGGGAATGCACATTATTGGAGATTCAGCTTATCCTCGGTTGCTACAGCTGATGAAACCCTGCAGGGATAGTGGGCATCTAACCGCCAGCCAAAGGCTCTCTAACCAAAAGCTCACTGCAGCTTGTGTGGTCATTGAGCATGCTTTAGGCATCCTGAAATCAAGTTCAGGAGGATCACGTTTCTGCACATGAAAGAAGTGCCAAATATCTGCATTCTTCACAAAATGTATTTGGATTCAGGCAACCAACTTGATGAGGATGAGCAGGGTTCTTCTTCATCAGCTCAGAAAGCACATTGATGTACACCCACCAGTCCAACAACCAAGATGCATGTCAGTACAGAGACATGACCTGTGCCCAACAGTATACACCTTCACACTACTTCCAATGAAATGTGTCTTTACACATTTTATTATATGTAATATTTGAAAGGCATTCCCTCTTGACTGAAGAGTCTCTACATCATCAAGACTTCTGCTGTCTCCACATGGCAGCTCATGGTAACTGGGTGAGAACCCCGGCTACATCAGCAGGGATGGTCGAGTCATTACAGACACAAAGTGAACCAGACAACCACTGATTCTTTATAGAGCTTCAGTTTATTCATAAAATGTATCAAAAACAAACACGTGAATATTGTTTTCAACATTTGTATTGCTTTCTTTTAGTAACACATTCATTTCTTGTTGCTGCTTTTCAATGTCTTTTATTTGGGTCAGTATTTGACACGTACATGTTATTCAATCTCTTCCAGCCTCACCTGTGACTCAGGTGCACTGGTCCTGGGTTGAGTTGCAGATGAAGATTCTCCATCAGAGACAGTAGTTCTTTGAATAGGTTTTCTGATTCTTCACAATCGTTCATTTATGGACTACACACATTCCAGTTCTCAGAAGTATTAGAGTAATAAATAAATAACATTTAATACTATTGTTATTGTTATCAGCCACATCATTTCACAACACCAATAGCCAGCAATCTAGCGTCAAATTTCACAATTATTTGGATTATTTGAATTGATTTAAACTGAAATGATTTACATGGATTTGAATTGAATACAGTTGAAATGAATGAGGTCATATGATTGAACGAGATGGAAGGACCGTGCTCTGGACTCAGGAAGGGTGTCTCACAGAGGGTCTGTTATCTTGGGGGATACCGGGTCACACTGTCCCAGTGAAGCTCCTCTGTGCAGGGAAAGAAAAGGATGTGACAACATGGCAAGGAAGGTCATGTGTCTGTCGACGCCCACTCGAGAAGAGTCCGCAGTGACCAGACATCAGGGCAGAGTCCACACGGGCAGAAGGAGCAGATACAAGATCGCTGTTATAGTAGCGAAGTCACAAGGGAGAGACAAAAGAGACATCTCACTACAGGAGGTACAGAAGAAGAAAACAGACAAGAGACAGGGAGGGCACAGGGAGAGACAGGAAGAGACAGGGAGGGACAGGGAGGGACAGGAAGAGACAGGGAGGGACAGGGAGGGACAGGAAGGGACAGGAAGGGACAGGAAGGGAGGGAGGGACAGGAAGAGACAGGGAGGGACAGGGAGGGACAGGAAGGGACAGGAAGGGACAGGAAGGGAGGGAGGGACAGGAAGAGACAGGGAGGGACAGGGAGGGACAGGAAGGGACAGGAAGGGACAGGAAGGGAGGGAGGGACAGGAAGAGACAGGGAGGGCACAGGGAGAGACAGGAAGGGACAGGGAGGGACAGGAAGGGACAGGAAGGGACAGGAAGGGACATGAAGAGACAGGAAGAGACAGGGAGGGACAGGAAGGGACAGGAAGAGACAGGAAGGGACAGGAAGGGACAGGAAGGGACAGGAAGAGACAGGGAGGGACAGGAAGAGACAGGGAGGGACAGGAAGGGACAGGGAGGGACAGGAAGAGACAGGAAGGGACAGGAAGAGACAGGAAGGGACAGGAAGCGACAGGAAGGGACAGGAAGAGACAGGAAGGGACAGGAAGAGACAGGGAGGGACAGGACGAGACAGGAAGAGACAGGGAGGGACAGGAAGGGACAGGAAGGGAGGGAGGGACAGGAAGAGACAGGGAGGGACAGGGAGGGACAGGAAGGGACAGGAAGGGACAGGAAGGGAGGGAGGGACAGGAAGAGACAGGGAGGGCACAGGGAGAGACAGGAAGGGACAGGGAGGGACAGGAAGGGACAGGAAGAGACAGGAAGGGACAGGAAGGGACATGAAGAGACAGGAAGGGACAGGAAGAGACAGGGAGGGACAGGAAGGGACAGGAAGAGACAGAGAGGGACAGGGAGGGACAGGAAGAGACAGGAAGGGACATGAAGAGACAGGGACAGGATGGGACAGGAAGAGATGGACAGGAAGGGACAGGAAGAGACAGGAAGGGACAGGAAGAGACAGGAAGGGACAGGAAGCGACAGGAAGGGACAGGAAGGGACAGGAAGAGACAGGGAGGGACAGGACGAGACAGGAAGAGACAGGGAGGGACAGGAAGGGACAGGAAGGGGAGGGACAGGAAGAGACAGGGAGGGACAGGGAGGGACAGGAAGGGACAGGAAGGGAGGGAGGGACAGGAAGAGACAGGGAGGGCACAGGGAGAGACAGGAAGGGACAGGGAGGGACAGGAAGGGACAGGAAGGGACAGGAAGGGACATGAAGAGACAGGAAGAGACAGGGAGGGACAGGAAGGGACAGGAAGAGACAGGAAGGGACAGGAAGCGACAGGGAGGGACAGGAAGGGAGGGAGGGACAGGAAGAGACAGGAAGAGACAGGGAGGGACAGGAAGAGACAGCAAGGGACAGGAAGGGACAGGAAGAAACAGGAAGAGACAGGAAGAGACAGAGAGGGACAGGGAGGGACAGGAAGAGACAGGAAGGGACATGAAGAGACAGGAAGAGACAGGAAGGGACATGAAGAGACAGGAAGAGACAGGGACAGGATGGGACAGGAAGAGACGGACAGGAAGGGACAGGAAGAGACAGGAAGAGACAGGAAGGGACAGGAAGAGACAGGAAGGGACATGAAGAGACAGGAAGAGACATGAAGGGACAGGAAGAGACAGGAAGGGACATGAAGGGACAGGAAGAGACAGGAAGGGACAGGGAGGGACAGGAAGAGACAGGAAGAGACAGGGAGGGACCGGAAGAGACAGGGAGGGACAGGAAGAGACAGGGAGGGACAGGAAGAGACAGGGACAGGATGGACAGGGACAGGAAGACAGGAAGAGACAGGAAGAGACACGAAGAGACAGGAAGAGACAGGAAGGGACAGGGAGGGACAGGAAGAGACAGGGAGGGACAGGAAGAGACAGGAAGAGACAGGAAGGGACAGGAAGAGACAGGGAGGGACCGGAAGAGACAGGGAGGGACAGGAAGGGACAGGAAGAGACAGGGAGGGACCGGAAGAGACAGGGACAGGATGGGACAGGGACAGGAAGAGACAGGGACAGGGACAGGAAGAGACAGGATGGGACAGGAAGAGACAGGAAGAGACAGGAAGGGACAGGAAGAGACAGGGACAGGATGGGACAGGAAGAGACAGGGACAGGATGGGACAGGGACAGGAAGAGACAGGAAGGGACAGGAAGAGACAGGGAGGGACAGGAAGGGACATGAAGAGACAGGGAGGGACAGGAAAGGACATGGAGGGACATTAGGGACAGGAAGAGACAGGAAGGGACAGGAAGAGACAGGGAGGGACAGGAAGAGACAGGAAGAGACAGGGAGGGACAGGAAGAGACAGGAAGGGACAGGAAGAGACAGGGAGGGACAGGAAGAGACAGGGAGGGACAGGAAGATACAGGGACAGGAAGAGACAGGATGGGACAGGAAGAGACAGGGACAGGATGGGACAGGAAGAGACGGACAGGATGGGACAGGAAGAGACATCGAAGTATCCGTTATTGATTGAATAGAGAATGTCTGACAACCTTACTGCATTATGTTCCATTATATTTTCACTTTCAGTTGTGGCCTGAATTTTGTGTTTTCCTTTGTGTTCAGACCTTTTCCAACATAAAGAAACATTTGACAGAATGCAGGACCACAGTCTAAAATACATTGTGCTATTTATTATTTATTGTGACAGCCATCTACTGTAGTAATACACTGACTATGGATAAGTAGCTCACATCCACACTGCAAAGAATCCAAACTATCCCTTTAAGATGGTGCTGATGACACGTCGTGTTTTCATTCAATTGTCAAAGTTTCATCAAATGTTGTCGTTTCCTGATGTCATACTTCAAAATGTTCATAGAAATAAGAGAATGCAACACAGCTACTGTTATGACCTCAAAGGTTTCACACAAAAAGTTCACCTGCTAGATTCAAACCAAAAAACCTGTTATGTTCATCCTATATTTCATCACTCGACATTCATTCAATGATTATATTCATCTAAACATTTGTCTTTTTTCTTACACAAGAGCCGTAAATGTTTTTGAAAGGACGACAAATAAAATAAATATAAATCAAAGTGTTTATTTGAGACTATTCCAAAATACAGAACATGCAACAAGAAATATAAATCAAATCACATCAACAGTTCTAAATACAGCTACGTGTAAACAGGATGCACTCACTGTCCTCATGTTCATTCTTTTATTAAAAATAAAAAAATGAAGTTTCCAAATGTTTTCACGTTTGTCTTTCAGGCTGATTTGGCCACGCCCCCTTATTTACTGCTGGTAACCCGTCACTCTTTCATTACAGCATCCTAAACCATACAACTAAACTGCATTTTCAACCACATTTGAAGGGATTTTGTTTTTGATGCATCACACATGATTCTGCATAAGGTGGTCAGGGTCAGACAAACAGGACCTTCACCCAGGCGGCCGCTGTCTGTGTCCGTTGTGAAACCAAGTCAGCTTTGACTTATTTTAATTTACGTCTGTAACTTCAATAACATCACATACTAGCTATTTCATGCCAAACCATGATGTTTTACTACATTAATCATGTCATTTTGTTGTCCTTTTGTTTTGTTTCAATTTACATTAACCGCATGTTTAAAACTGCGACCGTAATCCAGGAGACGACACCGACAGGCTGAGACAGAAGAGGCTTCTTAACGTTAGCCGAACGAAACCTGTCACTACAGCTAGCTGATTAAGCTAACGTTAGCTCCATGTCTCCTGCTGACTTTGTGAATGTTTCCAGTAGAGTTCTTTTAAAAAGGAGAATCATAAAAGGGTCTTTTTTTTTTTTCAAACATTGAATGCAAATGTGGCTGGCCAATGAAATACTCTTCAGCCTTGGATGTCACTGTGTGGTAACATCAGAACATTAACCAACAGTGTAATCCATGGTCCACTGTTGGGTGTGGGTCAGAGGTAAAGCAGGCGTTCAACTCTCAACCAGGGAAGTCTGCAAAACACTGCTTCTGTTCAGTTAGTATTCATGAGGTTCAGGTTTGGTGACTCTGGACTGGACTAAAAACAGTAAAGTCAGCACATTTGAATGGACAACAGTAGTTGTTGTTGTTTTACATAAGATGAACTCTGCTGTCTGTATTATTCTGAGACAGTGATGTGCTCAGTTGTCCTCTTGCCCAGAGCTCTTCCTGTAGTTCATACGCTTAGTCTTCTTGAAGGGGGTAAAGGCTGGGTTGGCCTCTTCCATCTCCTCCTCCTCCTCCTCCTCCTTCTCTTCCTCCTCCTTCTCATGTTTTTCTTTCTGCACCTGTTTCTTCTCCTCTGGTGGACCCATGGCTCCCTTCGTATCTTTTTCTTCATCTCTCACCCTTTCCTCAGCTTTCTCGACACTCTGGTCGGTTCTCCTTCCTCCAGCCATCTCTTTCTCCCTGCCCTCCTCATCCTCATCCTCCTCCTCCAGATGACGGAGGCGTGTCGCCTTCTCTTTGCCTCCAACAGCTGACGGCTGATCAGCAGGTTGCTCCTTTGGCAGTGCGCTGGGTCTGGAGAAGACCATCTTCTGTTGGGTGTTACAGGAGGTATCGCTCTTGCTCTCCTGCTGCTCCTTCCTCTGCTGCAGACTGGACAGGAAGTGGTGAGCTGCCCTCCTGTTGTCCCGATCGCTAGTCTCTTCCACATCTTCTAGATTGTAGTGGGTCCATCGCTCAGGGTGCACCAGGTAGTCCGGGACTCCTCTCTTCTTTGCTGGTGTGGGGCAGCTGGACGTATGCTGGCTCATCTTCCTCCTGGAACGTGGAGGCAGAGGCCGAGTGAACACTCCATCTGTGACGTGATCCTGGGTCAGAGAGGAGGAGGCCAGCCGGGCGACACTGTCCAGGCATTCAAAGATGCTGTGGCTGCGATTTGAGAAAGCTGAGCCCCCTCCTCTCAGACTGAATGGAGTCTGAGCTTTGTGTCCAGCAGCTGGAGCAGAAATCTTAACCTCCCCGCCGCCGTCGTCATCGTCGTCGTCCAGCAGTGGGTCAAAGGGAGCACTGCTGGGTAGTTCTTCGGGCTCAGACTCATCACTGGCTGATAGCTCGTCCACATCATCACTGTTCAGCATCTCACTGTGGTCCCCGCCATTTTTCTGATCACACATTTTAACAACAAGAAGACTCAGCAGCTCGCCTAAATCAAAAACCTGGTGAAAGAGAGGAAGAGGTCAAACTGTGGCCTTCATCAGTCATCACACAGCACAGGGGTGAGAGGCCAATTCTCTTAGTTGTAAGTGAAAAAAAAAGCTTGTGTGTGCACAGCCTAGAAAGTAGTTGTTACAATACCCTCCAATTGTGAATCAAAGGGTTTTGGGGGCTTGCACACCTGTGAGTATCGGAGCTTGTGATAGGCTGCATTAATGTGCAGTGGATACTGAAACAGGAAGCTATTCCTATTCAACTCTGCACACGTTCGATGCTACACTTCTGGTTTCTTGAACCAAAGACTGGTGTTAGTTGTGTTCTCAGTGTAAAGTCATCATAAACAACATATACTGTGAAAAAAAGAAAGACAATTCAAAAGTATAAAGAAGTCCTCTAACAAATCAAGCTTCTACAGCAGGCGATCCAAACTTTCGTCCGGCAGTGTATATGACCAAAAGTGACCAATATCAGAAGCCCCCATTTACAACTATTTAAATACATTTTAAGAATAGATGTATGTTAGGATAATGATGTTTTAAAGATGGGTACCTCTCAGGCTGGGTCCTGAAACTCTGAAGAGAATGTGTGCATACTATGTTTGTGCTCCTGTTGTAGCGTCCATGTTGTCTCTGTTGCTCTGCAGACTCACTGGCTCTTTATGAAACTCAGGAAGCCAACTCCCCACACAATCTGTGATTCAAAGCAAGAACATGAAACCATTTCAACAAAGAGATCTGAAGACATGTTCCAGCTGAAATAAACAGATTTTAAGTGACAGGTCTCAACATTTACACTCGCACTTTGAGCTAAGGGACGCGTAAGACAAGTAAGAGACACCAAACCTGTGCACAGCAAGTAGGGACGTCCCAATCAAGATGTTTCTGTTGTTTTTACCATTGATTATCTGCCAATACAGTCAGATCAGATTCTTGTATTGTTAACTTAAATGTAGATTAGACATACATACATACATACATACATACATACATACATACACACACACACACACACACACACACACACACACACACACACACACACGCGCGTATGTGTGTGTGTACCAGCACACTGCTGGAGTTGTTGGAACTACGGAGACACTAGTCCACACTGAGTGTATATTCATATTCCAGAGTGATGCTTCTTTTACCTCATAAACAATCTTTGGCCGAGTGCAGACACACACATAGTTGGGTCAAAAGTTAATGACATAATATATTAATTGTGTTTTGCCAATTCGGGTGTCAGAGCAGTCACTCAGCTCTGCAGCCAGTTCTTCACGTCCACAGACATGCTGCAGCAGTAGACTGAGCTAGAGGAAGGGTCAGCTTCACTATAGCTGATGCAACAATCCAAATATTAACATATTCGATTTTTCTACATTGTTTAACGTGGACTACGTCACATTTATTGTATCTTTATAACTCAACATTAAGTGCAATATCATGGACATAATCATGAACCATGCACTCCTACACATACCGATACCTCAGATTTGATATTGAAGAGATGGATTCACCTCGACTGATCCTCCCATTGGAGACGGGCGGCTACGCGTTCTGTGACCCTGCACACACTCGGGCGGTTTTAACTGCTTCGGTAAAATGTATGGAACGTGGAAATTATGGGTGCAATATCCCACGCGACAACATTGTCATATCAAAAATGAATCTGTGAAACAGACAGCCGTCTGTGGAGTGGCGTGTTTCATTCTCATTAGCTGATAATCGGACAACGCTTGGTTAGCATGCTAATGCTAACTGATGTGATGATGTGCGTGGTTTTAAAAGAGATGTGCGTCGTGTGAGTTCATCCATACCTCGTGGCAGACACGCTGCGTTTTTGTTTCACAGACTTAACCTTCATATTAACATACATCAGGGTTTACCTCATTATTGTTGTCACGACCACGCCAGTGTTTCGCCTACAGCCAGGACACGTTCTTCTTCTTCTTTAAATTTGATTGGCGGGTCGCAACCAACTTGTATAGGTGCATACCGCCACCTACTGTACCGGAGTGTGCAGTTTCAGGGTAACCTTTTCTTCACTGTTTTCCAACTAACTTAAATCCTACGGTCTAATCCCGTTTCTTTAAGAAATCGCAACAGTGCTCTGCAGCACTCTCGCCATTCTCCGTCCACTGCCAGAACTCCCTCCAAACTCCACTTCCGTCCCAACTGACATATTTTTTGCTTCAAGATGTTCCTGTCTGAATTGTATCTTTGACATTTCAGGATAACATGCTCCACGTCTTCAGTAACATTACAAATAGTGCACTTATCTGAGTCCATTTTTGCCATTAAATACAGAGTTGAGTTAAGTCCTGTATGTCCGAACCTACGTTCTTCTTCTGGCGTTACGCTTCGGGTTTCACTCAGACTGCTACTGCCTCCCGGCGGTTACAGGATGTGGTTGCAACAATAATTGGGCGGGCAGAATGCAGCCCAGAATGATGCGTGTGCATTCTGATAGTCTGTTTAGTCGTTTAATCGAAAAAACGAAAATACAGATATAACTTACCACAGTTTTTCCGTTTTTGTT
Source organism: Ophthalmolycus amberensis (assembly GCA_024529925.1). NCBI lineage: Eukaryota > Metazoa > Chordata > Actinopteri > Perciformes > Zoarcidae > Ophthalmolycus > Ophthalmolycus amberensis. The sequence continues at coordinate 940,128 of JAFEUB010000126.1, read as the reverse complement.
GTCTGAATCCAAAAACCAAGATACGAGAGAACCAAAGCCAAATAAAGAGCCTATTTTGTTTTTTGTAAATTCCTCTTTTGTTTTTTCTTTTGAAGAGACGCAAATAGAGACAGGTGCCCCGGAAGTTAGAATATTTCAAAATAAAAGTCAAGGCAATAGAATGACCGTATGCAAGAAATTCTTATTTACATTCCATGATGCAAGCACATACCAGCGTATAGAATAAATGAATATAAATCAATAAATCAGTGTCTTTGTTAATTATCTATGTTATTGATACAGATGTATGTAATGCAGTTTATTTCATCTGATGTTTGATGGTTAATTTGCAACCTAGTCATCTATTTACTTGTTATTTTTATGTCATTTAAGAACCCTACATGGAAGAGTGAGCATGTGTTGATCATGAGGCAATAAATAATGACAGCTGAAAAATGAAGAGACATTTGGTTTATTCTTATTAAGCAGCCTTCAGTGGACCTTGCCTCAGTTACCACCCAGTCATAGCACCACCTGTGCTTCCCAATTTGACCTTCATTACTATGTCATCACTGTCATCATCATCAACCTCTAACCTGTTCTGTTGTAACTCTGCTGTCAGCGTCTTAGCACCTCTGCTCTGACAAAAACATGTCATCATAATGTCAGCAATTAGGTCTAAAGAATGATTTCTCACTGTGCTTGTGTGAGCACTGTTGTAAGAGTTGACTATATGAGTTATTGTATAAGACTAAAACATGGAGAGCAGAGCTACTCTCACATTTCTAAGATGTCTCACATCGTTTTATAAATGATTGTTTAGCGCCGTTACCTTTTAGCCGTATGTCTATCTCTGTGCATGTACATAAATCATATTCATTGTATGTGTACACACTTAGCTCTGATTCTGATTATATAATCAACAATATATTAATTGGGGTAGTTTGCTGTTCCTGTAACACTGAGCAACAGGGCCATTGGGTTCCCCAGGTCACATGTCGGTCACTAACAAATTTACATCAGCAGGTCATGACCTCCCTTAGATAAGAGCTCACATTTACTTCGATATGATCCACTGACATCTGCACACGTCTAGATTAGCAAAGGAAGACAATCTTTGGTATTTTCTAATTCTGTATGTCAAGCACAAGTCAAACACTCCCCTAAAAGCAGAAACCTTCAGAATCAGTTGTTGTGTTGCATCGTGGTTACAGTCCTGTATTTGACTTGTATTGCTGCATCTCAATTCTTCTGAGTCTTCCGTCTGCAGTTAATCTGCTCACATGATTTCAATCATCACAGTGCTGCTTACAAGAGATGTTCCTAAACACACCACTCTTCTGTCCAAAAATGATTGCCATCGGTGAAGTTTGTGGTCAGAGAGAGGACTGAATCTATCCTCAGTTTGAGTAGATTTCATTTTCTTTAATAAACTGTCTTACACGCCACAAAGACTATCAGCAGTACATGTTACAGGTCCCGCGTTTCCCATAATAGATACAAATGAAATTCATGCCAGACTGTGAAGACATGAAGTTTATTATGTTCTTTAAAATACAACGTAGTCAAATAAAACGATACACATTATGTTCAAGGGTAATGGAGTGACAGATATATACTCGTCAAAATTCACATTTCTTTCCCTTTCTACCCCCAAAATGTAAAAAAACACAACCCCATCCCATCTGCAACATAAACACCATGACAAGACATTGATCATTTGAACCAATAATCTTACACTTACCAACAGCACATATGAGAAGAACTAAGAAGAGATTACTAGAATCAGGTGACTTGTATAGCTTCGAATGACTGGTGCATGTGCTCAGTTGTTTTGCTCCAACAATACCTTCATAGTTTGGTCCTCTACGGACAGGACAACCCGGGGTCTGAAAGAGCGTCCTGCGCATGCGGACGGCTCCCTATTCCAATAGGCTCACAGGCGTTCAGATTTCAGATAGGGGGCGGGACATCCTGCAGTTGTACTGTTCTCGATTGGCTGCGGCCCTTCAGACCGGGAATATTTTTGAAAGTATGGGCGTGTGCAGCCCATAATTCAGTTATGTTTGAGTGTTTGTCAAACTGACACAACTTCGTAACGCCACTTGCAGTTAGCACATTCACATTGACCGACTTACGTTGAGTATATATTAAGTAGTTCTTCTCAGATCTCCATGGAGCAAGAAGCAGAAAACCCGTCTGCTGGAACGAGGAGAGCTGGGGACGAGATGTCGGACATCGTGGAGGTTGATTTTGAGTCCTACGTCAACGTTGAACTCGACTTGGAAGAGAACAACCATCTTGCTGAAGTGGGACACAATGTATCCAGTTTAACCCAAGGTCCGTAATGTGTTTTGTCTTTTTCATGGATGAGTACTTCAGCGGTACCTCGTGCCAGCGTCTTCGCTTCGCTAACGCGGTTAGCTTGAGGCATGTTCAGGTTAACGTTAACTGATATTGCCTCATGTTTAGCTTCTTGTGTTCGTTTAAACACTTGTTCAGACTATTATCTGTATTAACGTGACAGTAGCTGTCGTAGTAGTGTAAGTTTGTATCTTCTCTACCTCTAATTAGTGGTAGCAAACGCTGTTACTGGCTAACGTTGGTGTAACCAGTAATGGTAACTAACGTTACATGAAACAACGTATTTCCTCCAGTTCCTACATTCGTTCGACATGATCCACAGAGGACCAGGGCTGCATTACATCAACATGCAATCAGCTGACGATCATTTCATACCGCTAACGTCATCCTGAAGAAGTGAGGGTGATACAAATGACATCAGCGTTAGTGGCATTATTAAAATGACGCCATCGTTAGTAGCATTATTAAAATGACGTCATCGTTAGTAGTAGTATTAAAATGACATCAGCGTTAGTAGTATTATTAAAATGACATCAGCGTTAGTAGTATTATTAAAATGACATCAGCGTTAGTAGTATTATTAAAATGACGCCATCGTTAGTAGTATTATTAAAATGACGCCATCGCTAGTAGTATTATTAAAATGACGCAATCGTTAGTAGTATTATTAAAATGACATCAGCGTTAGTAGTATTATTAAAATGACGCAATCGTTAGTATTATTAAAATGACATCAGCGTTAGTAGTATTATTAAAATGACGTCAGCGTTAGTAGTATTATTAAAATGACGCAATCGTTAGTATTATTATTAAAATGACATCAGCGTTAGTAGTATTATTAAAATGACATCAGCATTAGTAGTATTATTAAAATGACGCAATCGTTAGTAGTATTATTAAAATGACATCAGCGTTAGTAGTATTATTAAAATGACATCAGCGTTAGTAGTATTATTAAAATGACATCAGCGTTAGTAGTATTGTTAAAATGACATCAGCGTTAGTAGTATTATTAAAATGACATCAGCGTTAGTAGTATTATTAAAATGACATCAGCGTTAGTAGTATTATTAAAATGACATCAGCATTAGTAGTATTATTAAAATGACGCAATCGTTAGTAGTATTATTAAAATGACATCAGCGTTAGTAGTATTATTAAAATGACATCAGCGTTAGTAGTATTATTAAAATGACATCAGCGTTAGTAGTATTGTTAAAATGACATCAGCGTTAGTAGTATTATTAAAATGACGCCATCGTTAGTAGTATTATTAAAATGACATCAGCGTTAGTGGCATTATTAAAATGACGCCATCGTTAGTAGCATTATTAAAATGACGTCATCGTTAGTAGTAGTATTAAAATGACATCAGCGTTAGTAGTATTATTAAAATGACATCAGCGTTAGTAGTATTATTAAAATGACATCAGCGTTAGTAGTATTATTAAAATGACGCCATCGTTAGTAGTATTATTAAAATGACGCCATCGCTAGTAGTATTATTAAAATGACGCAATCGTTAGTAGTATTATTAAAATGACATCAGCGTTAGTAGTATTATTAAAATGACGCAATCGTTAGTATTATTAAAATGACATCAGCGTTAGTAGTATTATTAAAATGACGTCAGCGTTAGTAGTATTATTAAAATGACGCAATCGTTAGTATTATTATTAAAATGACATCAGCGTTAGTAGTATTATTAAAATGACATCAGCATTAGTAGTATTATTAAAATGACGCAATCGTTAGTAGTATTATTAAAATGACATCAGCGTTAGTAGTATTATTAAAATGACATCAGCGTTAGTAGTATTATTAAAATGACATCAGCGTTAGTAGTATTGTTAAAATGACATCAGCGTTAGTAGTATTATTAAAATGACATCAGCGTTAGTAGTATTATTAAAATGACATCAGCGTTAGTAGTATTATTAAAATGACCATCAGCATTAGTAGTATTATTAAATGACGCAATCGTTAGTAGTATTATTAAAATGACATCAGCGTTAGTAGTATTATTAAAATGACATCAGCGTTAGTAGTATTATTAAAATGACATCAGCGTTAGTAGTATTGTTAAAATGACATCAGCGTTAGTAGTATTATTAAAATGACATCAGCGTTAGTAGTATTATTAAAATGACATCAGCGTTAGTAGTATTATTAAAATGACATCAGCGTTAGTAGTATTATTAAAATGACGCCATCGTTAGTAGTATTATTAAAATGACGCCATCGTTAGTAGTATTATTAAAATGACATCAGCGTTAGTAGTATTATTAAAATGACGCCATCGTTAGTAGTATTATTAAAATGACGCCATCGTTAGTAGTATTATTAAAATGACGTCAGCGTTAGTAGTAGTATTAAAATGACATCAGCGTTAGTAGTATTATTAAAATGACATCAGCGTTAGTAGTATTATTAAAATGACGCCATCGTTAGTAGTATTATTAAAATGACATCAGCGTTAGTAGTATTATTTAAATGACGCCATCGTTAGTAGTATTATTAAAATGACATCAGCATTAGTAGTATTATTAAAATGACGCAATCGTTAGTAGTATTATTAAATGACGCCATCGCTAGTAGTATTATTAAAATGACATCAGCATTAGTAGTATTATTAAAATGACGCAATCGTTAGTAGTATTATTAAAATGACGCCATCGTTAGTAGCATTATTAAAATGACGCCATCGTTAGTAGTATTATTAAAATGACATCAGCATTAGTAGTATTATTAAAATGACGCAATCGTTAGTAGTATTATTAAAATGACATCAGCGTTAGTAGTATTATTATTAATGTAAGCATAGTCCACACAGTCTCCATCAGATGACCCTCTGTGAGGGATCCCAGTGGACTGGAGACCGAAGGGCCTTTCCCACAGAGCCGACGCATGGAGCCTCATTTCCAACGGCTCACATCCCGCCGTGATACGCACTGAACCCAGCGGCATGCTTTTGTATCAGTTCACTCAACATTAAACTATATGTGGCAATATTTTCATGAAGCCACATTGAGTCCTGTAATGTTATAGCCACCACTCGCAGGCCCCCATGTCTCTCAGCTCAGCCACCCGCTGCACAGGCAGAGACTGGCCTGCATATATATATATATATATAATATATATATATTATATATTATATATTATATATTATATATATTAGGGGTGTAACAATACGCGTATTCGTATTGAACCGTTCGGTACAAGGCTCACGGTTCGGTACGCATGACGAACCGAATTTTTTTTTAAACCTTTATTTAACCAGGTAGTCCCATTGAGATGAAAAATCTCTTTTGCAAGATGTAAGTAACAATACAAGATGTAAGTAACAATACTACATAACATTAAGGAGCAGTTTTTGTTTTTTATGCTTATGTGTTGCTAAGAAGACGCCCCAGAAGATGGGTCACTCAGGTATAGTTCCATCATTGTTCAAAGTCAAAGAATAACTTCATGATGTTAGTTGTAATGAATAAATATATTTTAAAATCGTGTGCGTGTGCGCGTGTGCGCGTGTGTGTGTGTGTGTGTGTGTGTTGTGTGTGTGTGAAATCAATCTGTGTAAACAAGTGTCTGTATTGTTGACGGTATTGCAGATCCTTTGTAAATAGTGTGTTGTAGTAGCTGAGCCTGTTCTTAGAGGATGTGTACATCTGTAGCTTTCTCCAATCAAGAACAGTCAACTATACAGCAGGTCACTGCAGCATTACAGATTAGCATAACGGAAGTTATGCTAATCATTAGCTTTGTCAGTTAGCAGACAACAGTTACACCTAACAGTTGGTGGGTGTCAATGTTGAGTAACGTAAGAAGTAGTTTGTAAGTGAAACCAGTTTTACTTCAGTGTTGTGTAACGCTCCACTGAGAGGACACTTGTATGTATGAAGAGCTGATGTTTACACTCCCCAGAAACGGAGAAAAGAACTCCAATTCTCTCCTCATTGTAAAGCATACGTTCATCCCGACAGCTCTGCTTCAGAATGAAGATGAGAGTGCTGATGATGACGACGATAGTGGCACAGACCATTTTAACACGGAGAAGTCCGGGACTCAGCTGCAGAGATGTGAGCGCCCGGGAGGACTGACTTCAAGTCTCCCAGACACCTTCCAGACCAGCCACCTGCTGTTCTATGAGCGCTTCAAAGCGTACCAGGACTACATGCTCGGTAACTACAGACACTCGGACTCGTAGGCAAAGTCCTAGTCATCATTCTGAGTCCTTGCCTTCCTGATCTCAGTCCCTGTGTATTTGTACGTATTCGTGTGTAGGAGACTGTAAGCCGTCCGAAGTAAAGGCCTTCACAGCAGACTACCTGGAGAAGGTGGTGGAGCCCTGTGATTGGTTGGCTTTGTGGTCTATTGGTGTCTTTGATGTCCTGGTGGAGGTGAGACCAACTTTTCAGCATTGTAGAAATGTGCTCAATATTAAAACTTGAAAGTGGTTATAAACTCGTGACATCAGGCCAGTGATTTGACACATGCAAGAAGTTACAGTTGAGCAGATGGCAAAATAAATCTGGACAAGAACAAGTTTGGATGAAGTTGTTTACAGCGAACAGCTGTTCATGATTTGAAATGTCGGTGCTGAAGAGCGTCTCCTGATTTCAGGTGTATGATCTGGACCTGAAGGACCTGAAGGCATGTGTGAAGCTGGTGCTGCCTCTGCAGTGTGACACCAGAGGCTGTGAGCTCACTGAGGAGGCCATCGTCACTCTGCTGGAGGCCAATCAGCACCGACTCCCTCTGCAGGAGCTCGTGGTGGTCTACGAGCAGTCTGGGGACTTTGATCTGACCGCCCTCGCTCTCGAGCACCTCAGGTGGGACTCCTGAGTTGATCCTGTTCCTGGAGTTCACTTGTTGTGTCCACATTTTGTAGCAGTTTGATTAAGACTACTGGCCCATTGTCCACTTCCTCTTCAATCTGCAGGTTTTTCTACACGCATATCTGGAGGCAGTGGGAAGAGGAAGATGAAGATGATGACTTTGACTACTTTGTTCGTTGTGTGGAGCCTCGTCTCAGGCTGTGAGTACACTCTGTGTTTGAGTGATGTAGTATTTAAGTGTTGTTTCATTCCCATGAATCCTGCTTGAACACATGTCTTCTCTCAGCTACTACGACATCTTAGAAGACCGAGTCCCATTAGGCCTGGTGGCAGAGTACAAGTCCCTACTGGAGAACTGCTCCCAGTGCTTCCAGAAGTTCTCCGTTCTGTGCAGAGGCCTCAGAACCAACTCGGACACGGAGCTGGACAACGTGTCCATGGTGGAGAGCCTGAAGCTCTACGACCAGCTGGAGACGTTCAAACGCAAGCTGCACATCATCGAGAACCCCCTGTTGAGGTGAGAGATGATTTGAGAGACCTTCCTCTTTGTCTCTCTATCCAAACTTCCCTCAATCTCGACATGGTCCTTACCTCCATCACCTCCTCCCCAGGTACGTGCTGGGCTACAAAGGCAATGCCAGTCAGCAGTGCGTGCAGAGCCGTGGGCTCAGAGCGTCGGGTATGAAGGTGGTCCATGTGGTCACAGCCTCCTGCAGCACCATCCAGCTCCAGTCCCTCCTCAGTGACCGACTGCTGCCTCTGTGTTCCTCTGAGGACACTGAGATTCAGGTCAGTACCCCCCCCCCCCCCCACACACTCACTCACTCACTCACTCACTCACTCTATCCACTGGTGGGCTGCAGAGGTACTGCCAAATGTTTAGATGAAATTTACTAAATATTTTTTGGGTCATTGTTGCATCTGATTATGCTCAAGAATTCACATGAATAAAACACGTCACATTAAAATGCATGATTTCAATGAGCAGTTCTGTTTGAATATGAACAGCCAATCACAACACGTCGGGTAGAAGCCGGCGTGTTTAGCTAACGCTCCCTCGGATGCTGTGACACTAAACGGATTCTTAATGTAAATGAATGTGAGAGACGCACCAGTAAGAGCTCCAATGTGTTTGCTGAGGAAATATCCTGAATACATTACATTTGGATCCATCATTTATTTCAGTCATTTCAGCTGACTGTGGCATAACACATACTTACAGCCCAGGTCATTTATTCTCCTGATGTTTTCTTTTCTCATTTATTTGGGAAAGTGTTCCAGAAGTCTGAAAAACTTGAGAACTGATAAAGTTGTTGGAGTCAGTGCTACCGGAGGAGAAGTTAGTCCTGAGCCCTGACAGCGTCAGGAAGCTCCGCCCTAAACTCTAGTGTGTGTGTGTGTGTGTGTGTGTGTGTGTGTAGTTCTACAGAGACCCAGTGTCGGCGGTGGAAAGGTGCCATCAGGGTGACGTGGTCATTGTTCTCCCAGGAATCTACATTGTCAGCAGCTCCATCTTCCTACCAGACTCCATCACAATAGAAGGTCAGCAGCGCTTTCCTCTGACATCATCAGACGGATGATCAGTTCTGAGACGGTAGTCTCGATCACTTGGTATCTCAACAGGCTCACTGCAGGGTTGTGTCCTTGGACATCTTTCCAACGGTCATCTGTACAATCCCCATGTTGTAAAATGTCTTCCCAGTCACATGGAGCCATAATGCAGGAACATGTGGACTGCTGCCATAGATGCTTGACCAATTGACCATTACTAAAGAAATGAGCATGTGAAAGACAATTATGTCCATAAAAACCTGCAGATGGTGTAGAACATATTTCACCCTGCCTTAAACAACAGTACAATACCCCGTTTCATTACAAATACATAAAGAATGACAGTGTTTTAATACTTAAGAGCCGTATTTGTTATGAGTTGCGTCGAGTGAGTGTAGCGCTGTGTGTCAGAGGGAAATATGGCTTAGATTCTGAAGCCACGAGTTATCAGCGGTATACAATTCTATATAATAACACAGGGGCTCCTTAGTTGATGGAAAAAAACGGACACTCTCATACAGCCCTGCCCGTGATGCTCTCGTGATGCTCTCGTGATGCTCTCGTGATGCTCTCGTGATGCTCTCGTGATGCTCTCCTGATGCTCTCGTGATGCTCTCGTGATGCGCCTGCTCTCCTGATGCGCCTGCTCTCCTGATGCTCTCCTGATGCTCTCGTGATGCGCCTGCTCTCGTGATGCGCCTGCTCTCGTGATGCGCCTGCTCTCGTGATGCGCCTGCTCTCGTGATGCGCCTGCTCTCGTGATGCGCCTGCTCTCCTGATGCTCTCCTGATGCTCTCGTGATGCGCCTGCCCTCGTGATGCGCCTGCTCTCGTGATGCGCCTGCTCTCGTGATGCGCCTGCTCTCGTGATGCGCCTGCTCTCGTGATGCGCCTGCTCTCGTGATGCGCCTGCTCTCCTGATGCTCTCCTGATGCTCTCGTGATGCGCCTGCCCTCGTGATGCGCCTGCTCTCGTGATGCGCCTGCTCTCGTGATGCGCCTGCTCTCGTGATGCGCCTGCTCTCGTGATGCGCCTGCTCTCCTGATGCTCTCCTGATGCTCTCGTGATGCGCCTGCTCTCGTGATGCGCCTGCTCTCGTGATGCGCCTGCTCTCGTGATGCGCCTGCTCTCCTGATGCTCTCGTGATGCTCTCGTGATGCGCCTGCTCTCCTGATGCGCCTGCTCTCCTGATGCTCTCCTGATGCTCTCGTGATGCGCCTGCTCTCGTGATGCGCCTGCTCTCGTGATGCGCCTGCTCTCGTGATGCGCCTGCTCTCGTGATGCGCCTGCTCTCGTGATGCGCCTGCTCTCGTGATGCGCCTGCTCTCGTGATGCGCCTGCTCTCCTGATGCGCCTGCTCTCCTGATGCGCCTGCTCTCGTGATGCTCTCGTGATGCTCTCGTGATGCACTCGTGATGCGCCTGCTCTCGTGATGCGCCTGCTCTCGTGATGCTCTCGTGATGCTCTCGTGATGCACTCGTGATGCGCCTGCTCTCGTGATGCGCCTGCTCTCGTGATGCTCTCGTGATGCTCTCGTGATGCGCCTGCTCTCGTGATGCGCCTGCACTCGTGATGCGCCTGCACTCGTGATGCGCCTGCTCTCGTGATGCTCTCGTGATGCGCCTGCTCTCGTGATGCGCATGCTCTCGTGGAGCGCCTGCTCTCGTGATGCGCCTGCTCTCGTGGAGTGCAGAGCAATGTTTTGGTGAGCAGGCGGATGGAGGTGTGAGGGTGTATACAAGCCTAATAGAAGGAGGTTGGTTTTACTGCAGAGGACGTGCAGATGGTCAGTTTCCCTTGTGATAAATACACAGACACTCTGACGTCTTGGTGTCACTGGACATTGTTGGTCAGCTGTGGATGTGTTTTCAGGTCTTTGTGAATGTTAGCTGGCTGGCCTCACACCTTGAGGGACAAACGAAGGATTGAGAGCTGAATGGAGCTCTGTTAGAAGCTGACCAGAGTGCAGTGCAATCTAACAACCTTAATTCTGTACAGTGATTGTGTTCATATGTCGTCTGTGTGTCAGGCTTCGGGCTCCCTGATGACGTGGTTATTGAGAAGAAAAACAAGGGCGACTCATTTGTGGACTCCACAGGAGCCGATGTCAGACTGTCCAACATCAAGTTCATCCAACACGATGCCATCGAGGGCATCATGTGTGAGTATACATGAATCCAGGCCCTCATCATCGGCGACATTCTTCCCATGTAGCTGTGTGACACCGTGTAAAGTAACTCTCTCTCTGCTGGTGGTGTTCTGTCAGGTGTGCGTCAGGGGACTCTGAACATGGAGAACTGTGTGCTGCAGTGTGAGACCACAGGAGTGATCGTCCGAACATCAGCGCGCCTCATCATGAACATGTGTGACCTGTACGGCTCCAAGGTGAGAGCTTCTGGATGCTGACCACCGGCTCCACCTCACAGTCACTGGGCTCTCATCTGTGTGAACTAGTTCAACCTCATAGGTGATGAGGTATCCGAGTTGTGTTCACAACTTATTCCACTGGCCAAAGAAACCAGTTAGTGCAGCTTTAAACAATGTGACTGAGAGTTTACAGTGTAAAACTAAAGCTTCTAAATGACTCCAAGACGTTGAGTTATTGTGTAATATGCAGTGATAAACGATCAGCTGATCTTGTCTGCTTCTTTAATGGGCCTGTGTGTCGTGTGCAGGGGGCTGGTGTGGAGATTTACCCCGGCAGTGTTTGCAGTCTGGTTGGTAACGGTATCCATCACTGTAAGGACGGGATCCTCATCAAGGTGAGAACATTCAGTCTGTCTCAGGGTTCGTACCAAAAACTCACCAAGAAACTGTGAGCATAACAATTGCACTTGACTAAGTTTAGAAAATGTTTAGTTTAATGGAAATCAAGTGAATTACATCAACATTTCTGTAAGAACGCTAGTGGTGTCAGCTGAAAACAGGTGTGTGTGTGTGTGTGTGTGTAGGACTTTGCTGATGAACTTGATGTGATGCCATCAATCACCATGGAGAACAACGTGATCCACAACAATGCAGGCTACGGGGTGATTCTAGTGAAGTCCAACAACGGGGAGCAGTGTGATGCTGCTCTGGACCCAAGTGAAGGTGGGCGGAGCTCACTCGGTCAGAATAGACCAGCCGCAGCACAGAATCAATGTCGATCAGACCTTTTGTTCCCAGAAGGCCCTACTGGACCGACGGCTGTAGACCAACAGCAGGGAGGCGTTCCTGATCCGACCAACCTGACCAGCAACGGCTCAGCAGACGTGCAGCCGGAGTCAGCAGAGAACAGCACGGGCTGTGACGTAGCATCCGCCTCAGGCAGGAAGCTGCACTTTATTCGCCAGATAAGCAGAAACAAGGAGACGTCCTGCAGCCGAGCCGTCCAGGACCTGATGGACCACCAGATCTTCGTCTCCATTCAGGGAAACCAGTTCAGACGCAACGGCATGGGCGACCTCGGCACCTTCTTCTACTGACAGTCGACTCCAGACTGGCTGTCGCGCGTCTTTTAGCATCGTTTATTTGAGGAGCGCTTTGTGCTTTTAGATTTCTTTTGTCATGAAATAAATATTGCCGATTCACAGCAGAGACGACGATGATGATAATGCTCCTGTGTAGGACGTGTGTTGTGATCTGCTGTGATGCCTGTGTGAGGCTCTGACTCTGACTTCTACCGGTTTGAACTTTCACAAAAGCTTTTATCTTATTTATTCCTTTGGGCTCCTGATGTGAAATGTCTTTAATTTTTTTACTGCATTATTTGTTTGAAATCCACTCGTCACTTTGAGTTTTGATGTTTCCACTTCAGATCTAATAAATGTATCTTTAAGGTGGTGGTTTGAAAGCAGTGCACAGTTTGTAATTCTGAGTTCACACAAATATTAGTTTCCTTTGTTGATGAGATGTTCACATAGTGCCACCTCGGCTGTTTTTAAAGGTTGGATGTATGTCATCAGGTTGACTAATGATACAGTTGAGTCTTAAACTGTTATTCAGTGAATATAATGAATGTCTTGCAGATTAAAAGGTATCTGTTGAAACCTCTGGTGGTGCAGTATGATGTCACATTCTTTATGTGCAGTGTTTATAACTGGTGTGGACTGGAGTCATACGTTAATGATTTGAAACTTCAACGACTTAATGTCCTCTGTGGTAACGTACAAACGTAACGTCATCCCTGGAGGTCCAGCAGCTGATACTGCTGTACCTCCTGTCAGATGGCAGCAGGGTGAACAGACTGTTGCTGGGTGGTTTTGTCTTGAATATCCTTTGAGCTCTTTGCAGGCTCCTCTTCTCGCCGATATCACTGATGCTCAGTAGATGGTACCAATGCTGTTCTGCTTTAATCCCCCGCTGTAGAGCCTCCTGTCCTGAGCCTGCAACAACCTGCACACTCAACCCTCAGCCGAGCTCACCTGCAGCCCGTCACACACAGAACCCACAGCAGAGAGAAGAGCCTCAACACAAGCACTGATACACAGCAGTGTGCATACCACCTCAGGGTTATAACGAGGGAAGAAGGTGGGAACTCTCCTGGGACAATGTGTTCAAAATGCAGTGATGACATCAGTTAGCTGGCACATGTTAGTACACGCATCATTTAGTAGAAGACATTTATATAGTGCTTTTATCTGTAGCACTTATTACTTATTCACACACACCAATGGCAGCGAGCTACCATGCAGGTGCTGGATGAATGGTCTTGCCGAAGGACATGTGGACTGGAGGACTGAAGGTCGGCCTGCTCTACCAGCTGAGCTGCAATCTCCCTCTGAACTGTAAAACACCAATGTAACAACGTGGACATATCATCACCTTCTACGTTACTTGTTTCTACATCCAGCAGTTACAGAGCATCGCATTTATTTGGAGTGGTGTTCGTGCCCACCTGATGAACTCATCACATCTCCCAGAGGAGCTCACGTGAGACTCAGTGGGACTGGACACTGCGGTCAAGTCAGCAGACACTTAAATGTTAGCGCACCTATACGCTGAAACTTACGGTAAACGCATTCAAACGGCACAGATCGGGAGCGAGCGAAGGACTTTGCTGAATTAGCGGAAAGATTAACGTGAGACAACTTCCGGTTTTCTACAGACGAACATCCGGTTTTCAGAATAAGATGCCAACAAAGTATACATATTGCATAATGGAAATTAGATTAAATTAATTATATTCACATTAAGTATAAACCATGCTACCTGCATCTCGTGAGTTAAAGGGAAATACACCTAAATTGTGCGTAAAGTGTCTATTCTTTGATTTGAGGGTTGCTGGAAATGAATAATACCTGACTGATGGTCAATTAAGATATTTTACTAAGTAAAAACTGAACTGAATTTGTATCTTCAAATGGCAAATTTCTGAAATTTTTAAGGTGCTATAAAAATGTTTTTCTCAATAATTCCCCACAATGACTAATGCATATATGTTCAGGACAAAAAAAGGCTTGTATCACAATATTTAAGGTGCTACAAAAATATTTTTCGCAATAATTCCATACAATAACTGATGTATAAGTAATCAATGCATCGTCCACCCATTATGAAAATTTGACATTTTTACTGTCCTAATTAGGAGATATTTCAAATTAAAACTCATACATTTGAATCGAGAAAATATCTAATAAATGAATATTTGAAGTGTAATAAAAAGTATTTTCAATAGTCTGATTGCAGGTTGTAGTCTCTTCCTTTAATGAAGCTGAGTGGGTGATGGATGAGTAACTGGTTTGATTTGGGCTTTGCTAAAGCTTTGTGTGTCTGTGTTGAGAGATAGAGGGCTTGATGGGGAGCTTGAGTCTTCATTGGGTTTCAGTAAGAGATGAGAGCAGTGTTCATGTCGATTGGAAGTTTGGATTTTTGTTTAATTTCAGCTGTTAATCTGTAGAAAACTGGGACTGAGAACTCAAAAAGTGTTTATTGAAGTCAGCAGGGAAGCCATCAGGTCTGGGTGATGTTTATTACGGTATTCAAGATGTTGGTGTCCGTGTATGAGGAATTGAGTTTTCTTGTAATTTGTATTTCCGTAGATCATTTGGACTCTTTGTTGGATTACATGTGTTGATGCTCTAGTTCAAGTATGTTTGCTGTCTTCTTCTTGTATACAGTGGTCATGTGGTGGCGAAAAAACAGAATAAACATCCGAGGGTGAAGAACATCATTTACACCAAGACACCGGCAAAAAATGTCAAACTGGAGAGATGTCGAGATTCAGTGTCCCGCGTCGGTTAGGGCTGAATTCACCAGACAATTTCAATGAGGCTTGGTTGTTAGAGACCGGCCCCGTAAACGTGTTGTCGACGGTTCAATGTTGTCCACCAGCTGGTCTCTAACTGTGTCTGTTGTTGTTGAGTAAGTCGTGTCTGTGGCTGTTTTACTGAGAGGGAACCACAGCAGTGAAGTTGTGGGTCGGACAGATAAAGAGATGAGTCTCAGAACTGTGGAGCTGATCTGCAGTCAGGTGACTACTTCCACGTTCCATGTAGCTGCAGTGGGTCGATGGCGGAGGACATGTGCCAGTTTGCTGGTGACTGTAGTGACAGAAATGAAGGGGACCCATGTTGGCAGCACATTCTGCTATAGCAGGCTGCACATGACATCAGCAGACTTTAACATTCACCTGGTAGAAATAGACTAACAATGAAGAGGAAATAATGTGTATATCATCTTTTATAAAAAGGCACAGCACATCATTTTCATTTATTCTTCATCCGTTGAGAAGCAGAGAGAAAAAACAATTCTAGTTCCAGGAGTATCATTCATATTTGAAGAGACATCCTGTCGTTTTATGAAGCTGGAAACTACAAAACATCCAGCAACACTTGGACTGACGTTTCATTTCAGTTTGCAAAAACAGGCTTTGGCAGTTGAACAGATGGGCTGACTCATGACTCCTCCTGTGAACCTCAGCTCACACCAACACCAGCGCACATGTCAAACCCTCAGTAATCAACTGTATTCCAAAACAAACAGAAACAAAAGTCATCTCCTCTGATTGAATTACACAATCACTCTCCGTAAACAGTGTTCACCTTTGTGTTAACAGGACACCAGTCACTGCACATAGAACGAATTCAGGCAGTTTATGAGTGCAACAATTATCTAATTCATTTCACATAAGGCAAGGTGTCGTATGTTTTTAAAGCAAAGCGGCCGAGTGCCATTTATCTACAGGTCATTATCAAAATATTGCTTCATCTGTCAAATAAAAATATTCTCAGTTGTCTCGCTGAGCGAGTGTTGAGCTCCAGAGAAGATCTGGAGAGCGTCCTGTGAAGTGATGAAGAGTAAGATAAAGTGTTGGAAATGCTGACAGGAAACGGTCTGCAGGTAAAAGTCTCATTGGTCGTCGTCGTCCTGGTTACCGCTCAGGTGACTCTCCTGCACCTCCAGCTCCTCAGCGCTCACCATGGCAGGGCTGATGGCAGCGTATCTGGTCCCGTGGAACTGACGCAAGTGAATCTGTGCGGGAAAGAAAACAAACAAGCAGCATCATAAAAAACCGTCAATGCAAGTCTATAAACACCACACGTCACACACACGTCACACACACGTCACACACACGTCACACACAGGAAACCGGCCGGCCGGTTCCTGAGAACCGGCCGGCCCTCCTGTCACTTCAATCCTGTCCAGAGCAACGTCCTGGTGTTCTGGAGTGGATCTCGGAGTTCTCTCCATCAGCATTGCATTATGAAGAAAGGAGCCGGCCAACCACTGAAGCTGCATCTCTTCACACGTCTGTGATCAGGAGGAGATGAGAGCAGACCTGTGGTTCTACTAAAGAACACTACACTGTGTTCAATAACACACGTCTAGCTGCTGTGCGTTACACAGTCACACACTTCCACCTCCAGCATGTGAGAGAACGACAGAGAGGAAACATATGGTGGTGCGGTGCTGCTTTTCAACCGTAGATACAAATAGAGCAAGATAGAGCTGGGCAATATATCTGTATTATACTGATATTGCGATATGAGACTATTGCTATGAGATTTGGGATGTTGTAATGTTGTCTTTACCTGGTTTTAAAGGCTGCTGAACTCAGCAGACTGTTCCAGCTGTTCCATTATTTGTCTTTACCCACTTAGTCATTATAGCATCATCTGATGATTATTTATCAGAAACATCCTTGTGTAAATATTTAGTGAAAGCACTTATGGTCAACACTACAATATCGTCTCAACATCCACATCAAGGTATTTGGTCAAAAATATTGTGATATTTGATTTTCTCCATCTTGTCCAGCCCTACAACAAGATGCACTATGTGTGACAATAAAGTTCCAGAGAGAATGCATCATCAATCAGTGTTCACCAGGAGGGATCACCAGGAGGGATCACCAGGAGGATCACCCAGAGGATCACCAGGAGGATCACCAGGAGGATCACCAGGAGGGATCACCAGGAGGGATCACCAGGAGGGATCACCAGGAGGGATCACCAGGAGGGATCACCAGGAGGGATCACCAGGAGGGATCACCAGGAGGGATCACCAGGAAGATCACCCGGAGGGATCACCCGGAGGATCACCAGGAAGGATCACCAGGAAGGATCACCAGGAAGGATCACCACGAGGGATCACCAGGAAGGATCACCCGGAGGGATCACCAGGAGGGATCACCAGGAGGGATCACCCGGAGGGATCACCAGGAGGGATCACCAGGAGGGATCACCCGGAGGATCACCAGGAGGGATCACCCGGAGGATCACCAGGAAGGATCACCAGGAAAGATCACCAGGAAGGATCACCAGGAAGGATCACCAGGAAGGATCACCACGAGGGATCACCAGGAAGGATCACCAGGAGGGATCACCAGGAGGGATCACCAGGAAGGATCACCAGGAGGGATCACCAGGAGGATCACCCGGAGGGATTACCAGGAGGGATCACCAGGAGGGATCACCCGGAGGATCACCCGGAGGTTCACCCGGAGGATCACCCGGAGGATCACCCGGAGGATCACCCGGAGGATCACCCGGAGGGATTACCAGGAGGATGACCAGGAGGATCACCAGGAGGGATCACCCGGAGGATCACCAGGAGGATCACCCCGAGGGATCACCAGGAGGGATCACCAGGAAGGATCACCAGGAGGATCACCCGGAGGATCACCCGGAGGGATCACCAGGAGGGATCACCAGGAGGGATCACCCGGAGGATCACCCGGAGGTTCACCCGGAGGGATTACCAGGAGGATGACCAGGAGGATCACCAGGAGGGATCACCAGGAGGGATCACCAGGAGGATCACCCCGAGGGATCACCAGGAGGATCACCCCGAGGGATCACCAGGAGAATCACCAGGAGAATCACCAGGAGGGATCACCAGGAGTCATGGTGAAGGATGAACCAGAGCCTACCTGTATGTAGAGGTTGACTTCAGCACTCCTGCACAGGTAAGGGAAGTTTCCTCCCGTCTTCAGATGAGCTCGTCTGGCGTTGGGATACAGTTTATACATCTCCTCCTTCGCCTCCAGCGACAGAGCGCTCTGATCAAACACCTGAACACCATTGACAGAGGAAACATGTCCGTCAGGTTATAGGAGCAGAAATATATATGAATGGACTCCTGATGGAGAGACTTACACTTACATCTATAATGGTCACAGCAACATCTTTTATCTTGTGCGGCTCCACGTAGGAGTTCTGACAGTTGAGTGTTAGCCGCGATGCCAACTCACTTTGGTTCAGACTCTCCAACTACAGCACACACACGGAGGGCAGAGGTTAACATTCAAACACCAAGACATCACATGTCTGTACTTCAGGGAACAAAACGGATTAAAGGAAAAGTCAAACACTCATTTTATTATTTCCAAGAGTGAGAGGAGAAGATGGATATCAAGGTCTGCAGTTTAAGGCTACTTTCCATTTGTCTGAAATGTTATTTCTTCACTTGGGTCTTTTCCTCCCACTGAAGATGTGAGGAGAGAAGAAACGCCTTTTTAGAGAAACGAGACGTCCTTGTCAGTTTCTGAAGACAACGACACAGCAGGACCACATCCGGATCACAGGAGGGCTGAACAATTCATCGAAATGTAATCAAACTAGCTAGGAAGAAGAGGGGGAAGTCCTGTGGAGGCTGAGGACAGAAGAGAAAGACTTACTAAAACCGTCCAACAGTTCCATCGCACTGCTGTAGGTCCTCTTCTTCAAATAGGTACCCGGAGCCTGTGTTCAAGTCCATCAGTCACCTCCACACGCAGTCGTATAACTAGAGGTTCTCGTGCAGAACAAGGCTACCAGCCTCTGTCTAGTGTTCTCCAACATTTCACCCATTAAAGACCAGTGCTATTCCTGCTGTGCATTCAAGGCAGGGGACATGGAAGCTGCCACATGGAGGCAGCACAGCATTTGACGCAGGAGCCATGAAGCAGAAGGACAAAGAGGGAGGTGAGAGGACCTTGGTGTCATGCATGGATCTACAGGTGCTCGTGCTCTATACCAAGCTCCGCCTCCATAACTTCACTATCTTTGACATCACGATACGTGATGCATGCTATGCTTCCGCAACAACGCGGTCCCGTTAGCAGCTGTATGAGAGCAGTGCAGCGGCAATGAGCTAGCAGAGCTTCCATCACATGATGGGTACCACATGAAGTAGTAGTCTATTGGTAACTAACATCCACACGCTGCAGGAACAGCCTGCGGAAGCAATTTAGGGCTAGCCATGGACTAGTGGAGCCGGGGATCGAACCGAAGAACGACCCTGCTCTACCACTACAGTCCCTGAACAGGCTTTCGTGCTTCTGGGTATACAGCTTTATCCATTTAGTCCACCTACCCTGTCAACCATGAAGTCGATTGCGTCTGCCATTTTAGGATCCACGGGCCCTTTAGCAAAGTTCCCCAGAACAATCTTCTTCAACATGAAAGCTGGCATCAACCAGAAACTGAGGAGGGACATGGAAAGGAAACGTCAATAATGAATGTGAAAACGGGGAGGAAAGTGTGCGATGGGAACGTTAGACAGCACCTGTTTGATGTCCACGTCTGATTAAAGATGGAGGTATCACTGAATGAGTTACACAGTATCAGTGAGTGCACTCTGGGAGACTTGTGTGTGCACTCTGCAAACTTCTGAGCCAAGAATCCACCCAGAGACGCACCGAACAGATGGACCTGAAGGTTGAGACAGAGAGTCGTCATTAGATGGAGAGCCGGAGTGTAGAACGGTGATCGGGTAACACGCCCACACCTATAACAGCCCCGCTCCTTTACCCTCCATGGCTAGCTTGTTTCTGCACAGTCAGCCTCTCTGCTGCTCATCAAAAAGATGCAGTTGAATCACGATCAGGCGATCATATATGAATTGCATACTCACGGATGAAGAAAATACTCATGTCTGAAGCTAAAGGAAAAACACAGACTTACTTTATCCAACTGCAGGTGATCGAGAAGCTTCCTGAAGCCGTCACAGAACTCCATGAGATCCCAGTACACCGGATACTGCAGCTGGAAACCACACACACTAGACATTCACATAATTGCAGACTCATCCTATAGTTAGTGTGAGGCTGATATGTCAATCAATTAGTCTAGTGACAGAAACTTAATCAGTTTCAATCCTGCCAAATATTCTCTGGTACAAGTGTCCCTGTTCCAAACATTTGATGAACAAAACATACTAATAATAATAAGATGAACGGAGAAAACAACGAGCAGATGAATCAATAATGAATAGAACCGTTGGTGGCAGAAATATGAAGCTGCAGTGTGTTCCCAGTGCCGGGCTCACCGAGATGACCCTGTAGCCCCATCCTGTCAGAGCCAGCACCTGCTGGAAGAACACCTCAGCTGTCCCACTGACCGGCGGGAAGAGGATGATGGGACACCTGATGCTCTTTGGGCCAGCATCATACAGCGACCACACCTTACTGTCATCATCATCAACAATAATCTGGTGGAGACGAAACCACGAGGTGAGAAAAATACATCCGACAAACTAACCGTGAGCCTTACGTTTCTTTACAAAGGAGTTCAACCAGGCGTATAAAATATGGACCTATTTGACTTAAAGACTAAAGATGGAGAGCATAGACTGAATACAAGGAGCTCTTTATTCTAGGATATAGACTGGGGAGGTCACAATATGACATGTTTACGATTATTGAGAGTAAATATCACGGTTTTACTGTTTTCAAGATTATCAAACTGAATATTCCTAATATGCCTAATAAACTAAAGATATGTGTTATCATCATTAACTAACTCTATACTTTACTTTGTTATTAATCATCTATAGTGGTTATTTGCATTCAAAACAATATTCATTTTTACTGAATGGAGCTTGAACGCACCATAATGTCACCTCTGCTCTGTCCTTGAGAACAGCTGTTAGCCGTTAGCCGTTAGCTTACCTCCTGCTCATTCAACACATCGTGTGTTGTTCACGATGCAACGTCAGCATTCTAAGAGCAGCGACTAGAACGCATCAATGCCGCTCTACAGATCGCACATCTTCACTTAATCTAAGCCAATAACGATCGTTGGTAAACCTATTGTGCACACTATGATGGTTGAACTTAGGGCTGGGCGGTATGACCAAAAATGCATATCACGGTATTTTGTAAGACTCTGGCGGTTTCACGGTATATCACGGTATTTTTTTTTCCGCGTTAAAGCATTTAATTAATTAACACCGAAAAGAAACTGCCGGCCAGCGAGCGGTGAACAGCTGTTTGTGTGGCGTGTCTTCCGTTCCGTCAATTCCTGTTTCCTTCACCTACATTCCCCTGGGTCCTAAAGCCCTCCATGGAAAGAAACGGGATAAGACCGTAGGATTTAGTTGTTAGTAGGTGTTGTTTAGGTTTATTTCTTTAGTTATTTTTAAATAAATATATATATTTTATTTTATTATCAGAACAGTGAAGAAAAGGTTACCCTGAAAATGCACACTCCGGTACAGCAGGTGGCGGTATGCACTATGCATGTTGGTTGCGATCCGCCAATACATGTATGTATGTATGTATGTATCTATATATATCTATATATATATAAGGTTGTCGCAGCCCACGGGAAGAGAGCGACGCAGCTCCAGGGAGACGGACAGTTGGCTCGTTAGCTAGGTAGCTTGTCCTCGTTCAGTGAGGCGGAGCGACCAATAGACCCAGTGGGCTGGTGGCTTTCTGTCATAAGTGTAGCATTAAAGCATGGCAGAAATAGCAAGGCAAGCTAACTAGCCAGCTGCTTGCTAGTTAGCTACCTAGCTTGTCAATTGCACCGTGCTTTAATGCTACACAGGTTATAGCAAATGAGCCTAACAAAGTTGTCACTGATAGTAATGTGCTTTCCTACGCAATGACCATACGCTGTGTGCCAATGTGTGGATGAAGCATTAACTGGTTCAGTTATACGCATTTAGTCTCTGTGCTTCGTCACGTTTCTACTCCACTGCTCGTTTTAGTCGTTACAGCAAAACCTCACGTCGGTGAGTGTGCTACTCACTAGTGCTGGGCGGTATACCGGTTTTAATTTGCCGTATGATATGAATTTTTCATATACCTTCATACCTGCACAGCCGAAACAACTGCTGTCACTCTTCAACAGGCAGCAAAATATATTGTTTCGTCACTGAGAGTGCTACGTTCGGAGCTTTATTGAGAGGGAACCCTAGTCATGGTTATAACTTTATAACAACAATTAACAACCCACAACTAACGCTCTTTAACAGGGCAAAACACCACGACACAACAGTTTGTGACACAAACAATTTGTAGCACTAATAATTGTACATTTATAAAATGTCTCCGCCGAACTGCATGCTGGGTAAAGCTCGCTAACAACAGTCTACGAACAGCTGGTTAGAGGCTCTGTCGCTCCAGTAACGTTACATTAAAGAACAAAAGAGCGATGCAGGATGAACAAAGACTGAACAACAAAAGGTATTTTGGTCAGACACATATGCAACGCTGATTACCGTAATATGTGTGGTATTTGTTATAAATGTACGTTGGTACATAGAGGGTGATAAGAAGCTGTACATGGAGGGGCTTAGGACCCAGGGGACTGTAAGTGAAGGAAACAGGAAGTGACGGAACGGAAGACACACCACACAAACAGCTGTTCACCGCTCGCTGGCCGGCCGGTTCTTTTCAACGTTAATTAATTAATGCTTTAACGTGGAAAAAAAATACAGTGAAACCGCCAGAATCTTACAAAATACCGTGAGATGCATTGTTGGTCATACTGCCCAGCCCTACTACTCACCATCAGTCGGTTTAGTTTATACAGAAGTTAGTCACTGGTTAGTTGTGAGAGCGCGCTGCATTAAAGCAGACTGAGCCATAGAAGTCCACAAGCTACACAGCTACATCTCTGATCTCCACCTCTGGACCAATGAATCATCTCATACTCATGTCTTTGTTTGTCCAGTTTGGTCCGTCTCTCATTGTTCTGTGCTTTATATTGTATATCATTTTTGGTCTGTTTTATATTGCATTCCCTTTCTGACCTAATTCTTTGTTCCATGAGTGAAGCACTTTGTAATGGTGTGTTTTAGTACGACATAAATAAAGCTTCATCTACTTACAAACAGGAGTTCAGTAGTCACCAGAAACACTCTTGCTACTGTAGTGGAGCAGCTTAGCCATCAGCTGATCTATTGTGTTTAAATCTGGTTTATTTCTCATTGGTACTCAAGCTGAGCAACTCCGTTTGGAGGATTTTCATTTTGCTCAGTAGGCCAGGTAGAATTCTTGAGATTAAAATCCTGGTATTTCCAAGAAACTCTCACCAAAACCTGCTCCTTTTCCCAGGAAAATACCAGCGGAATGCTGGACCCGAGCATGTGTACTAGCATACTGAAGGCTATCGTACTGAAACAAAGAAGCCTCCTCCAAACCTCATTCAACTTTCACAGCTCTAGTTCTAGTTCAACCTTAACCTGCGGTTATTGTGGTGATCAACCTTTTCAGCAGCAGCAATCTTCCAATGAATGTTACACGTAAACAAGTGCAGCCTGAGAATATGTTTCAGCCACTGCGACAGACGTAAGCACTGCAGAGATGACATGCTGAAAGCAGACGATGGAATGATTCTGGTCGGGTTTCTGTTCTTTCAAAAGCAATTGTTGCCAAGTTGTTCAACATACAGCCACACAATCTAATGAACAGCATCAGCTTGTTTTCTTCTCTTCACTTATGTTTTTAAAATCTAACATCATTTAATTCAACTACACTGAAACGTTGTTGCTATTTAAAGTATTAATTGGTTACAAAGTCATTGCGCTGTGATAACTGTTGTTATAAATGATGATGTTTTACGTTTATTATTATTATCCAAAAGGCCCGGTGGAGATTCTTGCTATTTGTTTAATTACTGTAGCTCTGATTTTTAATTTGCATAATTCAACTTATCAAACACAAGACCCAAAAATGTATTATGTTGTAGTCATGATGATCTCAACAAATTTCTTTCCAGCACCTCAAGACAAATGCAATAATGTCATTGAGGTTAAATGTTGCATAACTGTCCAGACTGTGTGTGTCAGCATCACTCCTCCCACTACGGACTCTCACACACATCGAGCATCAGTCCCACCAGTTATAGTCATGCTGGACACAAACTTTTCTAAATGGAAATTTAAAAAATGATGCTGATTGGGGAGGTTTGAAGCTATTATTGTTAACCTCATGGGACACACACATTATTATCAGGCTGATATGATAATGTAATCATGCACAGCTCTGTAATCACAAAGAGAACACTGAAATGAACACATCAGGCGGAATAATAACACTGGTCTGGTGTTCATTACAAATGCACCTCTTGTCTGATGGCTTGGGCATATTTCTGTTTCAAAGCGTTTGTAACATTTCATGTTGCGTGTCACTGAACTTGGTGTTGTTGTGAGTTAGGCAGTGGGCCACGGGTTGTGGAACACCATCACAGGTTAGAAATCAGGAGGTACTCACTCTCTTCAGGGACACTGTGCTTCTGAACCAGTTGTAGTCAGGAGACACTTTAATCTCCTCCATCTGAGGACACATTCAGGAAACGGAGTGAGTCCAACAGCTAACGTTAAACCACTTCCCGAATTCAACTGTTAACATATAGCGTTAGTACGACAAGCTGTAATATTAGCTTAACAGCTAACGTTAACTGTGTGCCAGATAGCGTCACGTGAGTGTGTGGCCGTTTGCACACGTTACGGTGAGAAGTCAAAGATCGAATATAACGTTATTTACTGTGTCACTATGATTTCCGGGTATTGTTACCGTGTTCGCTGTGGATGTTAGTCACCGTGTCCGAGGAATTTTATCCATATCTAGGTAGCATTTTCTCCGGCTGAGTGCCTGGTCATATGACTCCAGCTCCATACACTTCCGCAAAGCCTCTGCACCGCCCACCGCCTCCCGGTAACACACTGGGCACGCTGAGTGGACTATGACGTCATCATGTCACATTTGTATTTGTATTTGATGACAGCAAATTCCGTGTTAACAGTGTTTACGCGTTTATACGGTCATATTGAACGTCTGAAGGCGGCTTCTTCGTCAGTTTCTGAGGGGAAAGCCTACATAGCATCATAGCAAGAGCGACAGCGAGATGGCAGTAACAGAGCCATAGACTACAGGGAGGAGGAGGGGGGGGGGGGGGGGGGGCATGTCAAGGTGCTGTGACTTAGATTTTACATTGTGAGTATTATGGAAACTTACTTACCGACTCTTGCTGAATGTTGAAATATGTGTTTGATGCAATAATATATATTTTAGTCAAGATAAGATTGATAATAACATGCTGTATGTCATACAACTATTTTCTGTTTTGGGAAATTTTCATAACTCGTAAAATGTCATAAATTCATAAGAAGAATGGTCAGGAACAGTGGCGGCTGGTGGAAAATGTTCTAGGTAGGGGCCATCCTATCAATTTCAGCAAACATCCCAGTATGATTTAATGCAAAAAAATGTAAGTATCAAACACGCATTATTACTTGGCAGTTAAATATTTAACATTTATTCCAACACGAAAACAATCAGTAAATAACACTTATATAATATAATATAACATGTTCATTTATTGAGATGCCCTATGGACCTTGTTATAGGAGGTAAAGATCAGGAGAAGTAAACATGAAGTGTAATTATGAATACTGATGTTAAATTAAGCTATGATGAGTTTTCACTGTTAATTTAACATCTCTATTACATGTTGATGCCTCCATGACCAAGTTAAGCAGATGAGACTGAGGACAGCTATGTAGAAGAAAAGATGTTCACTTTGTCATAATATGTAGCTTGACAGAGTTCTCATGTGTGTCCTGGTGTTCTCATGTTTCCTTACCTCCTCATCCCTCACTCCCTACCCTGGTGTTCTCATGTTTCCTTACCTCCTCATCCCTCACTCCCTACCCTGGTGTTCTCATGTTTCCTTACCTCCTCATCCCTCACTCCCTACCCTGGTGTTCTCATGTTTCCTTACCTCCTCATCCTCACTCCCGTAACTGTCCGTGCTGAATCCGTCCCCGTTGTTTTAAAAAGCTAAATAAAGTGATTAGCATGACGTCATCCAGCTAGCCAAACCTGTCTGGTGTACAGCTAGTACAGAAGCTTCGCATGTACTGCTTCCCTTTCCCGCGAGTCTGCTGTCTGATTGTGAGGTCAGGCTGATCTGATATCAGCTCTTTGGCTGCAGAATCTCCGCCAACGTTCTCCTCTCAAACGGGTCTTGGAGGAGGAGTGCTCGCGCTGGCGCTCGCCCGTAGAGACTTCTCCTGACGAGAACGCGCAGCTATGGGCCAGCTCGTTCTGGCCCCACGCTGAATCTATTTGAGGGCGCTGATTGGCTAAATTGTATGTCACTCATTTATATCTTGAATCAGCAGAGGACGAGCAGGAAAAGCATATATTTTGCGCAGATATCATATTTTACACACATTACTGGGTACATTCCATAGTTCAAAAACACAAATATTGACAATTTGTAAAATTTATGATTATTATAATTTTTTTTTTTTTTAATTTTTCCTTTTTTGTGTGGCTCATGGTGGGGCCATGCCCCATGGCCCTCTATTGACCAGCCGCCACTGGTCAGGAACCAAGCCAACACGCATGCACTTTATTAATACGTTTTACACAATATAGAACCATTGTATACTGTTAAAAACAAAGGAAGCTATTAAAACATTGTGCGTTCACCACCGCGTTAATCGCATCATTCGCACCGCGGACCACTTGTGGTCATTCGCGTGATTTACGGTAGACGCATCGGAGAGGAGGCGTGGCTTATCGCCCCGAGAACCATTATCAATTTAAGCCATTTATTTCCGCCACCAATCATGGAAGAAATAACCACTATTTCTGCTTTGTACTTGTTGTGGAAGTCCCAGATATTCCGGGAAACTAAATGCCGTTTTCACGCCTGGTTCATAACATAGTCCGGAGGAGCTCCGTGTATTTCATCGAGCTGTATTCACTGTGTCTAGAAGCCACACGTCGGCTGGTTTACTACAGCTGTATGAACACAAAATACAGATTCTGCTGTGATTTAACTGCAATAAACAGACAAAAAGGGATGCCGAAATAACTACATCATGATGCCGATTTGTGCAAAGTTTGAATTCATGTTTTGTTAGTTCTCTCCGCAAGACGACAAGAAATCACTTTTAAAATACTTGTTTTCTCAATGGAGCTCGGATCGATCGGTGCTATGCTATGCTAACATTGTAGCAGCTCCATCAACACTCAAAATAACGTCATCTCAGCGTCTTTTTCATTGTTTGTACGTATACACATAGTTTGGTCCGGTCTGTACTAATGAGTTATGATAGAGCTCTGGGTGAACACGGCTAAAGCATTTTTTTCCTGATTCAACAACGGCAGGACGTCAGTGATGACAGGGGAGCATCTCAACGTTGATAGGCTATCGCACCGCAGCGTCACGCTTTCACCCGTGTTGAAAAATTTCTACTCACGAGATTCGCTCCATCGTGAATACGCGTCACTCCAGTCTCATCGCGGTGCCTAGACTTTATATGTAATCTACTCGCGCGAATACTTCCTCACTCCCTAACTGCTCCGTGCTGGATCTGTCCCGTTGTTTTAAAAAGCTAAATAAGTTATTAGCATGACGTCGTCCAGCTAGCCAAACCTGTCTGGTGTACAGCTACTAGAGAAGCTTCGCATGCACTGCTTCCCTTTCCTGCTAGTCTGCTGTCTCAGGCTGATCTGGGATCAGCTCTGTCACCTAGTTCCTCCGCAAAAAGTTCTCCTCTCTAACGGGTCTTGGACGAATAGTGCTCGTGCTCGCCTGTAGAGACTATTCCTGACGGAGGGTACATCCCAAGTCTCTTCGGCCCAATCCCTTAGGGATTCACGGATTTTGAGGCGCGCTCCCGCGAAGTCCGTGAGGGTTTAGGGCTGTCCCACTGTTGAATCATCGAGTGTTTGAGGGCTCTCTTGCAGACATTTTGGGCCCTTTATGAACCCTTTCCGTAAGTCAGCATAGGATGCAGACTTAGCCTAAGGGAATTACCCACAAATCATTGCAATGTGACGTTCAACACCGGGTAACCAGTGGACGCATGGAGACGTAAAAAAAAGTAAACAAAGAGGATGGCTCACGTGTGTTCAGCCTGGAGTATTGAATTTACTCAGAAACATTAAGGGTTAAAGATGGAACAAAAAATAAACATGAAATCAGAAGATATTTATTTATTCATCAAATATTTGATTTTGTCATCAAAGATGTTTTGACAAAACAAGTAAATAGATGATATAAAGTTACCTCTCATCTTGTGAGGAAAGAGCCTGAAGACGTTCAAATCAGGGAGTACAAAGTATACAATAAATACACACAATTATACATCATATTTTTTTCGTTTTCATGGTAACGTGATATGTTGCAACAAAGTGCTGTCCCATTCCTATTCACACCATCTCAAGCCCTCACAGTCTCTCACACTCACCCACTTACAGGTGACGTCATTAAGTCCTCGAGGGTTCAGGGTTTGAGGCTTTAGGGGGGACATTGGGATTTGGCCTAAGACGCAAGGAAAGGACGCAAGTGAGGGAAACGGGGATGCAATTAAGAGACTTGGGATGTACCTTCAGAGGGCAAAAACAGCAATGACGATTCTACACCGATGGGAGGCAGCAACGCAGTAAACCGCGCTTAGTCTGCCGGAAATGATAAAGTGAAGAAGAAGAGGAAACGGCGTCGACTAAACATGGCTTCTGTGCAGAGATGGGAATGGCTGTAACTATTCAACGTTAGTGTTGTAACGTGCCCCAGTGTGCTACTGTACACGACATGGACAACATATATCACCACTCTTCGTCAGAAGCACAGCAGCCTCTTGTGTATAATGGCGGCTATCTGGAGACACCGTACACCGCTAGTAGACCGCCGCCGAGCAGCGCGGCTCATGAACCGGCGCAGCCGGACCACACTGCTCCACAATGGACAACTACACGGGGATATGACGGTCACCCGTACGGATTTGGATGCGGTTTCCCTGCTCCGTCTCTCGGAGGACCCCTGCCATATGGATTTGACCCCTCCGTCCCCCCGCCTCCTTTCGGCTGCCCACCACCTGGACACTTCCCCAACGCGGTGACCGCGGCTTCGATGAACCCATTCAACAGCAGAGGAGCCCCGACCTTTGACACATTTACCCAGCAGTTTCGACCCTGTCCTCAGACTGCGCGGTATGAGATGGACCCCAGTCAGAACCAACGGCACGAGTATGAGGACTTCTCTGAGAGTGGAGCTCTGCTCGGCCGCCCGCATGACAGGAGTCCGGCTACAGCACCGCGACCCGAGGATGAGACGGGCCTTCAAAGGAGGCAGGATCTGCAGTGGGTCGGACGTTTCTTACAAGGCAGAGACAAAACTCCCAAGACCCCACAGAGCCGGCAGCAGCGGCTCCGCCACAGCTCCGCTCCGGACCCGAGAGAGGCTCTGTGCAGGGCCGCTCAGCTCGTCTCTCAGCTGGCAGAGTCCTGCGAAGCTCTCAGGAACAACGTGGAGAATGAGTGCGTTTGGGCCGACTCGTATTTAATGGCTTTGAATGTGAAGACCGAGCTGCAGGATAAACTCAAAGTCTTCAGTCACGGGGAATGTTTAAACGGGTGGAAAGCTAAACTGTCCCGTGTTGCCAAGAGGAGGGCTCGGCGACTGAGAGCCAGGAAAGAGCTCCAGACGGAAGAGACGCACCGAGAGGAGCGCATCGCGGAGAAAGAGGCCGCCATCAACAAGTGGAGGATGCAGCGGATCCAACAAGTGGAGGAGAGGAAGAAGGTGAACTACATGTGCTAAAGGATCCAAATGTGGATACATCTTGTGTCCACTTGGGGACAGAAGTGTGCATCAAACCAAATCAAGTTAATGTGGCTAATGAGTTAGCAAATACATGTTTAAACAACTGGCAGACACAGAGCAACATTGGTATCCAGCTGTCATTGATGAATGTATCATTAAAGTCCAACATTCACTCAGGTTTGATCTTTGTCTTCCTCTACAAACAACGGAGGATGTAGAAGTTAGTCTGCAGCGCATGCACTGACCCATTATGAGTGTTGACGGGTGATGTCTGAGGATTTATATTCAAAATATTACAATACTTTTACTATTGTAAAAGCATAGCCCATTCTCAAATGATTACTTGTGTATGTGTATCTCTGGTTGAATTACTAATGGCTCTACGTGTTCTCTGGGTACCAGGAGCGGGAGCTGAAGCTGGCGGCCGACTCTGTTCTCTGTGAGGTGAGGAAGAAGCAGGCGGACGTGAAGAGGATGGGGGACATCCTGAGATCTCTGGAGAAGCTGCGCAGACTGAGGAAAGAGGCAGCGTCGAGGAAAGGTGAGTTATCAGCCATGCACCTTATTCCCAGTCCCTTTGTACCATGTGTGGTCTATGGGCGCAGCTACAGTTTATAATGGAAGACACCTGTAGCAGACTCACAGATGCTGGGTCAGTGAAGTTGATAACCACAGGTCCCGCCCATAATTCACTGGGGCTAGGAATAAGGTGATTATGCTTCCTGTTAGGGATGTCAATAATTCATCGTTAACTGGCAATAAGATTTCTGTCAGTTAAACAGTTCAAAAGAAACATTCAAGATTCAAAAATAAAAGCTGGAAAGAGAAAAGCCGGTTCATTGTAACTGACCTCCGTCACTTTAATCAGCAGGCTGCAGGAACCACCGTGGGTCTTGAAGAGTTGTAGTATTTATTCACAGATCAAATAAACTGTACACACACTGTACTGCTACGTTCACAGCTATAATGTTACTGCTGACTTCAGACTCATCACCACCCGCACACACTCTCGCTCTCGCTCTCTCTCGTGTCACTCGCTAACGTTAGGCCGGGCTCGCAGCACACTAGCAGAAAGCCTGACAGAGAGTGGCATGCAGACACACAGCTGACAACCTACAGCTGAAGTAGTTCATGCGGTGCAGACTTACTTGGAAAGTGGCTTTATGCGTCACAACAATGCACGTAACACCGCGGCTTCTAACTCTCCCAGACGGGTGAAATGGGAACTCCGTTGCCTGTTCTGTGCATACACCGCAGCTGGTGTTACATGATGGGTCCCTCATACCTGGACCTTTAAAATGTAATAAACTGTAGCCTACAGTCTGTAACAGGACCCCATGAAGCCTGTAGCAGGACCCCATGAAGCCTGTAACAGGACCCTATGAAGCCTGTAGCAGGACCCCATGAAGCCTGTAGCAGGACACCATGAAGCCTGTAGCAGGACACCATGAAGCCTGTAACAGGACCCCATGAAGCCTGTAGCAGGACCCCATGAAGCCTGTAACAGGACCCCATGAAGCCTGTAACAGGACCACATGAAGCCTGTAACAGGACCCCATGAAGCCTGTAACAGGACCACATGAAGCCTGTAACAGGACCACATGAAGCCTGTAACAGGACACCATGAAGCCTGTAACAGGACCCCATGAAGCCTGTAACAGGACCCCATGAAGCCTGTAACAGGACACCATGAAGCCTGTAACAGGACACCATGAAGCCTGTAACAGGACCACATGAAGCCTGTAACAGGACCACATGAAGCCTGTAACAGGTCACCATGAAGCCTGTAACAGGACACCATGAAGCCTGTAACAGGACACCATGAAGCCTGTAACAGGACACCATGAAGCCTGTAACAGGACACCATGAAGCCTGTAACAGGACCTCATGAAGCCTGTAACAGGTCACCATGAAGCCTGTAACAGGACCCCATGAAGCCTGTAACAGGACCACATGAATCCTGTAACAGGACACCATGAATCCTGTAACAGGACCACATGAAGCCTGTAACAGGACACCATGAAGCCTGTAACAGGACACCATGAAGCCTGTAACAGGACACCATGAAGCCTGTAGCAGGACACCATGAAGCCTGTAACAGGACCCCATGAAGCCTGTAACAGGACCCCATGAAGCCTGTAACAGGACACCATGAAGCCTGTAGCAGGACACCATGAAGCCTGTAACAGGACCTCATGAAGCCTGTAACAGGACCCCATGAAGCCTGTAACAGGACCCCATGAAGCCTGTAACAGGACACCATGAAGCCTGTAACAGGACACCATGAAGCCTGTAACAGGACACCATGAAGCCTGTAGCAGGACACCATGAAGCCTGTAGCAGGACCCCATGAAGCCTGTAGCAGGACCCCATGAAGCCTGTAACAGGACCCCATGAAGCCTATAACAGGACCCCATGAAGCCTGTAACAGGACCCCATGAAGCCTGTAACAGGACCTCATGAAGCCTGTAACAGGACCTCATGAAGCCTGTAACAGGACCTCATGAAGCCTGTAACAGGTCACCATGAAGCCTGTAACAGGACCTCATGAAGCCTGTAACAGGACCCCATGAAGCCTGTAACAGGACCTCATGAAGCCTGTAACAGGACCCCATGAAGCCTGTAACAGGACCCCATGAAGCCTGTAACAGGACCACATGAAGCCTGTAACAGGACCTCATGAAGCCTGTAACAGGACCCCATGAAGCCTGTAACAGGACCCCATGAAGCCTGTAACAGGACCTCATGAAGCCTGTAACAGGACCTCATGAAGCCTGTAACAGGACCTCATGAAGCCTGTAACAGGTCACCATGAAGCCTGTAACAGGACCTCATGAAGCCTGTAACAGGTCACCATGAAGCCTGTAACAGGACCTCATGAAGCCTGTAACAGGTCACCATGAAGCCTGTAACAGGACCTCATGAAGCCTGTAACATGACCTCATGAAGCCTGTAACAGGTCACCATGAAGCCTGTAACAGGACCTCATGAAGCCTGTAACAGGACCACATGAAGCCTGTAGCAGGACACCATGAAGCCTGTAACAGGACACCATGAAGCCTGTAACAGGACCTCATGAAGCCTGTAACAGGTCACCATGAAGCCTGTAACAGGACCCCATGAAGCCTGTAACAGGACACCATGAAGCCTGTAACAGGACACCATGAAGCCTGTAACAGGACACCATGAAGCCTGTAACAGGACCTCATGAAGCCTGTAACAGGTCACCATGAAGCCTGTAACAGGACCCCATGAAGCCTGTAACAGGACCTCATGAAGCCTGTAACAGGACCCCATGAAGCCTGTAACAGGACCCCATGAAGCCTGTAACAGGACCTCATGAAGCCTGTAACAGGTCACCATGAAGCCTGTAACAGGACCTCATGAAGCCTGTAACAGGACCACATGAAGCCTGTAACAGGTCACCATGAAGCCTGTAACAGGACCTCATGAAGCCTGTAACAGGTCACCATGAAGCCTGTAACAGGACCTCATGAAGCCTGTAACAGGACCACATGAAGCCTGTAGCAGGACCTCATGAAGCCTGTAACAGGACCACATGAAGCCTGTAACAGGACCACATGAAGCCTGTAACAGGTCACCATGAAGCCTGTAACAGGACCTCATGAAGCCTGTAACAGGACACCATGAAGCCTGTAACAGGACACCATGAAGCCTGTAACAGGACACCATGAAGCCTGTAACAGGACCTCATGAAGCCTGTAACAGGTCACCATGAAGCCTGTAACAGGACCTCATGAAGCCTGTAACAGGTCACCATGAAGCCTGTAACAGGACCTCATGAAGCCTGTAACAGGTCACCATGAAGCCTGTAACAGGACCCCATGAAGCCTGTAACAGGACCTCATGAAGCCTGTAACAGGTCACCATGAAGCCTGTAACAGGACCTCATGAAGCCTGTAACAGGTCACCATGAAGCCTGTAACAGGACCTCATGAAGCCTGTAACAGGTCACCATGAAGCCTGTAGCAGGACACCATGAAGCCTGTAACAGGACCCCATGAAGCCTGTAGCAGGACCACATGAAGCCTGTAACAGGACCTCATGAAGCCTGTAACAGGACCACATGAAACCTGTAACAGGACCACATGAAGCCTGTAGCAGGACCACATGAAGCCTGTAACAGGACCACATGAAGCCTGTAACAGGACCACATGAAGCCTGTAGCAGGACCACATGAAGCCTGTAGCAGGACCACATGAAGCCTGTAACAGGACCACATGAAGCCTGTAACAGGACCACATGTAGCTTGTAGCAGGACCACATGAAGCCTGTAGCAGGACCACATGAAGCCTGTAACAGGACCACATGAAGCCTGTAGCAGGACCACATGAAGCCTGTAACAGGACCTCATGAAGCCTGTAACAGGACCACATGAAGACTGTAACAGGACCACATGAAGCCTGTAACAGGACCACATGAAGCCTGTAACAGGACCACATGAAGCCTGTAGCAGGACCACATGAAGCCTGTAACAGGACCACATGAAGCCTGTAACAGGACCACATGAAGCCTGTAGCAGGACCACATGAAGCCTGTAACAGGACCACATGAAGCCTGTAACAGGACCACATGAAGCCTGTAGCAGGACCACATGAAGCCTGTAACAGGACCACATGAAGCCTGTAACAGGACCACATGAAGGCTGTAACAGGACCACATGAAACCTGTAACAGGACCACATGAAGCCTGTAGCAGGACCACATGAAGCCTGTAACAGGACCACATGAAGCCTGTAACAGGACCACATGAAGGCTGTAACAGGACCACATGAAGGCTGTAACAGGACCACATGAAGGCTGTAACAGGACCACATGAAGCCTGTAGCAGGACCACATGAAGCCTGTAACAGGACCACATGAAGCCTGTAACAGGACCACATGAAGCCTGTAGCAGGACCACATGAAGCCTGTAGCAGGACCACATGAAGCCTGTAGCAGGACCACATGAAGGCTGTAGCAGGACCACATGAAGCCTGTAGCAGGACCACATGAAGGCTGTAGCAGGACCACATGAAGCCTGTAGCAGGACCACATGAAGCCTGTAACAGGACCACATGAAGCCTGTAGCAGGACCACATGAAGCCTGTAACAGGACCACATGAAGCCTGTAGCAGGACCTCATGAAGCCTGTAGCAGGACACCATGAAGCCTGTAACCTTCAGTTTGTATCTCTGTGCGTGTCAGGAATCGTCACTGAGCAAGAATGTGACGAGGCGTTCAGCACCAGACTGGAGCAGCTGAGGTGTGTGATGAAGAGGAGGACAGCAGTTTACTCAGCAGAGGAGAAAGCTCTGATGGTGATGCTGGAAGGAGAGCAGGAGGAGGAGAGGAGGAGAGAGCAGGAGAAACGGATGAAGAAGGAGAGGGAGAGACACCTGCAGAGGAAACGCAGAGTGAGCGACATGTTGTTTGGAGGTAACGACTCATTAACAGTATGATTGAAGCACAGACGTGTTGTCTTTCATCACATTGTAATATGTGATTCATTGTTCCTGTTTGTTCCTCAGAGGATCTTCCTGCTGATTGTGTTCTGCAGCCCTTCAGAGCATATTACACCCAGACTGAGCGCTCGCTGCACGCTTTACTACAAATCAGGTTCGATCTTCCCTTCACCTTCACGGTCACATGATAAGGTTCATCAAATAGAGTTATGGGCCTTACAGGGCCACAGGAAGTACAGACATGGGTATAGAAATGTGTCGGATGAATTATGGATAAAGTTCTGCGCAGTGATCACGTATGTCCGGCTCACATTGATCCGATAAGCGATCATTAGAGACACATTTTCTTTATTCCTCGTGCAGCTTTCTTTGGACCACATCAGACCATGACTGAACTATGGACCTTTAATAAAGCCTGTCGTGAATCAGACATTGGAATTGGAATGTGAGAAATATTAAAATATCCTATAAAACATAAATCTAATTAAACCGCACAATAAATAAAATGGACTCTCTGGCTCTGTTAACATAAAATGTGCAATGTCTGCACAATGTTAAAGCAAACCCTTCTGTGTATTCTGGCGTCATGTGTTTGACGTTGTTATGTAAACAAACACGCATGTAAACACAATAGGCAATATTGAGATCATGTCCATACACAATAAATCGATAATGTTGAGGGCAGGACTAGTTATGTCGTACGATAAGTCGATGAAGTCATTATTGTGACCGGCCTACCATCAAAGTCAAAGCGTGCGGAAGTCTTGAAGTTGACGTGTATTCAGCCGGCAGGTTGAGCTGATCACACCGAGATGTGTCATGTGACCCAAGAAGACCTGACACGTGGTGTTGGATCACATCACCCCCTTACTCTGGAACACAATATCTCAGAGAACTTCTTCAAATTTGGCACAATCGCCCACTTAGGCTCACGGTTGAACTGATTAGAATGTGTGGTCAAAGGTCACTGTGGCCTAGAACATATTCAAGAATTCATATGCTCACTATGACAATTTCACACTTGTCTGAGAGGATAACATGATGAAGCGATGACAGACATGGATGTAAACTGCAACCTGACAGAACCTCCTCAGTGAAGGAGCTCCTGACTAGCAGAGCTGAGAGGCTGTCCTAAAGATGATCTCAGTCCTAACCGTAGCCTCCTGCAGAGCGTGATTCACACAGCTGGAGGTCCAGAAGCTCCTGAGTCACTGACAGCTCCTCCCACTCAGACCCGCTCATCGGCCTCATGGCAGGGTTTCCTAAAGTCTAACTATAATGTTCTGCTGAAACCATATTTGGCTGCCATTAATGTAAGGGTTGTCATAATAAGGGTCAAATCAGCTCACAGCAAATGGAAACGTCATGTAAGAATGGAGATGATGGACGGCCTTATCACAGTAACGTACTACAGCCACACAGTATGCAGAGCCTTTAAGTTATTGATCACATTCAATAACAAAAGTCTAAACATGCAGAAGGTGTTTCCTGTCTGAGCTGTAGCAGTTGGAGTGTGGATACAAACTTGTGATAAAGCATCCGATCAGTGTAGAGAGATGATGTCATATTCATATATGATCATCGTGCTGTCGGCTGAGAGCTTTTATGGCCTTGACTCGTTGCGTCTTCTTCTTCTTCTTGTGCTTTAATGGCACCAACTGCAGAATCAGCTCCTCCAGCTGTTGATCTCCACTAACCGGCATATTCACACAGCAGTAATGGAAAGGAGCATTCGATCACCTTCTTTGGATCATTGTGGAACATTTGAGCTGCATTGGGACGGAGCCCTGACCAACAGTGAGCAGCATGATTAATGTCAGGGCCAGCGTCGGAAATACACGAGGGCAAAGGGCAAGACTGCCCCTGATATCACTAGGAGAGGGGCAAACAATGCCCCCGAAAAAAATGAAGCGCTTTTTAATCATACCTGTGACTGCGAGACTGCGGTCAACTCAGCAGACACTCACATGTTAGTGCACCTATATAAATATTGCATAATGGAAATTAGATTAAATGAATTCTATTCACATTAAGTATAAAACATGCTACCTGACATTGTGCGTAAAGTGTCTTTATTCTTTGATTTGAGGGTTGCTGGAAATGAATAATACCTGACTGATGGTCAATTAAGATATATTACTAAGTAAAAACTCTGAACTGAATTTGTACCTTCAAATGGCACATTTGTTAAATGTTTAAGGTGCTATGAAAATGTTTTTCTCAAAAATTCCACACAATGACTAATGCATAAGTTCAGGACAAAAATGGGTAATATCACAATATTTGAGGTGCTACAAAAATATCTTTCTCAATAATTCCATACAATGACTGATGTATATGTAATCAAGGCATCATTGACTTAATAATTGTTTATAGTTGTTTAAAACATTTAATAATAACAATAAATAACCACAAAGAAATAAGAATAAAATTGAATATGATTTGTTTTTTGTTAAATAAATCTAAGAAAACACTTTGAATCTGTAGACTACTGCCTAATAGTCTTATTATTGCCATTTTTTGAAAATGCCCCTGGATTTCAGTCAGTGGGGGGGAAAAATTGCCCCCAACAAAATATGTAAATTTCCTACCCTGGTCAGGGCTGGAGTTCAGTCCTGACATCATGTTGTTGTAGGGACCTGTAGGGACCTTTAGGGTGACATAGTAACCTGTTGGGACTGTATTCTCTTTTCTTTTAGGAGACAGTGGGATGTGTTTGTGGTTCCAGCGGATCATCCTGACGGTTCTCGGGTTCCTCAGAGCTGGATCCTGCCAGACGCCCCGTCAGACCAGGTCTGGGCCTCCGCTCTGCACTCCGCTGACACGGAGTGAGACGGACTCACATCCAGCTCCATCAACCCTGACCTGCACACTGCAGCTGTCTGTGGAAGGACATGTCAACACAACGTTAATGATGGATTTAGAAGTTGTTTGTCAACTTGATCAGGATAATGACGATGAACATGTCTTTGAATCCGTCTGTTCCTCCAGAGCTCTGCCAGAAACCAACCTTCTGTCCACAGCGCTCATGTTGTTTGATGACATGAAGAGGCTTCACAGTGATCCATAATCTCAATAAGTTAACGAACAGCTTCGCTTCTTTGTATTTTTGGAAGGTTTACTTTGTGTTTGTTTTTCTTCATTTTAAATGTCTCACTGACTGATAATGATACATTAATATCCACCAATGAGTTATTTTTTCATGTTGATTCAGTGAAACCGTCTCACACTGAACCTTCATTGGACCAGGAAGTCACCAGAATCACCACCAGTCATGAATGTTCTCAACAGGAAGCAGTTTATTATTGATCAAAGTGTTCATCTCATTCTGTGTGTTTATCATACAGGACAACCTAAAGCTGTTTCTGGCATCTTCACACAATAATAAAAGAATAATGAATAATCACAGATTGTTGTGGAAGTCTTTAAGATTAGAGTGTTTGTGTCCAGCAGCCTGACATCACGTGTTTGCTGGATCCTTCTGTAATCAGCTTTCTGTCGCGCCAGAACACCGTCTGACGGCAGGCTGGTACTCTGTGTTGACGTCCTCTGTGTTGACGTCCTCTGTGTTGACGTCCTCTGTGTTGACGTCCTCTGTGTTGACGTCCTCTTTGTTGACGTCCTCTGTGTTGACGTCCTCTGTGTTGACGTCCTCTGTGTTGACGTCCTCTTTGTTGACGTCCTCTGTGTTGACGTCCTCTGTGTTGACGTCCTCTGTGTTGACGTCCTCTGTGTTGACGTCCTCTGTGTTGACGTCCTCTGTGTTGACGTCCTCTGTGTTGACGTCCTCTTTGTTGACGTCCTCTGTGTTGACGTCCTCTGTGTTGACGTCCTCTGTGTTGACGTCCTCTGTGTTGACGTCCTCTGTGTTGACGTCCTCTGTGTTGACGTCCTCTTTGTTGACGTCCTCTGTGTTGACGTCCTCTGTGTTGACGTCCTCTGTGTTGACGTCCTCTTTGTTGACGTCCTCTGTGTTGACGTCCTCTTTGTTGACGTCCTCTGTGTTGACGTCCTCTGTGTTGACGTCCTCTGTGTTGACGTCCTCTTTGTTGACGTCCTCTGTGTTGACGTCCTCTTTGTTGACGTCCTCTGTGTTGACGTCCTCTGTGTTGACGTCCTCTGTGTTGACGTCCTCTGTGTTGACGTCCTCTGTGTTGACGTCCTCTGTGTTGACGTCCTCTGTGTTGACGTCCTCTTTGTTGACGTCCTCTGTGTTGACGTCCTCTTTGTTGACGTCCTCTGTGTTGACGTCCTCTGTGTTGACGTCCTCTGTGTTGACGTCCTCTGTGTTGACGTCCTCTGTGTTGACGTCCTCTGTGTTGACGTCCTCTGTGTTGACGTCCTCTGTGTTGACGTCCTCTGTGTTG
Organism: Ophthalmolycus amberensis; assembly: GCA_024529925.1. Classification (NCBI taxonomy): domain Eukaryota; kingdom Metazoa; phylum Chordata; class Actinopteri; order Perciformes; family Zoarcidae; genus Ophthalmolycus; species Ophthalmolycus amberensis. Next base: position 900,309 of record JAFEUB010000126.1, on the reverse strand, counting down.
ACGTCCTCTGTGTTGACGTCCTCTGTGTTGACGTCCTCTGTGTTGACGTCCTCTGTGTTGACGTCCTCTGTGTTGACGTCCTCTTTGTTGACGTCCTCTGTGTTGACGTCCTCTGTGTTGACGTCCTCTGTGTTGACGTCCTCTGTGTTGACGTCCTCTGTGTTGACGTCCTGTCCTCTGTGTTCACGTCCTCTGTGTTCACGTCCTCTGTGTTCACGTCCTCTGTGTTCACGTCCTCTGTGTTGACGTCCTCTGTGTTGACGTCCTCTGTGTTGACGTCCTCTGTGTTGACGTCCTCTTTGTTGACGTCCTCTGTGTTCACGTCCTCTGTGTTGACGTCCTCTGTGTTGACGTCCTCTGTGTTGACGTCCTCTGTTCACGTCCTCTGTGTTGACGTCCTCTGTGTTGACGTCCTCTTTGTTCACGTCCTCTGTGTTGACGTCCTCTTTGTTGACGTCCTCTGTGTTGACGTCCTCTTTGTTGACGTCCTCTGTGTTCACGTCCTCTGTGTTCACGTCCTCTGTGTTCACGTCCTCTGTGTTCACGTCCTCTGTGTTGACGTCCTCTGTGTTGACGTCCTCTGTGTTGACGTCCTCTGTGTTGACGTCCTCTGTGTTGACGTCCTCTGTGTTGACGTCCTCTGTGTTGACGTCCTCTTTGTTGACGTCCTCTGTGTTGACGTCCTCTGTGTTGACGTCCTCTGTGTTGACGTCCTCTTTGTTCACGTCCTCTGTGTTGACGTCCTCTTTGTTGACGTCCTCTGTGTTGACGTCCTCTTTGTTGACGTCCTCTGTGTTCACGTCCTCTGTGTTCACGTCCTCTTTGTTGACGTCCTCTGTGTTGACGTCCTCTTTGTTGACGTCCTCTGTGTTCACGTCCTCTGTGTTGACGTCCTCTGTGTTGACGTCCTCTTTGTTCACGTCCTCTGTGTTGACGTCCTCTGTGTTGACGTCCTCTGTGTTGACGTCCTCTGTGTTGACGTCCTCTGTGTTGACGTCCTCTTTGTTGACGTCCTCTGTGTTGACGTCCTCTGTGTTGACGTCCTCTTTGTTGACGTCCTCTGTGTTGACGTCCTCTTTGTTGACGTCCTCTGTGTTGACGTCCTCTGTGTTGACGTCCTCTTTGTTGACGTCCTCTGTGTTGACGTCCTCTGTGTTGACGTCCTCTGTGTTGACGTCCTCTTTGTTGACGTCCTCTGTGTTGACGTCCTCTTTGTTGACGTCCTCTGTGTTGACGTCCTCTTTGTTGACGTCCTCTGTGTTGACGTCCTCTGTGTTGACGTCCTCTGTGTTGACGTCCTCTTTGTTGACGTCCTCTGTGTTGACGTCCTCTTTGTTGACGTCCTCTGTGTTGACGTCCTCTGTGTTGACGTCCTCTTTGTTGACGTCCTCTGTGTTGACGTCCTCTGTGTTGACGTCCTCTGTGTTGACGTCCTCTGTGTTGACGTCCTCTTTGTTGACGTCCTCTGTGTTGACGTCCTCTGTGTTGACGTCCTCTGTGTTGACGTCCTCTGTGTTGACGTCCTCTTTGTTGACGTCCTCTGTGTTGACGTCCTCTGTGTTCACGTCCTCTGTGTTGACGTCCTCTGTGTTGACGTCCTCTGTGTTGACGTCCTCTTTGTTGACGTCCTCTGTGTTGACGTCCTCTGTGTTGACGTCCTCTGTGTTGACGTCCTCTTTGTTGACGTCCTCTGTGTTGACGTCCTCTGTGTTGACGTCCTCTGTGTTGACGTCCTCTTTGTTGACGTCCTCTGTGTTGACGTCCTCTTTGTTGACGTCCTCTGTGTTCACGTCCTCTGTGTTCACGTCCTCTGTGTTCACGTCCTCTGTGTTGACGTCCTCTGTGTTGACGTCCTCTGTGTTGACGTCCTCTTTGTTGACGTCCTCTGTGTTGACGTCCTCTGTGTTGACGTCCTCTTTGTTGACGTCCTCTGTGTTCACGTCCTCTGTGTTCACGTCCTCTGTGTTGACGTCCTCTGTGTTGACGTCCTCTGTGTTGACGTCCTCTGTGTTGACGTCCTCTGTTCACGTCCTCTGTGTTGACTTCCTCTGTGTTGACGTCCTCTTTGTTCACGTCCTCTGTGTTGACGTCCTCTTTGTTGACGTCCTCTGTGTTCACGTCCTCTGTGTTCACGTCCTCTGTGTTGACGTCCTCTGTGTTGACGTCCTCTGTGTTGACGTCCTCTTTGTTGACGTCCTCTGTGTTGACGTCCTCTGTGTTGACGTCCTCTGTGTTGACGTCCTCTGTGTTGACGTCCTCTGTGTTGACGTCCTCTTTGTTCACGTCCTCTGTGTTGACGTCCTCTTTGTTGACGTCCTCTGTGTTGACGTCCTCTGTGTTGACGTCCTCTGTGTTGACGTCCTCTGTGTTGACGTCCTCTGTGTTGACGTCCTCTGTGTTGACGTCCTCTGTGTTGACGTCCTCTGTGTTGACGTCCTCTGTGTTGACGTCCTCTGTGTTGACGTCCTCTGTGTTGACGTCCTCTGTGTTGACGTCCTCTGTGTTGACGTCCTCTTTGTTCACGTCCTCTGTGTTGACGTCCTCTTTGTTGACGTCCTCTGTGTTGACGTCCTCTTTGTTGACGTCCTCTGTGTTCACGTCCTCTGTGTTCACGTCCTCTTTGTTGACGTCCTCTGTGTTGACGTCCTCTTTGTTGACGTCCTCTGTGTTCACGTCCTCTGTGTTCACGTCCTCTGTGTTGACGTCCTCTTTGTTCACGTCCTCTGTGTTGACGTCCTCTGTGTTGACGTCCTCTGTGTTGACGTCCTCTGTGTTGACGTCCTCTTTGTTGACGTCCTCTGTGTTGACG
>JAFEUB010000126.1:627500-892500 GCA_024529925.1 Ophthalmolycus amberensis | reverse complement strand
AAGACAACAATGCAGCTTTCAGTTAGCATTTCCTGAAAAGATGAAAGCTTACCTCCTCTCCACAGGCTGAGAGATGATGAGAACATGCGTGACTCAGGACAGTGAACGAGTTCTTTATTTAATATTAACGTGTCCCACACCCCCTAACATATTTGTCCCCTAGTCTTGATTTCATTTAAAATATATTAAAGGGAAAGTTGACAGTAGGCGCTTTGAGACAATGTTGATTAAATGTGTGTTTCAATGTTAAAAACATGACTCTTTATGTCACCATATGAACATGAACTGCTGTCGAGACCTTTCTGTCCTCAACTCAATGTTGAACTAACAACTCTTGCTGTCTGCGTTCTGAGCACTGGAGCTGATTTGTTGAGTTATGATGCAGAGAAGAAGCAGTGTGATTGTGATCGTAGGTCGATTACATGTCCCCAAAAGTGACTTCAGTAAACGTGTGTGTGTGTGTGTCAGTAGGATGGACGGTGTCCCTCTGAAGATGCCACAGGGTGCCTCACAGGAAGACGTGGAAGTTATTGTCCCTGATTATCTCAGCAGACTGCAGGACACAGAGGTGAGTCATTAACCTGTGACTAGATGTTTCACTTGACCTACAGACTGACATCCATTAAGATTCCTGCATGTTGCAATAATGACATTTGACGAGAGGAAAGAGAAAGCTACAGAGTTGTATGGGTTCTGTCACTCACATGTTGTTTGTCCATGTGACAGTATGAGTTCAGTCTGGAGAACTGGGTGCTAACCGGGCTGCAGAGTGGCTACACGACCTTGATGAGAGAGTGCAGTCGCTTTGCTGCTTGGCCTCTGCTTGCCTCTGCTTGCATTTTCTTGCATTTTCTTGCTTCAATTTGCCAGATATATCACATATATCTTGCCAGATATATCACATATATCACTCTTCAACGTTTGAGTGAAGACAAATCCAGAAAGTCGTCGAGCTATTTGGATTGTTGGCTAATGCTAACTAGCAGCTAAGTTAAAGCTAAGTAGCAGCAAGATGCCTCCCTTCTCCACAGGATGACTACTACAAACTCCTACAGAAGATTGCAGTCTTGGAAACAAAAATCTACCGACTAGAAGTAAACGTGGAAGGTAAATGGACTGTGTGGGAATGATACCACTCTACCATGGACTCAAAACACTGGACAAATGCAAGCTAAGACACAGCTAACTAGCATAACCAGGGCCTACCAAGAAACAGGAGGAGAGAGCAGATAATGAATCTTATGCGACTGACTGGCCTGCACTAGCACACGGGCAGAACTCCTCCTCAACCCCTGAACCCAGATGGACAAAGCCAAGGACAGCTAAGGAAAGTAAAACCTGCAAAATACCTCCACAACAACCAAGCCTACAACTTCAAAACAGATTTGCTCCATTGTCGCAGGATCCTAAATCTCCATCTGATGCACCTGGATAAGCAGCTATCTCCTCAAAGCAGGGTAAGAACTGAGAGTAAATGTGAGAAAGGGCCGCAGGCAAAGCTAATGACTGGGCCTGAGACTCTGATTGTTGGTGACTATGCTGTAAAAGATGTCAGAAAACTGTGCAGCAAGAACACCAAAATACTCTGCTTTCCGAAAGATATGGTCTCTGACATGAGAGACAAATTCCTGGACATCGTGGCTGACTATCCCACAGCTGAAAAACATCATCGTGCATACAGGAAGCTGTGATATTGTGAAACAACAGTCTGAAGTTCTGAAGCGAGACTTTATTGATCTGTTAAACACAGTCAGCTCTGTCAAGGCTGAGGTGTTTATCAGTGGCCCTCTTCCACCAGTCAGAGGAGGAGATGAAGGATTCAGCAGGCTGTTTGCACTGAACAGATGGCTGTCAACTGCATGTGCTGACCATTCAGTACATTTTATCAACAATTTCTACCTTTTCTGGGAGCGCAGACATCTTTTTGCAGCGCATGGAGTTTCCCTAAACAAGTCAGGGGTAAAACTTGTTTACCTCTAACCTATTTTTCTCCCTGCGTCACTCGTCTGTCCCTACTGCCAAGGACAAGATACAAGAGGAGTCTAAACAAGAGATAACCACACAGCATCGCCATGGAGACCTTACGGGAAGGATGCCCCCGCCTAACGACAGCCAAAAGGAGGAGTCTCCAACCTCATCATCAGGGACCGCCTTCGCCTCCGATCTCCCACTTTCCCCACTCTTCCTAGACACGGAGTCTTTACCTCCCTCCCCAGCTATTTCGGGTCCATACTTTGGATCACAATCCTCTCACACTCTCCCCATCCTCCCCCCACCTGGAGTTCACTGACAACATGAAAAAGCTGGTCATTGCTGGAACCAAACACACACCTCTTCACACTCCCCGACGGCTCTACAACCGTCCTCTGTCTCCCCTACCTGATGGAGGAAATAATTGATATCTTCTGGGTCCAGGCTACAGGGCTAATGACACCAATGACTCTCTCCAGGAAAAGTCGGGGCCCTGTATGCAGCTAGCCGCTTCAATTCCTGTCTTGCAAGTTTATAGAAAAATAAAGGTGAGGCTGCGAAGAAACAATAGTAAACATGCAAACTTATCAAACTTAGCATACATTCCTCGTCAGCCTGTCCAAATAAATTGGGCAAAGAAAGCTTTAACCACATTAAACTTAGCTTTATTAAATGTCAGGTCTCTGTCAGGAAAAACATTTTTAATCAATGATTTTATTGTTAGGCACAAACTGGACATTTTGTTTTTAACTGAAACTTGGTTAAATCAAGATAACAGTGCAGCTGGTCTTAGTGAATCAACACCTCCCAACTTCAGTTTCATGAGTGAAACAAGAGCGCATAAGAAAGGAGGTGGAGTTGCTGTTTTATTTAATGATTCTCTTCAATGCAAGCAGATGCCCTTTGGTCATTTTAGTTCTTTTGAATATGTGGCTCTGAATTCCACTCAAGCTTTATTCCTAAACATTTACAGACCGCCTAAATACTGTGCAACCTTCTTTGATGAGTTTACTGAACTGCTGTCTGTAATCTGTATTGATTTTGACTGTGTTGTTATTGTTGGTGACTTTAATATCCATGTTGATAATCCCCAGGACAGAGAGTCTATAGAACTATGTGGTGTCCTTGATAACTATGATCTGACTCAGCATGTGACAGGACCCACCCACAACAGGGGGCACACTCTGGACCTAATCATCACCAAAGGTGTAAACATTTCCAAGGTTGCTGTGACTGATGTTGCACTCTCTGATCATTTCTGTGTTTTCTTTGAGAGTGCAATCTCCTTGCACACAAATGTCCAAACCAAGGTTGTGACAAAGCGTTACATCTCTGAAAACACCAGTGAACTATTTATTCAGAAGTTCTCTCCACACCAGCCCTCTCTTGCCTCTCAGTCAATGAGCTTGTAGATGGCTTCAATTTTAAAGTTAAAAATATTATTGATGCCATTGCACCCACAAAAGTGAAGGTTGTCTCGGGTAAGCAAAGATCTCCTTGGAGAAATGCTACGCTGGTCAAAATAGAGAAACGAGAGTGTCGGAAAGCTGAGCGCAGGTGGCGAAAAACTAATCTCCAGGTTCACTGTGACATCTATAAAGAGAGACTTCGCAATTATAATTTGGAACTTAGAAATGCAAGGCAGTCATTCTTCTCTGACATCATAACCAAAAACAAGAACAATACACGCGCCTTATTTGCTACCGTCGACAGGCTAACAAACCCTCCAGTGTCGGTAGCTGCTGAACTCCAATCCACCTGGGCATGCAATCAATTTGCCACCTTTTTTACTGACAAAATTCAGAAAATTAGACAAGCAGTCAGTGCCTCCACATCAACCACAGGATATGTGTTGTCCCGATCTAACATCCATTCAAATATCATGACACAATTTCATTCAATCGACCGTAGAAGCCTAGAAGACATCATACAACATCTGAAGTCATCCTCCTGCTGCTTGGATATTCTACCAACACACTTTTTCAAAAATATTTCAAACTGCATGACCACTGATCTTTTACAAATTGTAAACACATCCCTTCTCTCAGGTGTCTTCCCACAAGCCCTAAAAACTGCAGTTATTAAACCACTCCTAAAGAAGGTTAGTTTAGACTCCGCAACGATGAAAAATTATCGGCCAATATCAAACCTCCCATTTTTAAGTAAAATAATTGAAAAAGCGGTTTTCCAACAGCTGACCAACTTCTTGGCCGTAAATAACTGCTTTGATGTTTTCCAGTCAGGCTTTCGACAGCACCACAGCACTGAAACTGCTCTTGTTAAGGTTTTCAACTGACATCCACTTAAACATAGACAATGGCAGAAGTTCAGTCTTAGTGTTACTGGATCTCAGTGCTGCATTCGACACGGTCGACCATGCCATACTCCTAGAAAGACTAAAAATCTGGGTGGGACTCTCTGGCACAGCACTTAACTGGTTTGAATCCTACTTGAAGGGCCGAGAATACTTTGTCTGTAGCTGATTACACATCAGAGCTGACTAAAATGACATGTGGTGTTCCCCAAGGTTCAATACTGGGGCCCCCTCTGTTCAACATCTACATGCTTCCACTAGCTCAGATTATGGAAAACAACAAAGTGTGTTATCATAATTATGCAGACGACACACAAATCTACATAACTATGTCACCAGGGGACTATAATCCCATACAAGGGCTGGGTAACTGCATTGAACAAATCAACAACTGGATGTGCCAGAATTTTCTTCAATTAAACAAAGATAAAACAGAAGTAATTGTTTTTGGTACCAAGGACGAACAATTAAAATCACCGCTCAGCTTCAGTCACTGATGTTAAAACCCACAAACCAAGCCAGAAATCTAGGTGTAGTTATGGATTCAGACCTCAACCTGAACAGCCATATCAAGACAATTACAAAATCAGCCTACTTATCACCTGAAGAATATATCAAGGATTAGAGGACTTATGTCTCAACAGGATTTGGAAAAACTTGTCCACGCATTTATCTTCAGCAGACTGGACTACTGTAACGGTGTGTTTACAGGTCTCTGTAAAAAGTCCGTCAGAAAGCTGCAGCTGATTCAGAACGCTGCAGCTCGAGTCCTCACTAAGACCAGGAGGGTGGATCACATCACTCCAGTTCTGAGGTCTTTGCACTGGCTTCCTGTCCAACAAAGAATTGACTTTAAAATCCTGCTGTTGGTTTATAAAGCACTGAATGGTTTTAGGGCCAAAATACATCTCTGATCTGCTGCTACCTTATGAACCATCCCGACCCCTCAGGTCGTCTGGGACCGGTCTACTTTCTGTTCCCAGAGTCAGAACTAAACATGGAGAAGCAGCGTTCAGTTGTTCTGCTCCACATATCTGGAACAAAGTCCCAGAAAGCTGCAGGTCTGCTGAGACCCTCAGCTCATTTAAATCAAGATTGAAGACCTTTCTGTTTGCTGCTGCCTTTAATTGAACCACGTTCAATTAATATATTAATCAATTTCCTGCATTTCTGCATTTTACTACTGCATTTTATTTCTTACACTGTTTTTTAATTGTTTTTGAAATCTCCTTTTCTTTTGCCTTGTGTTTTGATGCTTTTAATGGTTTTATGTGAAGCACTTTGAATTACCTTGTTGTTGAAATGTGCTATACAAATAAACTTGCCTTGCCTTACACCAGCCAGCATCGGCCTCAGCTCCCCTCCTCTTCATCAGGACTGCAGCCATCTTGTCCTCCGTACTGGATGATGTTCAGCAGCCCGCAGCAGAGCCGCCTGGCCAGCCGCCACTGCTCTGACTTCTGGGAGCCCAATCCTCGACAGCGCTCGCACAGCCTCAACCCCGACGTCCTGCGCACTAAGTTGCCCATCTCTGACTCTGAGGATGAGGCCTCAGAGAGAGACAAGATATGTTTGTCAGGGAAAGCCTGCTCTGGTGGAGCAATTGCTGCTGCTTCATGTCAGCGTGGTCAGAGGAAAGCACAGAGAGCCTTCGTCCCAGACCTCCTGAACCCTCCGGCCTGCCTCAGCAGCCTGCCTCACCAGCGCAGGAAGAACCTGCGACAGTGCTCCCTGTCAGTGCTGGACACGTCCCAACAGCACAGTCCCAACACAGACAGCCCATCCTCAAACACGACCCCCCCCCAGCAGAGCCCCCAACACCAGAGCCAACACAGTCGACATGCTCCCCAGCAGCAACACAACACACATGGTAAGAGTTCAACATTGTAACATTAGGGAAAGTGTTGTATTGTGGCCGATGGAGCTCCAGTTCTATTCACAGTCATCCTTTTGAATAGCAGTCTCACTTTGTGAGAAGGACAACAGAGTTCCAGGATGTGTTTCACTTTCACACGAATGGTGCTGGACCGAGGAAGAGTCTCATGGCAAGAAAAGGTCTGCGCTTTGAGCGAGCTTTCATATTTCTAATGCCAAACATCTCACTAAATGTGTTTGTACTGTAGATTATAGAAATACATTTTTCATTGATTTGATTCTGTCATTTAGCACGTTATATCTGAAATACAGTGACGTCAAAATGCCAACGTTCTGCTTTAACGTGAGGGTGCTCACATCCAGTGCTGGGACAATTTATACAAAGTCCCCCTTATCAATGTTTATAGGAGAAATGAAAGTAAACCTAAATAAAGTCATCATACTTGAATGAAAACTACAGTTTATTACAACTAGACTTTTCTTTTTGTAGCTCCATGACATCATAAGACTATGACCACTGAGATCTCAGAAGGCAGCTAGGTTAATAAGAAGAGGTTCAAAGATCATGAGACAGGTAGTAAACAAGCCAACAGGTCAGACTTACCTGCAAAAGAAAATGAAAGCAAACTGTAAAAAACAAAAAACGACGTATTACCGTGAGCTCACTTTTAAATTGCCGTGATCTGGCGGAGCTGTCACAAGCTGTAGGATCACGTGACCGCGTGTGCTTGTTGCTGCATCGTAACAGCTTCTAGTGATGTTTTCAGCCATGATCTCGCATGTTCCCAACACTTACTGTGGTGAGTGCAATGTTATCATCACCAATAACACTGATGACCAGCGGGGGGGGGGGGGGGGGAAGTACTCGGATATCTTTTCTTCAGTAAAAGTACCGATACAACAATGTAGAAATACTTTAGTACATGCAAAAGTACTTTGTTACTTTAGTAAAAGTACAGAAGTATCAACATCAAAATATATATTAGTACATGTTAGTCAGTGGTGCCGTCAGGGCCAGCTCAGTCTTCTCTGCTGGCCTCGACACAATCACAAAGTTACTATTTTACAATTTAATAAGATTTCACAAATACACTACATGTATTATCTTTTTTTCCCATTATCTTATGGTCTCATTGCACAGCTCCTGTCTTCCTCAGTTGCTCTGCTTCCAGTGCAGCTTGTTTTAAGGAGAGCTCTTATCCAATCAGATTCAGCCTCTATGTCTCTATGTAAGGAGAGAGGCCCGAGGTCCTCTAGACTCTAGAGACTTTGCACTTTAAGTGAATGGGGATGATATTGTTGATTGTCATAGTCTTCAACCAATCAGATCTTTACTTTGACATGTTGGGCGTATTCTTTGACGTGCCAGTGGCAGCGAGGTAGCCTCCTAAGTACGTCTGCATTAACGTGCGGCGTGATTGGTCAGTGGGCCAGCGTGACTTTTGTCAAACAGAAAGCTAGCTAGCAGGTCTTAGTGTTTAGTAAGAGTTCAGGTTGAAACATATGTAAGAGAAGTATGAGTCGGTCACATGTTCGCTCTCTTTTAGCTCGGTGTTTGGTCTCTAAATGTGTCTGTCTGCTGCTGAGGAAGTAGTGTACTGTGGCTCTCTTACATGAGAGCAGCGAGAGTGAACCAACACAGTGAAGTGATGGGTCACACACAACAAGACACTCACATTACACACAGTTATGTATCCATTCGTATGTATTGAAATATTCGTTAGTGCAGCTTTAACACTGAAAGCCAGTACATTAACATCATTGTGATTGTATAATATCAAATTCATTGTGGTGGAGTACACAATGAAACATATCACTGTCTTAATATTGCTGACTACACTGTATAAAACAACAACTAATGAACATCTTATGTCCTAAACACACCAGAACACCTTCATATCGTTAAACAAGATGTGACCAAATGTTTAAGGACCATGCTGTCAAGGCGGCAAGTGCCGGTCCTGTAAAGTGAAGCAGATGCTTCATGTGTTAAAGCTGCATTCTCTCTAGTGTCCACCAGGGGGCGACTCCTCTGGTTGTATAGAAGTCTATGAGAAAATGACTCTACTTCTCTCTTGATTTATTCCCTCAGTAAACATTGTAAACATGAGTTTATGGTCTCAATCTCTAGTTTCAAGTCTTCTTCAATACAGCATGATGTTCATTTAGTACATTATGGTCCATTTAGAGTCACACAGACCATAAAGCAGGGGATGCTTTAGGGCGGGGCTACACGGTTATTGACAGGTCGTTACCACAGCGTTGTCTTATGCTGTGTTCACACCAAACGCGGTGCGAATTATTCGCGTGAGTAGATTAAATACAAAGTCTATGCACAGACGCGATGAGACTGGCGCGGCGCGAATTTGCGATGGTGCGGCGCGATAGACGCGAATTTGCGTCCATCGCGCCAAACGCGTGAGTTGAAATTTTTCAACTTCGCCGAAATATTCGCGTGACGCCCCGGCGCGATAGCCTATCAGCGTTGAGTTGCTCCCCCTGTCATCACTGGCTTCCTGCCGTTGTTGAATCAGGAAATAAGTCCTGTAGCCGTCTGTGTTCACCCAGAGCTCTACGATACCTCATATCAATAGAGACCGGACCAAACTATGTGTATACGTGTGTGTGTGTAAACCATATGGTACAAACAATGAATAGACGCTGCCGTATTTACGTCTCGATGAAGTTATTCTGACTGTTGGTGGAGCTGCTACAATGTTAGCATAGCCTAGCACCGATCCATCCGCTCCATTGAGAAGACAAGTAGCCTACAAATCACCATCATTACGTAGTTGTTTCGGAGTCCCTTTTTGTCGGTTTATTGCCGTTGAATCACAGCCAAATCAGTTTATGTTGTGTTCCTACAGCTGTAGTAAACAGCGACCTGTGGCTTGCTAGACACAGTGAATACAGCTCGATAAAATCCATGGAGCTCCTCTGAACAATATTATGAACCAGACATGACGGCGTTTAGTTTCCCGGGATATCTGTGACTTCCACAACACGTACTAAGCAGAAATATAGGTTATTTTTTCCATGGTTAATGGCGGACAGTTGAACGGCTTCCAGGTTGATAAGCCCCGCCCCCTCTCGCCGCGTTTGGTGTGAACACGGCATTAGAACTTCATCCCGTTTACTGTGTTTTCAGTTTAAGGAATTCATTGTAACACTTTGGTCTCCTTGTTTTTCCTCCCCTTTGCTCTTCTCGGGAGAGATGATGGAGACCTACGTTTGATCATTTGTGTACGCCTCACTGAGGTCTGAACTCAATGTGAGCCAGTCCACATCTGCATGTGGTCTGGCAGATCGGATCCCAATGTGAGCAAGATTCGATCTTGGATCCGACAGACTCGACAGTTAATGCGACCTGGCATGATGGGAAGACAAAAGTCACATTGAAAAGACAAGTGTTTATTTAGTTGAGTCGTTTGGTTGTACTCGCCCCGCCCCATACAGTCTGCTGTCACCAAGACGTTGTGTTCGGTTGTCCATTTAGTCTCAGCAGTGAGAGGTCATAGTGTGGCTCAGGGAATGCTAATGCTCTGGAATCCGCAGTAGTTCGCCCTTTGCTCTGGTCTTTGAGAGCAGACTATGAATACAGCGTAAAGCTCAGGGCATTACCTGCTCCTGAGCCCTGCTATAAATCTCCACACATAAGCCAGGGACAGACCGCTCTCTGGAGCATCACACACACCCTGACTGGCCAACACAGCAGAATCCGTTTGACTGTATTTATATTCAAGTTGGCCATAAGTCAGTCTTTAGATGTCCTTTTATTCGGCGTATGCGCGTCAACACTGTGTTAGCTGGAAGGGGAAATCAATCCTAACCATTCTTTCAGTTCACATTTCCAAAATACATTCAGGAATCTGCACTCTAACAATAGACGGCGTAAAGTCTGCTCCCTGAATCCAGCCAGGTCATGAAAGCTTCTGCAGCAGGTGGAAGTTCTCTGAAATGTTTTCTCATCCCAGTAAAATGTAATAAATTATTTCACAGTCTCAGACAAATGTGTGCATGGCTGAGGTAAAAGAACAGCCTGTTGCTCTGTCTGTGGGAATGCCCTCACAGAGGTCCTCCAGCTGGATGTTTCTAATGCCCGATAGTCCATGCATGCATACTAGAGACACATTAGAGGCTTTATCTGTACGGAAAGGAGACGTGTAACACTGGACCATCTTGCTGCTGAACAGAAACAGGGAACTGGAAGATAAGAGCTCCAAGCTTTTCTATCTGGAGCAGCTGGTTGGAAGAGTTTATCGATGGAATAGGCATGTGAAGAGCTGCTGCTACCTCAAGGCATCTGGATCAGGGCCCAGAGGGATTATGGGATATAGTAAGGGCCTTCCTCATATCCCTTTGTCTGCTTTTATTTTGTGTTCTTTGTATGTCATTTGTGTATGTTTCATGGATGTAATGTCTGTGTTTATGTCCAGTCTGTAAAATAAAAGGAACGTTATGAATTAAAAACAGAAAGGGTCAAAGCTGCTGTTATTACAGGAAGAATCTGAGACGTTGTAATCCGATGTAATATGACTGAGTGGGTGCTGCTGTCGGTCCTCACTGCCTGGCTCTGCTCTGTTATAACACTCACTCACTGGTCTCTTGTTTCCTAGACGTCCTCTGGGTCGGACTCGTCAGTAGAGCTCCTGTCAGCTCTGAGCCCAGAGGAGAGAGAGCTGCTGGGGGCCATCACCGCCCGGGGTTACCCCCTCCGCACCGCCATCATCGCCCTGCAGAAGACCGGCCGGCAGACCCCAGATCAGGTCAGTAAGCGTCACAAACAGTAAGACCCCCATCATGATCTGACAGCAGATGTGGGCTGACTCTGATCCTCAATGCAATATTATGAATCACATTATGACCTCTTATGACCCGCCCTACTCTGCCTCTGATTGGCTTACCCTGATATTCTTACCCTAACCTTCTCCAGTGTCACTCCTCATGCCTAAACCTAAGGAACCCAACAATGAAGGCTGTGAGTGTTAGCCATCACAGGCAGAGTAGGGCTGGCCGTGAACAAGCATCCTGGGCTGTGGCTGCACGCTGCTGAACAACGCATCACAATCATAGATACTGGATGTTTGAGCACCAAAGTCGGCCGATGGCCCTTTTCAAACACAAACACAGAAGTGTATAATATTACAACATATACTGGCTGATTCAACAGTCCGGTCTTAATTACAATTGGACTTGCTTCTGATATTCCGCTCAGTGTCTGGACTATATATAGATATATAGATATATATCTATATATAGATCTATAGGAGGGTGGACCACATCACTCCAGTTCTGAGGTCTTTGCACTGGCTTCCTGTCCAACAAAGAATTGACTTTAAAATCCTGCTGTTGGTTTACAAAGCACTGAATGGTTTAGGGCCAAAATACATCTCCGATCTGCTACTACCTTATGAACCATCCCGACCCCTCAGGTCGTCTGGGACCGGTCTACTTTCTGTTCCCAGAGTCAGAACTAAACATGGAGAAGCAGCGTTCAGTTTTTCTGCTCCACATATCTGGAACAAAGTCCCAGAAAGCTGCAGGTCTGCTGAGACCCTCAGCTCATTTAAATCAAGATTGAAGACTTTTCTGTTTGCTGCTGCCTTTAATTGAACCACATTCAATTAATATATTAATCAATTTCCTGCATTTCTGCATTTTACTACTGCATTTTATTTCTTACACTGTTTTTTAATTGTTTTTGAAATCTCCTTTTCTTTTGCCTTATGTTTTGATGCTTTTAATGGTTTTATGTGAAGCACTTTGAATTACCTTGTTGTTGAAATGTGCTATACAAATAAACTTGCCTTGCCTATAGATCTATATATAGATATATATAGATATATATAGATATATGTATATAGCTATATATACATGTTTTCCCCACAGCTTTTTTCTAATAGCCGAGAAGAGGTGGGAGAACGAAACCAAAACACAGAGTAATAATCCACTTTAAGCCGCTGTAAAAATAGACCTCGGCGGTTCCACAGCCTGCTCCGTGTGCTCTCCCATAACCTCCACACTGCTCAGTCAGTCAGCCACAGTACAGGGGGATGTGAGAGGGGACGCATACTCTGGGCCAGGGGTCGGCAACCTTTTCTACCCAAAGAGCCATTTTGTTCTATTTTCCACCAAATAAAATTCGTCTGGAGCCGCAAAAGCTATTTGATATCACAGCTTACAAAGTTGTATATATAGTTATATTATATATACAAAAACTATAGTTTGTTGTATTTCTGAAAATATAGAACAAGAATAAAGACAATTTTTGACATTTTACCTGTTATAACAATATCAAACTCTTATGAAGAGGAGAGTTTTCTGCAGCAGCTGAGGATTCGCTCTTTGTCGCTCATCTCCAGCGTGACACTTTTCAGCACATGCTGTGTGTTTGTTCTGGAAGCATTGAGGTAAGTCAGCATCGTTGGCAGTGAAAGCAAATGAAGACGTCCACGCAGAGTTAAACTCTCTATTTTCCTCCATGACTTTTATTTCTTTGGATTTATCCATTGATAGTGCACAGAGGGCGGGGGTCTGAAAATCATGATCAGCCACCTGCAGGGAAAAGCGCTTGACGGGGGTAGAGGATTTAACTGCCTGTGGGAATAATTAACATATAAGATTCTGTTCATTCTTGCTTGTAAATTATATTCTCTCTGAACACGTTTCTTTTTGGAGAACGTCATGTGAGATAACTTCTTCGATCAGCGCAATGTCCCTGCTCTTCTTTCTATTTCCTCGTCTCAGCCCCGTGTGTCACGTGTGTGTAAACCTCGCTGGAGTCAGGAAACTTGTCAGAATACCCATATTTGATTGGCTGAGCTGCATCACCTGATGTGATTTGCAATGCATTCGGTGTGTTTCCTGCACCGCCGAACAAGTGCCGTAACGGCTGAATAAGAGGCGCCGGTTAAAGTTTAAACTCTGTGCCCAATATGTATAATTCCGAATTATCTATCGGTTTTTAGTTCCTGGGTCCGGTGCGCCAGTTGGGGACCTCAGGGAGCCGCAACAGAGAGGCTCGCGAGCCGCAGGTTGCCGACCCCTGCTCTGGGGGAAACGGATGGATTCATAATATTTGCTTCTTATATGCTAACTCTGATCCATTTTAAACTCTCGATGAAGTACTTGAGCAGCTTTAAAGTAACGGAAGCAAACACATGCAAATGACAATCAGTTTGAAATAGCTTGAAGTTATTTGAGGAGAAATCTGTTTGTTTTTCAGTGTTACATTACAAGTGGGTTGAATAATCTTGCAGCACTGATGTGCATTTAGTTTGACTTTCTGGCATCTTTAGTGGTTTCACGAAGTCTATAGTCTGGTCTGAGATCAGATTCCTCAGACTCTCTCAGTCAACAGGAGCTGGTCTGGCAGCTGGTAATTCACTTTAATAAGAGTTGATCTGCTGATCAGAGTTGATCAGCTGATCAGAGTTGATCAGCTGATCAGAGTTGATCAGCAGGGACGAGCTGAGGACTTAATGAGCGAATGACTTTGTCTCATGCTGGTCAGTCAGGTCACTCTGCTCTCACACAGATTGTATTTCACTGCACGACGTGACATGAAAGGTTATTACACACTGATCACATGCGGTTCAACCAGATGACAGTGGTGCAAAGTAACTAAGTACTTTTATTAAAGAACTGTACTTTTGAGGTTTTTGTACTTTACTTAAGTATTTTCATTATGTATATACAGTATACATATATATACAGTATATACATATATATATATATGTATATATATATATATACAGTGTATACATAAGGAATCTGGAGGTGTCCCTTTGGCCTCTGGGTCATTTTGATGGCATTTTATCAAAATAATCAGCAGGTTACATAATAATGCAAAAAAGCATTATTTGGTGAAAATGAGCTCCACCTCCAGCCTTTCATTAATGCATGAGCAATACTAATCTAATGATATGACATCTATATTCGTGCAATAGTCACAGGGGACATTGTACTGACTGTACATATGTTTACTTGACTAAAGTGAAGGATCTGAATACCACTGCTAGACGTGGTTACTATTGATAATGCATTATTGCATCATCAGCCTTCATAAGTCAGTGTTTCTCAAACCAGGATAACCTTCAGTTGAAAAGTCTCTTTTGGTTTTTCCCCCTGTTTGACCCACACCATGCTGCTGTGTTCCACATGGATGGGTATTGGTGTGTTGGCAGGTCTTGAGTTACCTGGTGGCGTGTGACTGTCTGTGTCAGCTGGGTTATGATGTGGCTCTGGTAGAAGAGGCTCTGGAGATGTTCCAGAACTGTGAAGCAAAGGTAAGACGTGCAGAGAGCGACACCATCACACGAGTCTTTCATTGGAGACAGAAACACTTTACAGTTCTCTTTTGATACTCATTTTTATTGATACAATTGTATTCAAAAAACATATTGATGTCTTCCTCTGAGGCCGAGGAGTTCCTCCACCTGCTGGGTCAGTTCAACGAGATGGGCTTCCAGCAGAACGCCATCAAAGAAGTTCTGCTGGTCCATGAGAACCATCGAGAGCGAGCGCTGGAGGAGCTGATGATGCGTGTGGCGTGATGGCAGATCAACACACACACACACACACACACACACACTTCACTTCACCCTACTGCAACCTGAAAGGTTTTTATTCGGCACAGAGAGAACAACTATTACTGTCTTCTATGAAATGATTATAGCTGAAGATGAACGTGGCCTTCACCCAGGAGAAGTACATTGTTGATTTATTGGAAAATATGGATGATGATGATGATGATGATGATGATAATGATGATTATGTTATAAAGCCAATGGTGGTGATGATGACGAAGATGACGGTGGTGATGATAAAGACGATGATGATGTTGGTAATGATGAGGAAGATGATGATGATTGTGGTGTCGATGATGTTGGTAATGATGAGGAAGATGAAGAAGATGATGATGATTGTGGTGGTGATGATGTTGTCATGATGATGATGATGATGATTGTGGTGTCGATGATGATGATGATGATTGTGGTGTTGATGTTGGTAATGATGAGGATGATGATGATGATGATTGTGGTGTCGATGATGATGATGATGATTGTGGTGTTGATGTTGGTAATGATGAGGATGATGATGATGTTGATGATTGTGGTGTTGATGATGTTGTAATGATGAGGATGATGATGATGATGATTGTGGTGTCGATGATGATGATGATGATTGTGGTGTTGATGTTGGTAATGATGAGGATGATGATGATGTTGATGATGATGATTGTGGTGTTGATGATGTTGTAATGATGAGGATGATGATGATGATGATTGTGGTGTTGATGATGTTGGTAATGATGAGGATGATGATGATGATGCCATATTGCACATGTGTATCCCTGTGTTTATGAACATTGTGTCTGGAAGTGACTGAACTCATCTGTGTCACGCTCCCAAGTGATCTGAGTAGTTGTGATTGTGACAGATTTATTAAAGAAGCGTTGTACAAATTCACTAAGGCAGTGTTTTTTCTTTAATTATCATTCATGAATGCTACTTGCAGGTTTCTATTGTTGAACTCTTTTTTATATCTCCTCTGTGTTCTGGCCTCATTCGACCTTGTCTCCTAGAATGAACCCGTCTGGGAACATCTGGGATGTGACTTGTTTTCTGTGAAAACAGGAGCAGCGTCCATCAGGGACCGGTTCCCACAAACAGAAACTCAACATTACCAAATCATTGCTGTGTGATCTGCAAGCTCTGTGATGTTCCTATGATGATGTACGAGCAGTTGGATGTAAACAAGTCAACAGTTTAGCAGATTACATAAAGATGAACCCCTCATTCTACGGAAAAACTGTGAATACAGAGAGTACAGCAGGTCCAAGCAGGAGGTCGATCTGTAAACCGTAAACTTACAACAGAGTTAGGGTCGTAAAGTTATTCTCCCCCTTTTTTTCCCTCTCTCCAATACATTTCTTTAAAGTAATGAAAATAAGGTGCATGTTGCAGGACGAGCTCTCTCAGCAGCTCTTACAGGTTATCCGAGCATTGTGGGGAGAATGTGGGGAAGTCTCTGAGGTTCTGGTCCTGATCCACAGAGTTTCCCATGGGGGAGACGCAGGCTTTAGGCAGCCTCATCAGAAATGTATATATGGATCCAATCCTGCCGAAACCTTTCATCTCTCGCTTCACTCTCCATCTGTAATCCTCTACAGTATACTCTGTGGTCACCTGCTGGCTGAGTGTGAACACAGAGTCTCCTCTGACCACAGCAGTCAACAGAGAGCCTTTGCTGTTCCCGTACTGGCCAGACATGGCCATCCACTGGCCTGAGCTCAGGCTGTAGCAGTCCATCACACACAGTAAGAAGTCATCACAGGGTCCGTTGCGCATCACATACAGATTATCTTTATGGGCCACCATATAAAGACCATAACTGTGCTCACGGACGAGCGTGGTGACCAGAAGCCACTGATCCCGTTCAGACACGTACTCGTGTATCTCTGTGGCGCCCTTACCTCTCCAGAGACAGATAAAGATCCTGTTCATGGCCACAGCAGACACTACCAAGGCTGCAGGGCAGGGGAGGGAGGAGACAAACCCCCAGCTTCCACTAGACACCCTGTATCTCTCAACAGACGACAGGGCCTTCATGTTGAACTCACCTCCGATGGCGTAGAGGCAGCCCTCATGGCCTATCAGAGTGAAGTTGTAGCGTTGCTGCTGGGAGCCACAGATGGTGGACCATGTGTTTGCTGCGGGGTTGTAACAGAAACCATTGTCCACTACCTTCTTGCTGATATCATGTACTCCTCCGATGATGTAGAGTTTGTTGTCCAGGACGGCCACGCCGGCCATCGTGGTGCTCGTGGTCACAGGAAGATGAGTCAGGACCTTCCACTCGCTGTGATCTTCGTCCAGGTAGCAGACGGTCCTCTGGAGATCCTGCAGCCGCTCGGTGGACGGCGAGTGGCTGCATACTGCCATGTAGCTACTCGGGAGAAGGGACTCTATGTACTCGACCAGCTTCTTCGGTAAGGTGTGAACTTCCTCCTTCAGGTCAGTGTACATATCTCTGATGAATAAGGCTGAACTGTGGGACAGCTCCCACACGCCGTAGGTAGCAGCCGTGTTGTACATGAGCAGGCAGTTCTCAGAATTGACGATATTGACCAAGTGCTCGGTGAGAGCCGGCACCTGCAGAAAAGCCGTACACTCGATGGCTTCCACGATCTGGTCGCTGCTCAGCACGGGGCGCTCCCCGCCCAGGACCCGCAGCAGGACCAGGAAGCCCAGGACTCCCACACACTGCAGCTGGATCTCTTCCTGTTGGCACTCTCTCATTCCTGACTGGAACAAGGCTCTGAAGTACTCACAGTTCTCAGACAGAATGGTTTTATCCACAATGAAAGAGCTGTCGTCAATGCTGACCTTCAGGCTCCTCTGGGGCTGACAGGGTACTGGCTGCTGGCTGAAGCTTGGGCAGCTGTTGGACTCCATCACTTCCCTGCTTTGGATCTTCATTACATTCCAGCGGAAATGCACGCTCACCTCAAGGAAGCTTTGATCCAGATCAGAGTGCTGCCCGTGAGACTGAGCACCTCCTATCCAGAGCTGATGCTAGCTGATGCTAGCTGACAGAGTGTTCTCACAGCTCTGAGAACAGACTCTATACATAGCAGGCGGATGTGTGACACAGTTCAAGTACATTATGATGACCTGCAGCCAGAGGAGAAAGAGGAGCCGGATGATGGCAGGGTGACTGTGAATGTGCTGATGATTCATGTTGCTCTCTGTCTGTGGCTGACAGTTGTGCAACAGCTGAGGATTTGTCCTTGAGCAGCAGGAGCAGTCCAAGTGTAACAATAGGTCCTTCCCCCGCTGCACATAGTGCGCACGCCACTATTTCAGCACCGTGGAGAAGTGGAGTGCAGGACATGCAGGACTCTAAGGTGTGAAGTACTTTCTACTGAAGCCCTGCTACCTTTACTGGAGTACCAGAGACATTCAATCCTCACACAGAAGAAGAAATCGAATTAAATAAATAGAAAATATACCAACTGATGTCAGTATAATTCAGCTTTAAAATCATTCGTGAATTACAATTGTATTGTTCTCTTAATAATAAGGTACTAATAATCATCCTAATAATAATAACAATTATTACGAAGAAGAAACCATTTTTATTGTCATATACATTTACACGAAATTTGACTTCTGCATTTGACCCATCCCTGTATATAGGGAGCAGTGGGCTGCCGTTGATCGGCGCCCGGGGAGCCGGGGGTTCAGTGTATTGCTCAGGTACACTTCGACACGTCCCAGTCGGGGATCGAACCGTTGACCTTCCGGTTCCCAGACGACCCTCTTAACCCAGTGAGCCACGGTCGCCTATAACAATTATAATTACAATCATAATAATATCATAATGTGTTTGTAAATAAAGTTACCAAGTACATAAATCAAGATCAAGAACATTCCATGGCAATAAATGTAACAATGACAAAGTAAATCCAGTAAATTCATGAATAAACGACATGAAAGTAGGTTTCTTTAAACATCCCTGAACCAAACGTTTATCTTAATTCAATGGCGATCAAATACATTATCAACATGTGGGCCATATTAAAGTTCATATCTATCATCTATCTATCCATACTGTATCACAGCAAACAAGAATTTACTCAAAATCGTTCAAAGGAATTTTGACTGCTTGACATCCATAAATCTGCTTTGAAATGGTAGAAAGAAGATGCTCCTTATGCTCCTTATTGCTGCAGAACCTGCCTGAGAATCTTCAGGTTTCCTTCAGTATCACAGTAATGCAGTGAGGGTTGTCTGTACATCTGGATACGGCCTGTCTGCCAACCAGTCAGACATTCATGTCTGTCCAAAATGTCTTCACTTTCTCTTCATCCTGTACGATGTTTGTGTAATTGTTGACCAGTAAAATGAAATCAGTTCATCCTTGAGTCTAAGTGGACGTTTATAGGAATCTTCCCCAGAAAAGCTTGAACTGCCCCTGCATGGTGGGGAACAAACGACAAATAGAAATAGAAACATAAGCAGTGAAAGAAGACAAACATCCAGCTTCTGAATGTCTTGTATGAGGATTTGCAGCTCAGTGAACCTGCTGCTGCTTCAGTTACGTTGCAGTCCAGCTTTTACAAGCTGAGTTTGAAGACTTTCTCCTAAAATGGAGAGGTCAGTGCACCAGCTGCACACGAGACGCTTTCTTTCCTCTCGCTCCGCTGAGGACTCACGCACTGAGACCAGCACAGTATTCCAGTCCACTGGGATCTGCAGAGGACATCTTTCTTTTTCTGCCGCTCGTCTTCAAGACAAAAAAGAAGAAACAACAACTTGCCTCTAAGGAAACGTTTTTTAATCTTCTTCAGCGTAGCCATCGAGTGTACTGTTGTATAATAATACATCAGTCATTTGATACAGTTTCATAAGAATAACGTGGACTTGGTTTAACTTGATTCACTTTGTTTCAGTTCATTGGATTCAGTGTCTTCAGTGGAAGTTGTTGTTGTGCTCGGTTACATGGAGACCTTTTTATTCTGAAATGAACACCATCCAGTTGTGTTTGTACTTCATGAGTTTGTTTTGATGTTAGACGTGTATGTTGATGTGGTTTTCTCAGGGCCCTCCCTGACCCCGGTCCCCTGAGGCCCTCAGTCAGTCACACTGTGTCACGTTGTCTCTCTCTGTGTTACAGCGCTGACCGTCAAGTTCCTCACAAAGCGCTTCATCAGTGAATACGACCCCCATCTAGGTGAGATCTCTGCTTCATTTTAATAAGAACAATACATAGAAGGAGGTGGAGAGTGAGAGTATATATTAACTGAAGTACAATGTTGAGGTACTTGTACTTTACGTGAGTATTTCCATCTAACTTTATACTTCTACTTAACAATATGTCAGAGGCAAATATTGTACTTTTTGCTGCACAGCATAACTTTACCCAGGCAGAAAAAAAAGTACTTTTTTGTATTTAAAATATACTGACATTTTCAATAGTACACTGCAAATATACTGTCAAGGAATTGTACTTTCTGCAAATAAAAAACATACTAAATACACTTCAAAGTGAGCATAACTACTATTTAATCACAACTAAAATATATTACGTATAAAATAAGTTGTTCCAAAATAGCACTCTTTAAGTATACTGATGATTAGGCGGGATCAAGTATACTCAAGTATGCTAAAATTAAATATTCTTAGCATATTTATTGTTCACCTGGGTGGTTATGGGGGACTTTGCAGAATAACAGTATAGATGATAAGGAATGATGTAATCTAAGACATGAGTAAACATTAGACCGGTGGTGTCCCTGCTGCCACAGCTTTCAGTTGACTTTGAGTTGTTAGCAGAACAATTTCTGGAGCAGAACGTGTTTTCTTCTTCTCTGCAGCTCCAATAATCATCTCATGACTTCCTGGTACTTTAAGATACTTTGCTGAGAATACTTCTGTACGTACATAGCATTGTGAATGCAGGACTTGTAATAGAGTATTATTGGTACCTTTACTTCAAGACCTCCTCCAGATATGTTTTTAAAGACATATAACATACTCTGTTAATAATGTGTGTCTTATAAGTATTTTCCACAAAAATGAATAAAACTACCTCTTAGAATGACTTCTTCTTCTTCATGTAAAAACCCATGTTCTCTGAATCTGGAAATATTTTTTTAATAAGATGTTCCATACTTCAATGAAAAGTCCATTCTCAGTGTTCGTGGCTGCACACTCCACGTTTCCACATAGCGCTGTTTGGTACGGGACCCTGATGGGTGAGAACATGTCATAAATCCTGCAGGTACATCCAGGTGAGCTCAGAGAAGCTTCAGCAGATGAATGTTAAAACAAACTCTGTCCACACATTACTCTGCACAGTGAAGCTTAAGTTAAGGATCTGAGTACTTCTTCCACCGCCGTAGAATACATCAGGATGTATCCGTGACCATGTAATAGTGTCCTCTGTGTCATTGGCTGCTGTGTAGAGGATATCTACTCATCAGAAGAGAAGGTGGACCAGCAGCCTGTCACAGTGAGAGTGATGGACACCTGTGACCAGGTAGGAACACGCTGCTGTGTTGACTGTGTGAGGAGGCAGAAAGGCTGAACGCTTCTACTCACATCTTCTCTCCTGCTTCTTCATCTGTGTAGCCCATCATTGCTTTAATGCTATTCTTTATTGTTTCCATGAAAACCAGACAAAAGGGCTCCAAACTACATCAAATTAAAAAAGAAGAAATCAAATCACAGTAGCAGTTGGCAGAGTCCAACATAATGTTGTCAGATGATTTTATTTTCTCACCGTACAAAGATATTCAGTTTAATATCATCAAGACAAAGAAAAGAGACAACAAACATCTGGCCTCTTATTCAGGTCATTTCATCACTTTGTGCTTCTGCAGTGAAAATATCAGCACAATCCAACAGCAGCCGGTCACAAGAAGCACGGTCCAATAGAAGTGATGTCATGATGTTGGTTTGATGCATGGACCTGAACAGGGTGTTTTTCTGTACATTAATAGAAGACGAGCTAAGCTCAGGCCCATCTGTGAGCGATGCCTGACACCTGCTGGTGGAACACAGGAGCTGTTCACCACAGACACTAAAGGTTTCACTGAAGATGGCTGCAAATAGACAAATTCACACAATTCAGAAATGACACAAGTGTCAGAACTACTAACCAGAAGCCTCGCAGCATAAAGCTTCACATTGGACATGACTTCTTACACTCATGTAACCCAGAGGCATGCTGGGACTGTGTGTGTCAGACCTTTATGTGCACTATGCCACTTGCAAAATAAGAGAAATTAAACATTAATTCAGGCCATTTTCAATACAAGGTCAATTTTACTCCAGATCATATTCAAATACATTCATATTGAAATATCTTCAAAACGTTGGCCTGAGTGTAAAGTGATTCGTATGAACAGTGTAATCGGCTGAGTGAATGGGCGTCATCAGTGGTTTGTGACAGGCCAAACTGCACCACGCTGGGAATTAATTCAAACTGAATGTTGTGAATTGAAACAAGTTGGTCTAACTTTTGGCCACGTTTACTGGAAAATCGACAGTTTACTGCAGCTAAAGGGACAGTGTGTATGTTTTAGTGCCATCTAGTGGTGTGTTGCAGGTTGCAACCTTCTCCAGACCCCTCTGCTCCCCCCTCCCTTTCCAACATGTTGGAGAACTACGGTGGCCTTCAGGTACAGAGTTATCTTAAGGATTTTAGTACGACTAGGAGCTCCTCTCAGCAATACTCTGTTCTTCTACATGACTCAACTATTGTATCTAAAAACATATATATATAATAAAAAATTAAGAATAGGATAATTTGGATTTAACTAAATATTGTTTCTAGAGCAGCAACAGTTATGTTTACAACAGCAAATTCACGATATAAAGTCATTAATATCTCACTGGAAACACATGTAAAATGTCAATAAAATAAACAATGTTTCTGAGTGAAGTTTAGAAAGAATGACGAACACAGTATCAGTATCAGTCCTTCTTCATGTCCTCTGTCTTAATGTCCTCTGTCTTCATGTCCTCTGTCTTCATGTCCTCTGTCTTAATGTCCTCTGTCTTCATGTCCTCTGTCTTCATGTCCTCCTGTCTTCATGTCCTCATGTCTTCATGTCCTCTGTCTTCATGTCCTCTGTCTTCATGTCCTCTGTCTTAATGTCCTCTGTCTTCATGTCCTCTGTCTTCATGTCCTCTGTCTTAATGTCCTCTGTCTTCATGTCCTCTGTCTTCATGTCCTCCTGTCTTCATGTCCTCATGTCTTCATGTCCTCTGTCTTCATGTCCTCTGTCTTCATGTCCTCTGTCTTAATGTCCTCTGTCTTCATGTCCTCTGTCTTCATGTCCTCTGTCTTAATGTCCTCTGTCTTCATGTCCTCTGTCTTCATGTCCTCCTGTCTTCATGTCCTCATGTCTTCATGTCCTCCTGTCTTCATGTCCTCATGTCTTCATGTCCTCTGTCTTCATGTCCTCTGTCTTAATGTCCTCTGTCTTCATGTCCTCCTGTCTTCATGTCCTCATGTCTTCATGTCCTCTGTCTTCATGTCCTCCTGTCTTCATGTCCTCATGTCTTCATGTCCTCATGTCTTCATGTCCTCCTGTCTTCATGTCCTCTGTCTTCATGTCCTCCTGTCTTAATGTCCTCTGTCTTCATGTCCTCTGTCTTAATGTCCTCTGTCTTAATGTCCTCTGTCTTCATGTCCTCCTGTCTTCATGTCCTCTGTCTTCATGTCCTCTGTCTTCATGTCGTCCTGTCTTCATGTCCTCCTGTCTTCATGTCCTCCTCTCCTCCTGGCTTCATGTCCTCCTGTCCTCCTGGCTTCATGTCCTCCTGGCTTCATGTCCTCCTGTCTTCATGTCCTCTGTCCTCTGTCTTCATGTCCTCCTGTCTTCATGTCCTCTTGTCATCATGTCCTCCTGTCTTCATGTCCTCCTGTCCTCCTGGCTTCATGGCCTCCTGTCTTCATGTCCTCTGTCCTCTGTCTTCATGTCCTCTTGTCGTCATGTCCTCCTGTCTTCATGTCCTCTGTCTTCATGTCCTCTGTCTTCATGTCCTCCTGTCTTCATGTCCTCTTGTCGTCATGTCCTCCTGTCTTCATGTCCTCCTGTCCGCTTGTCCTCTGTCTTCATGTCCTCCTGTCTTCATGGCCTCCTGTCTTCATCGCCTCCTGTCTTCATGTCCTCTTGTCTTCATGTCCTCCATGTTTACATGTTTATGCTTGTTGAACAGGAGTTTTTACAAAGCATTGTATAATATTCTAAATCTACGGAGTTGATTTCTCGCCTCAAATACTATCAGAAGTGGTATCAGAATAATGAAAAAGCATACGAAGTTTCTAAAAAACAAAACAAAAGCATTGTTTGGACCAGGAAGCCTCCTTCAGACTACGGGAACAAGAACCGTGAGCTGCCATGGATAAATCGCTCCTGCCAGGCCTGTCTGCTTCGAATTACCAGTTAGCAACATAGCTAGGCTAATGTTAGCATTTAGCAGCCAGTAGCCAATCAGAGGCAGAGTAGGGGCAGGTATTCCTGCAAGGCATACTGGGTAGGTGCGCCCGCACATGTGCAGAATCGGATCGAGCTGCTGGGACGGATCGGACCCTGACAGGATGCGCTCCCTGCTGTATGTAGAGTAGCTGTAAATGATTCTGAGTTTCAGGTGACTGTACACTAATGCAAACATATGAATATTATATTCCAGGTCTGAAATTAAATCCCCCTAAATGTTGCTCACTGTTCCTTTAAGGATTGAAAATAGCATTATTGAATATAAAATGTGGTTTCTCAAACTTATTTTATTGAAATGATTATAGCATAATTATTTTAGGAATTATGCATGAATCAAAAAAAATGAAACAAAACAAAACTCACGGTAGCCCCTGCGACACTCCAAAGTACCCCTTGAGTAACTAGGACCTACATTTGAGAAACAGTGATTGAGGCAGCAGAACTGATGGTTGGGTTCAGGACAGGACGGGGGTCTGGGTGGCTGTGGCTCGCAGACAGCTTGACCTGCCGTCCACCATGACTTCCTCCTGACACAAACTTCTCTGCTGATACTACATTCCTGACTTTGTCCCGTTCTCCCGTCATTATTACTACAGCCTCTAGGGGTTGACGTCGTCTTCTTGTATTCGTATCGGTGATCGAGACGATAGCCGCCTTCTGGACCTATGGTGTAGCAGGCCCTCTCTAACCCGCTAAGCCTCTATGAGGCTGATAGCCGCTGATATCATTCAGAGTGGGTTCCTTTATGACACAGTTGGAACCTTTGCTATATGAATGTGTGCAGTGTGAGTTTTGGTTTCTGTGTGTGTACAGGAGGGTCCAGTGAATCGTGAGCGTTATCTGTCGTGGGCCAGCGCCTTCCTCGTCGTCTACAGCATCAACAACATGGAGAGCTTCAAAGGCTGCCAGCTGTACCTGCAGACCCTCGCCCTGCACCACAAAACCTTCAACCCACAAACTCCCATCATCCTCCTGGGGAACAAGCTGGACATGGACAGATACAGGCTGGTATCTGTGTGTGTGTGTGTGTGTGTGTGTGTGTGTGTGTGTGTGTGCGTGTGTGTGTGTGTGCGTGTGTGTGTGTGTGTGTCCTATACAAATAATATGATAAACATAAGAACTAGAAAGTGACAATCCAACCAACATGTGTGCACTGTGCTGCAGGACACGCATTGAACATGTTTTTGGCTGAGGAAAGGCTCGGCCCGAATGTGCAGATGGTTTAGTTCTGAGGGACGTATGCCGAATGTGCTCTGTGGGAGCTTTCTACTTCATTTTGTCATTTCAACACATAACTACTTGTTATTTTAAC
Source organism: Ophthalmolycus amberensis (assembly GCA_024529925.1). Classification (NCBI taxonomy): domain Eukaryota; kingdom Metazoa; phylum Chordata; class Actinopteri; order Perciformes; family Zoarcidae; genus Ophthalmolycus; species Ophthalmolycus amberensis. The sequence goes on along the minus strand of JAFEUB010000126.1, from coordinate 867,009 downwards.
TCAACTACTTTGATCATCAACAATGTGTGCACGGTGGCAACGGAAGTGTCCCCAGCCATCCAGACGAGATGGAACGCTTTAAACGTTGAACTAAAACTGTTAACAGCATCAACAAGTCTACTTTTCAGAATCAACAGAGTCAAGTTCTACAGAACTCTGTCAGAATTACGACCGTTTCAGAGATGCAGGTGTTTCAGTTTAGCGAGTGACCGTGTTAACTAGTGACTTGCAGCTGAATGCGTCCGTGGATGCTCGTAGTAACTTCAGTAAATGGTTGGAGATAATAAACCCGATCAATATGTATTTAAAAATTTATCAAAGGCTTTTACGAGGTCCTCTACATGTTCTCTCAACAGCTGCTGTCACTACGAGCAACCACAATGCATTTGGCTGAGAGCCACCAGTTAACACGATCACGTGTTGGCTACCACCGGACTGTTTGTAGCGCCCATTTTAAAAGTGAACAAAGTCAAACCTCTGAGTCTGTGTCATGGTTGAACTTCTGTACATGAACACAGATAATGGACTGAAGCATCTGGGGACTTGTAGTTTGTAATGTCTCGCTGGTGTAGTAACGTTACATGCTCGTTTTTGCATAACTTTCCTGTCATACTTCCTTTGCCAAACTGCACGCTCATACTTACATATCATTGTTTACATACGGTCAAAGGGTCTGGAAGTACTTTTAAAGGGCAAGCAGTGAACAATGTGGAGAATTCAAACCTTGACAGGAATAGCGCCATGCCAGCTGCTCTGTGAGGTCTGTATACGTTAAGCTCCAAACCGCTCCTGAGGATCTCTCTTAGATCGACTCTGATGCTGCGTTCACACCAAACGCGGCGCGAATTATTCGCGTGAGTAGATTACATACAACGTCTATGCACAGACGCAATGAGACTGGCGCGGCGCGAATTCGCGATGTCGCGGAGCGATGGATGCGAATTTGTGGCGCGATGGACGCGAATTTTTCAACTTCGGCGAAATATTCGCGTTACGCCCCAGCGCGATAGCCTATCAGCGTTGAGATGTTTCTCCTGTTATCACTGACTTCCTGCCGTTGTTGAATCAGGAAACAAATCCTGTAGCCATCTGTGTTCACCCAGAGCTCTACGATACCTCATATCAACAGAGACCGGACCAAACTATGTGTATACATGTGTGTGTGTAAACCATACGGTACAAACAATGAATAGACGCTGCCGCATTTACGTCTACATGACGTTATTGAGTGCTGGTGGAGCTGCTACGATGTTAGCATAGCCTAGCACCGATCCATCAGAGCTCCATTGAGAAGACAAGTAGCCTACACATCGGCATCATTACGTAGTTGTTTCCGAGTCCCTTTTTGTCGGTTTATTGCCGTTAAATCACAGCCAAATCAGTTTATTTTGTGTTCATACAGCTGTAGTAAACAGCGACGTGTGGCTTGCTAGACACAGTGAATACAGCTCGATCAAATCCACAGAGCTCCTCTGAACAATATTATGAACCAGACATGACGGCGTTTAGTTTCCCGGGATATCTGTGACTTCCACGACACGTATTAAGCAGAAATAGGTTATTATTTCCATGGTTAATGGCGGACAGTTGAACAGCTTTCAGGGCGATAAGCCCCGCCCCCTCTCCGGAGCGTCCAGCACGATTCGTGCGAATGAACACAAATAGTCCCCGGCGAGACCGGCGGTGCGAATAACGTTAGTACGCGGCGCGATGAATTTGCGCTGCATTTGGTGTGAACGCGGCATGCTTCTTTCAGACAACTGTAAAGAAAATGAACTGCTGAATTAAACAAACATGAGCTGACTCAGCAGCACAGCTGTTGACAAGACTGGCAACAACAGCATATTCCCTTGCTGCAGAGGTCCAAATGAGTCCGGAATCATGAATGTCACAGAGTTGTCGCCGCACTTAAAGCTCAGTACTCTGGCGTAGGTTTGATACTGAGTTCAATAACAAAAAACAGGACAGATTGTTTTTAAGAAAGAAAACATGTATCAGTTAAATTTGTATAATTTGTCATTTGTTTCACTCCAGCTGCTGCAGCTTCCTCGCTCGTTAAAATGTTCAGTCTGAGATGGGTTGGTGGTCCCTTTCTTCCGTGACGTAGCAAAGATGGTAATTGTTGAGGGTGAGAAGTATCCAGCGTTCCACAAGCAACTTTTTGACCATCCAGGTAGTCACAGTGCACTGAATGGGTCCTGTAGTGTGAACGCACTTATGCAATCAAAATAGCAAGTTTAAGTACAGAAATACACAAATTGAGACACAGCATCAGTCTGATGTTGACTTTCTTGCTACTTGCTACTTGTTGTATACCCGTTAATTGTTTTTGACGATGAGTAAAAGGCTTTCCAGCACAGACGCTACAGCAGTGGGGGACACCTGGCAGAGACCTGCACTCAACTGAGTTCACCTCTCAACCGTTTCCTATTTAACGATACCAATACTGATACATGTCATTTATGAGTATGTGATTTTTCAAAACAATAAGGTCAGTAGGATTCACGGTGTGGGAAACAATTGATACAGAGTGCTTCCTCCGTGTAAACTTTCCTCAGTTGTGACTCAAGTGATCAGGTTTCAGTAGACTGTCCTCTCTCAGGCAGGTGAGTCAGTGTGACGGTGAGCTGCTGGCGTCTCGTTTCGGGTGTTTGTTCTTTGAGGTGTCGGCCTCTCTGGACTTCCTGTCTGTGCAGCACGTCTTCTACGAGGCGGTGAGGAGGGCGAGGCGCGGCTGTCTGGTACCGGCCGTCTACGTCAGCGAGGACAAAGCGCTGCTCGGTGTCCCCTCCTTCACCACCCCCTGCTACAAGGAGCTGCCGGCCCCCGCCACCGCCAAGCTGGTCACCGTGAAGACGTCCAGAGCCCAGAGCAAACGGAGGGCCGCCACACTCACCCTGCTGAAAGGTTTCAAGATCTTCTGACACCCCTGACTCCCTCCACTGGGACCACTGACTCTGTGAAAGACCCTGCTGCACAGGGGGTGGACACAATAATATGAACAGCTATACAGTGAGTGTACAGACTTCTGAATAGTTTCATGTCCATCCAAGTCTTGAGAATCATAATATGGCCTTGACAATACACCACATCTCAACACAACTGAACACCTGGGGGCGCCTTGCAGTGACACGCTCTTTTCATTTGGACATCGCTCGAATCATTCTTTGAACAGTTTGGGATACACGCTTTTTCACTGTCTTTCTGAGTTAGATGAGACAATCAATACCTCTATCATTTCTATGTTAAGTAGAGTTAGCGCAGCTTAGCATAACGACTGAAGACCTAAAGCTTCTAAATGAACACAAAGTATCTCATTTGTTTCAAATGTTAGCACAGCTTCTACTTGGCTGGCTGTCTCACACAGCAGCAGTAGCTAACAACAAAACAGCACAAGGTATAAGATATGTCTCACGCTCATCATATGCACACAGTATGACCTCAACCCCCCCCCCACCCCCCCTCCCCGAGTCCGCTACCGCTTCAGGTAGAATCTAATTCGGTGGGAAACACTGGAATACCATGAAAAGAAAATTACTTTTATTATTTAAAATTGCTCGTTTTTCATTTTTAGTTGCATGTAAATACAGCGTTTATCATGTAGAATTTTAGTTTTAGCCAAAGGCATAAACAACGTTCCTCATGTGACAAAACTCTGTTACTCATACGGTATATCCCTTTAACATTGTGCCTACATTTAAACTGATGGAATGTTTCGACCTTCCCATTGAATGTGGACATAACCTGTCCAGGGATTAATTCATCTGTTGGACTGTCGGGCTGCTGTGAATGTGGAGAGTCAGCAGGTTTTACAGACCTAATGCTTTGTAACTTCGTATTAGCAGTCCATCAAAGTTGTACACACTGTCAGCATGACGAGGTGGAGCAGTGGGTGGGGAGCAGCTAACTGCTGCCTCCAGAGGAGCATGCTGTGTTACAGGCTGACATTATTCACACCTGCTGTTAGACTCTTCACTCCATCGTCTTCACTGCCTCATCAGCAGACAGCTCCTCCTGTTTCTCCTCCTGATCCTCCTCCTGTTTCTCCTCCTCTGCTGGGGGATCAGAGTACAGGCAGGACGTGTTGCCGTCCTTCCACGTGACCACAATGTCTCCTGCTTTGAGCTCGCTCACATCCCCGTTGGTTCCCGTCATCGGCCTTTCAAGTGCCGGTGATGCTTTGCTGCTGCTGTCGTCTCTGAGCGGTAACATGAGCCGCAGCTCCTCACTTTTCTGAGCCACATCAGCAGCTGCCTTGTACTTTGCAATCTTCTTTCTGCTCCTGAGGGAAAAGACAGAAACTATGTCACCCAACAGTCTATAAAATATCAATGTTAGTGTTGCTATGAAAATGTCGTTGCATACTTGCTGGCCATGGCTCCCATTCCCAGCAGCAGGAAACCAACGAGAAGGCAGACGAAGGCCAGTCCCAGCAGCACAAAGGTCCATATGGTTGCTGCAACAGGAAGAAGACTGCTAAACATGCAGCTCATATAATATTAGTTTAGCACTTAACAATTAATGTCAAAAAACAACAGCAAGAGGCTGCCAGAGGCAATTACTGAATGTCTCCTATTATGTGGCGCTCATCTTGTCCTTGTCAGAAGCGTGCGACATGGAGCTCTGTGATAGAAGCCAGGATGACACTCTACACTGAACAACATGGACCAAATCAGATATCCCCAATGTTTACATTGGTGAGACGGACATTATGTAATTCAAAGAATTTCTAACAAGGCAATTTAACTTTTTTGTCGAAAAGATGTACTGGGCACAAATTATTGTTAAAGGAGATGAATTCTATATGTCTTCATACGTATGTATGTTAGGGTCGCTCCCTGTCTATGCTCTGGCCTTGTGTGATTGCCTTTTCAGGTAAACTGCGGATGTGAAGACTCCGCTGATTAATCAGGTGCTCCTCCAGCCAAGGACCCGATTGGTCCCACACCGTCAGTTGTGCCAATCAAGAGAAGGAAGGCTTTGAGGAAGAGCATGAAGACTGGACCCAGACTGGCCTCGAGTTAATCGAGCGCGCCACAAACCCTTCCAGACTCACGTGGAGCTGTCCTGATGTTATTTTATAGGAGGTACTAGTGAGATTCTTTAGTTGCAGGTATACGACACACTGTTGTCCCACAGACTTAATAATAATAATAATAATAATAATAAATCAATTTTCTATAGCGCTTTTCAAGATATCCAAAGACGCTTTACAAGGCAGAGACAGACAGAACAAACAAAAAAAACAACAAACAACAAACAGAATAAGTGGAGAAGCTGTGCTGAATGGGTCCTGTAGTGGAGCTGTGCTGGATGGGTCCTGTAGCGGAGCTGTGCTGGATGGGTCATGTAGGGGAGCTGTGCTGGATGGGTCCTGTAGTGGAGCTGTGCTGGATGGGTCCTGTAGCGGAGCTGTGCTGGATGGGTCATGTAGTGGAGCTGTGCTGAATGGGTCCTGTAGTGGAGCTGTGCTGAATGGGTCCTGTAGTGGAGCTGTGCTGAATGGGTCATGTAGTGGAGCTGTGCTGAATGGGTCCTGTAGTGGAGCTGTGCTGAATGGGTCCTGTAGTGGAGCTGTGCTGAATGGGTCCTGTAGTGGAGCTGTGCTGGATGGGTCCTGTAGTGGAGCTGTGCTGGATGGGTCATGTAGTGGGGCTGTGCTGAATGGGTCCTGTAGGGGAGCTGTGCTGGATGGGTCCTGTAGCGGAGCTGTGCTGGATGGGTCATGTAGTGGAGCTGTGCTGAATGGGTCCTGTAGTGGAGCTGTGCTGGATGGGTCCTGTAGCGGAGCTGTGCTGGATGGGTCATGTAGTGGAGCTGTGCTGAATGGGTCCTGTAGTGGAGCTGTGCTGAATGGGTCCTGTAGCGGAGCTGTGCTGAATGGGTCATGTAGTGGAGCTGTGCTGAATGGGTCCTGTAGTGGAGCTGTGCTGAATGGGTCCTGTAGTGGAGCTGTGCTGAATGGGTTCTGTAGTGGAGCTGTGCTGAATGGGTCCTGTAGTGGAGCTGTGCTGAATGGGTCCTGTAGTGGAGCTGTGCTGAATGGGTCATGTAGTGGAGCTGTGCTGAATGGGTCCTGTAGTGGAGCTGTGCTGAATGGGTCATGTAGTGGAGCTGTGCTGAATGGGTCATGTAGTGGAGCTGTGCTGAATGGGTCCTGTAGTGGAGCTGTGCTGAATGGGTCCTGTAGTGGAGCTGTGCTGAATGGGTTCTGTAGTGGAGCTGTGCTGAATGGGTCATGTAGTGGAGCTGTGCTGAATGGGTCCTGTAGTGGAGCTGTGCTGAATGGGTCATGTAGTGGAGCTGTGCTGAATGGGTCCTGTAGTGGAGCTGTGCTGAATGGGTCCTGTAGTGGAGCTGTGCTGAATGGGTCCTGTAGTGGAGCTGTGCTGAATGGGTCCTGTAGTGGAGCTGTGCTGAATGGGTCCTGTAGGGGAGCTGTGCTGAATGGGTCCTGTAGTGGAGCTGTGCTGAATGGGTCCTGTCGGGGAGCTGTGCTGAATGGGTCCTGTAGTGGAGCTGTGCTGAATGGGTCATGTAGGGGAGCTGTGCTGAATGGGTCATGTAGTGGAGCTGTGCTGAATGGGTCATGTAGTGGAGCTGTGCTGGATGGGTCCTGTAGTGGAGCTGTGCTGGATGGGTCCTGTAGTGGAGCTGTGCTGAATGGGTCCTGTAGTGGAGCTGTGCTGAATGGGTCCTGTAGTGGAGCTGTGCTGAATGGGTCCTGTAGTGGAGGGCAGGGTGCCGGGTTAGCAGGTGAAGGCGAGGTTGAAGAGGTGGGTTCTGAGGGCTCGTTTGAATGTTGATAGGGAGGAAGCCTCACGGATGTGGATGGGGAGGGCGTTCCAGAGGGGAGGTGCAGCTGAGAAGGCCCTAAAACACTCGGAACAGCTTGTGCTGTTGTTTTTTTAAAGTCTTTACTTTCATTAGTTTTGGTTTTAGATAAGTTGAAGACCAACTTTTTTATAATCTCTTTTGGTTTTATTCGTTTCTTTGATTTGGAAACAGCTCTCGTCGCCCTGTTGCTGCTTTTGTTACCTTCGTTCTCTCATGTTCAACAGAAGAGATCCTCATTTAAAATAAATAACATTGTAACCTGTTACTTCCTTTTCCCGGAATGAGCCCCGGGAACCCTAACCCTGTAACAAGGTAGAAAATGATTTGATTTGTTTATGAAACTGACAAAACATGAAAAGAACCTTTATTTAAATCATAGCATCCCACCATGTTAATTGGCTGTTGAAGTGTTTTTGAAGGATATAGATATTCTAGTGAAAATGAAATGGTGGTGACGTAGCGCTGTTTGTTTCTGTCTCATCTGGTGTGTGGACAAAGACCTGGGTCTTTGTTGGCTTAGGGAAGTGTCTGTCTGCTGCTCTTCAACGGAGATGTGGACGTTAACCAGACAAGCATTTGCTAAATCGATCAGTTGGTCTTCATCCTTCATCTTTTCTCTTGTATAGTGAAAATATATATTTAAAAAAATGTTTCTGATGAAGCTTAAGTCTTACGTTTGTGTTTTTAATAAAGTGTGGAATGGGCACTTTGTTGCTCCTTGGAGCCATCAGCTGAAAATAATATCCACCCCAACTGTGGTTCTTCCCAAATACCTCAAGGGGCAGTAATGAGCCAATCACAGCTCGACGCACCACAATGAGACAAAAAGACACCACATCAGACAGATTGATGTTTTCTCAGAAGTGTTTTCAAACTGTAATCAGCTGCACTATTAAGGACTTATTACCTCCACCAGGGAGCTCATGGTGTCTGTTTGCTTTGTTGTTTCTCAGCAAAATAAAGGAAATAAAAACTGGCCCAATTTTGATGGAACTTTGTGGACGCAGCAGCAGCAGCACTTACGGTCCTCAGTGCGATAGTACCAGCGCAGGTATTCTCTCTGTTCATCCGTCATGGCCGCCGCATCACCTGTCTGCTCCTTTGCAGCCTCGAACTCTTCAAGGTCATCAGATGCCCTCCTGGACCCTGGATGCATAGATCACAAGCCGTATGACAAATATGAGACGAAAGCTAACTTATTATCATCAGTCTTATGCTAAGTGATGTCTCCGAAACATTATTTGCATAATGTCAAACACATGCAACAGTTTCATATTCTGTAAACAACGTCTTTCAATCTCATATACAGTTAGTGAATTAGAACCTTTTACCAGTTCTTCTGGCTGTCGAAGCTTAAGTCAGTAAAACCAAATCACCCAATGGTTTTCATCATTCCATACTTTAAGAATCTAAACTGTCTTCAAATCTTCAATGTCAAACCAATGAGACGACTACAAGTTTGCCCCTTTAAGCCAGTTAAGGCTGCATTCACTGTAAACACGACACTGTCGCTCACTCACTGCTTAGCATTGATTCCAGCTGTTATCAAATGCTTTAAAAAGACAATGTTCACGAGCTGCTCAGCAGCAGACAGCAGACAGACAGTCAGAGACCAGCTGGTGGACGTACTGGAGCATTTAGCTGCTAAAGGGACAGATGTTCCCTCAGGGGTTGGTGGAGAGAGAGAACATTGGGCCGACATCGATCAGGTGGACACAAACACAAAGACGTTGATCTGTTCTGTAAATGTGTAAATAAGCAGCTCTTTGCTTGCAAGTTCAACATATCAACTTAAAAGGTTAACATATGAACTTATGTCGTTGTTGTGTTCCCGACGTGTTCCTGCTGCAAACAAGTGGACAACAGAAATCAGTTATTGCAGGTTTAAGTAAAATGCTTCTCCCACCGTGGTCTGACTGCATGTGAAGTCACTTATCTCTAACTCACTTCAGTCTAGAAACCTTGAATACAAATATGGAATATAAAAATCAGAAGTGCCTGCCACACACAGACATCTCTGTTCCTTTACTCCTCACTGACTTACTCAGCTTTTCCTGGCAGATGTCCCCTTCATCCAGAGATTTCCACTTTGAGAGTTTGCTGTCATGGGTGAGAACCAGATGGCAGCCATCTGTTGACAGCAGCATAGAGGTGTTCCTGTTGATCAGTCTGCCCCTGTCACAGTCCCACAACAACCCCGTCGCATCGACCTCCGACCCCCGGCAGGACCGAGCCTGAACAGGCTCTCTCTGCAGGGCTGACAAACATCTGGATGATTCGACACACATCAGCATGTCCTGCTCAATCCAGATCCACTGCTGAGACTCTGAGTCCAGGTTGCAGTTCTTCAGCAGGACTTCACCTGTAGCTGCAGATTCCTCCAGACACAGGCTGCTCTGGCTGTTGTGGATCATGAATGCCCTCGCCCCTGCAGATGTTGAGAGAGTGACACGTTGTTGTTCATGTATGAATCAGTTCTAAATGTCTGAATGATGCACAGACTTACCTAACAGGAGAGGAAACAATAAGATCCAGGCACCAACCATATCTGAAGAGGAAAAAGCATTGTTTTTAAAAATCACTGACATGTCAAGCTTTCCATTCAAAGCTACCTGAGGAACGTGGCTCATTTCTACGAGGTGACATGATGGCAGTGAATCGTATTTAGCTTCAAAACAGACTCCAGTATTGTGCAATGAGCCTCTGGATTGGCTGAATTTGAATGTGAATTATTACGACTCTGTTGTTGAGAGATCTCTAAATGATGCATGGTGATCTGTTGCACAGCGTTTTCTTTGCTCTGGGCTGACAATCACCGGCTGCGTGATGCTACAATGACCACAGAGCAGTTTCATATCATAATACCATCCGCCACCGTGCAAGAGCATTGCATTCCTTTAAAATACAGTTGTTAATTACCTGTTCAAAAATGTATTCAGTGAACTTATCCAAGTATCTCTATATAAAAGTAATATAATCTGATTAGTTCCATTACATATAGAATACTAAATATTCAAATGAATAGAAAAGGAAATGGTTTTGTATGTGTGGGACGGCAGGTGACAGGGTCGAGCATTAGGACCCAGGCAAAGGGTCAGAGTCTATAGGGGGGGGGGGGCTCACGCCTGAGAGAGCAGCTGCCCTCTGGTGACCTCTGGTGACTGATTCAGGCTCTTTTTAATAAATATCTTTAAACGCATGACTTCACTGGTGAAAGTGTAGAACCATGATATGTTCACTTCAGTAGTATGACATTAAAGCTTTGTGAGATAATTGTTAAAATCGTGTTATTTGTTGGATTCTTCATGTTTGATGAGGGACTAACACGTGAGCGCTTGCTTTGGACCAGCTGAAGCAGAACAGAGGTTGTTAGTCCCTTAAAACAATATCAACATGGTTCTTTATAAATGGATTCCAGTCACATGCATGTCTTCACCTGGGGGAGGGGACTGTGTTCCAGTCTGGAAGGTAGATTATTTACTTTTACATTGCCACATAAAACATTATTTTGTAGAGTTTCTTTTTTTTGAATGGAATTGAATGGAACATTTTTACCAAATGTATCTGTAATCTGAGTGTCTTTGTCTCTGAATCTGTAACGGAATACGGGAACCTGTTTTTGTACCTAATTGCTCAATGCTTTCCCATGTAATGCGTTACTCCCCAAGCCTGAGCCCACCACATCACACCAGAACATACCATCGACATGCACTGCACACCATGAGAGGGAAACAATAAGAAACCACAAATCAAACATTATTTATCTGCTGTGAAATCACATGACCCACAAAGGTTAACATGCTGTGACTGAAACTCAACAGTGCAGCTTCACAACCAGCCAAACACGACATACAGAGTCAACCATCCAACCCATTGCTGTGGTGTTTGTATGTGAATGTGTTACGTTCTACAATGAATTCAGAACTACCGTACATAGTTAGTCATTTGAATGTGTACTCACTTCTCTGATGTTCTGTCTGGAGCTGAGATGAGAAGAAGAGAAGCTCTGACCGCCTGAAAAAAAGGCTTTCCAAAGTTCACGGGGAGGAGCCGGAAACACTGAATGTGACAAACTGCCGTCGTAAACACGAGATTATACTGGACATAAAATGTAGTTATTTATTTTATGACAGGAAGCAAAGCTGTGAAGTGGTCTCAGGTATCTTAGGCCTTTCTATGCTGTGAGTTGATCACTTTGATGTATTTGTACCTTCATGTGATGTCACAGAGACACCAACCTTCACAAAGGACCTGTGCAGCGTTTCAAACAACGCTCAGCCTGTTCAGTGCCACTGGGTTACTGTTTAGACAGCTTTGCAGTGACCTTGTCTTTTCTGTTTGTGAGCTTAAGTGACTCATCGGTCACACACTCGCAGCGCTGTAACATCTGGTTGTTAAAGAGTTTGACTTTTACAGCAGAGGTGTGGGGGGTAAATGACCTCTGTGTCACTGACGTGTTTCTATCTGCAGTTTGCGTCTGTTGGATCTGGTACGTTTACTCATGTACTGTATGAAAGGGTTAAATTACAAGTACTTGAGTTTTTTCTTCTCATGCCACTTTCTACTTCAACTCCACCACATTTATCGGACACCTTTTAATAATAACTTATGTATATAGCACCTTTAGTAACAGGTTACTTCTAAATGAATATTTTCACACACAAATAAAGTATAATTGAACAATGTCAGGTTAGGGTACGAACTCATGTCATGGGTCTACTTGTGTTATTGCAGATGTATTGTGAGTTTGTTCTTCGATAGCTGATGCTGCTGAAACAGTTAAGACTTCCTGTGTTCATGTCACATCGAATGAAGATGTGCAAATCCGTCAGCTTCGTCCATTATCCAATTTGAATAAAGAAAATTGAGTAAAGGAAGTCAAGAGCCTGAAACAAAGACGGCTTGCCTTCAAAGTAAAAGCTGTGACGTATGTGCTTGTTTGCTTCAGTGATTAAGGAGAGCTAATTAAATAAATAAACAAATGAACAGAATTTACAACTGTTATCAACTCATATTTCTGCCACTCTCCCACAACTGATCGTGAATAAATTTGCCAATGGGCGCAAACACTGGAATCATCATACATTATGTTGTGAATGTATTTAATGAAGGCTTTATCCGCGGTGAGGGTGGATGATACAGGCTCTTGTGTTGGGACATGTGATGAGTCTGACTCAAGTGGATTTACCTTGAACTTTGACTTTATTGCTTTTGCTCTGCTGTCACAACAGTAATGCCTCAGCTATGCGATGTGACATCCTTCAAGGTTATTAAGTGTTCGCACTTTTAAATATTCTACATGAAATCAAATAAATGGATCAAATGCTTTGTGTGGATTATCCTCCGGCCTGTATAGAACAGAATGAATCCAGAGTATGAATGACTGAGGCTTACCACCGCAGAAGAAACATAGAGATATACTTAACCCTTCAATAGCCTTTAGTCAGTCTTCTACAATGTGCTCATGGGTAATCTTTTCACAACACAAGTTTGAGTTTGCTCATTAATAATAGTAAAAACACAAACAAAATATTTTCTTTTATTAAACTACAGACTTTTTAGACCCGTACCTGCTGCCCGTTGGCATTATGCTAACATGGACCAACAATCAGATCCTTCCCTTCGCTAAAACACGATTTCAAACTCATTCATCATTTATTAAGAAGTACTCATCGTTATTATTGCTGCTTCCTTGTTAAATGACATTTAAGTGATTCAGTGTCAGCTACACTGCACACATCAGCTGGTTCTATGACCTCAGCATTTCTCCCCAAATTCATGAGTCAAAGCTTGTCAAGTTCCATTTGATGTCGTCATTTAAAATGATCAATACACTAGTTAATGAACAGATCAGAGTCAGGTTCTGTGTTTACTTAAACATCTTAATGAACAATGAACAAACTCACATTTTCATATCATGAATTTGTGGTGGATTCAGGTCTTAAGAAGAGGTACCTATACCACACTGTAAAACAAACTGTATGATGCACTGGGACAACCTACTGTCAGACAAGTTGGTATGGACAATATCGAGGTGTGCAACCCAGCACTTTGCACTCCGTGGGCTTCCACAGAGGTACAGACAATCTGCTAGAGACGATAACGAACTGAGAGAGGTTCAGGACAATTAAGATTCTGACTGTGAAAAAATGAAACTTTTTTTTTTTGTTACTGAACAGTTACTTAAAGAACATACTTTAGTGTCACAAATGGAAATTGGAGTGTGACAAAAACATGCTATGGTGTCTTAATGTGTAAACAAGGGAAGAGTGGGAACAGACTAAAGTGTTGGCTGATTATTGAGTCTAGTTACAGCAGAGAATTCATCCCAATGGGGTGAACAGGTTTATGAATCTTGAAGGTAAAATAACAAATACTCTCCACAAGACTTGGTATTGTGTATCAATTGAGCAGTACTAACTTATACTATGGGTTTAAACGTATGTAACCTAACATAGTGTAATGAATGCTTTTATTGGACAAGTAAATGCCATTAGTGATTGTAACCGTGGCGATTATTCAAGTACAGACACCATCAGTAGCAATAAGTGTTTATGGAGTGATGGAAAAAAAAGTAACAGCATTTTTTTTTTATTAAGTAATGGCTAGTTATTTGCAGGATTGTTTGTGTCATTACCTTGCCCCCATTACTATTATTTTCTGGTTATTGTAATTTAAAATGCTTTGTGTGACTTATAAATTCACCTACTTTCACCTAAAATAGCTGCAGGGCGATAATCACTTTCCACCAATAGGTGGCAGTAGCGGGTTTTGGTTTGACTGGCGCTGTAATATTCTTGTCAAAGACAAGCGAGTTAGACCAGCAACGGACAGTTGAGATCCTAGATGCTAACATTCATCTGTTACTGTCTGGTTGTTATTCGCAGTGTGTAACACATACAATACCTACCAAGTGTGTACTGTAATTATTACGTATGTCGCTTATTGTAAGTCACTACGCTCAGGCTCTTCCCCTCACTTTGCATGTGAGACTGTCGTGAATCAAATGGTATATGTGAGAATAAGCATATAGACTTTGAACAACAGTTACAGAGTTAAGTATGATCTGGCAGCTGACATGGCCCCCGGTGGAAGTGGCTTATCATCCTCTGGAGCTGGGCCAGCAACTTGTGAGGAAGAAGACGATTCCGCCCGGACCAAGTAGAAGCAAGATGATGAGCCATCCGCCGCTGCCCATCCCCCACCCTACAAACAAAGCGCCACTAGGGGGCGATGATGGTCGTTCCAAATGAGAAGTGAGAGAGGAAGAAGAATGTTTCCAGGCTGCACAAGCTAACACCAACAGATTTTTAGATTTATTTGAGAAATTGTTCATAGAACAATAATCCGTATGTATTTAGTTATATATTTTATCAACTGTGTTGTAAGCAGTATTCATTTATTTGTCTGAAATGTTTGACAGTGTTTTGTTCAGGGAAATAATTTGTTTAGTCAGACCATTTAAAAAATAAATGTCATATCCTCGGTCAATGATTTTAGTTACATCATTGCAGGTCTCTTCACAAATTCCTTTTCAATTCAATGTATTTTTACAGCCCCCAATCACAAATTGGCCTCAGGGGGCTTTACAATCTGTACAGCATACAAGAAGGACCCTCACACCAGAAGAAGAAAGATTCCCCACAAAAAACCCTGAGCAGGGAAAAATAGGAAGTACTCTTAGGGCGAGCAACAGAGGAGGGATCCCTCTCCCAGGATGGACAGAAGCGCAATAGATGTAATTTGGAAAGCATTAATATAGAGAGAATTTAAATATAGTCAATTCATATCATATGACAAATATTACATAACCAATGACAGTAGTAGCAGAATAATAATAAAAGCAGCAGTAAATATAACAATTATGATGATAAAAGCATTAATAGTAATAGAAATGTGACGAATAATAATAGTAGCAGTGGGTGTCAGCAGGGCCACGGCAGGAGGCAGGACCAGGGTCCAGATGTAACCATCATCTACGGAAACCTGTGAGGAGAGAAAGCAGATAGACTCCGGGGAAGAAGCAAAGTCAGTAATGTGCATTAATGAGATATGAATTCATACAGAAGAGAGAGAAGAGGAGAGAGGAGCTCAGTCTAGGACATCCCCCCACAGTCTAGGCCTGTAGCAGCATATATAGGGGCTGGTCCAAGGCAAACCTGAGCCAGCCCTAACTATAAACCTGATCCAGCCCCAACTATAAACCTGATCCAGCCCCAACTATAAACCTGATCCAGCCCTAACTATAAACCTGATCCTGTCACGGCTCCGCTGTGACCTCAGCTTGTCTTCCCCTCTGTGTGTGTGTGTGTGTGTGTGTGGCTTGAGTGCGACTGCAATCATCCGGTACCTGGGCTCATCTCCTCACCTGACAACAATTACACCATCATCACCTTCAGCTTAAATACCCCGGCTTCCTGCAGTCTCATCGCCAGATTGTTCCTTCAGCTCAGCGGTAGCTGCAACCTCGGCCCGTTGAGTTTAAAGCTTCGTCCTAGAGCAAGTTAGCCTTTTTGACATTTTCAACTAACTTGTGTTTTCTCTCTGCCTCAGCGATTCCCGCGCCACGTCGCTGCCCAGACGCCGCCGCCGCCGCACACACTGCCTCGCTGCCTCACCTGCTTGCTCCACCTGCATGCTCAACCGGCTCCACAGACAAGCAAAATAAAAACGCTTTTTTCATAACTAACAATATTGAAATTGAGAAATTTGAACTTCTTTTTTACAACTGAAATTACATGTTTGTACTGAAAAAAGGTACCGTTGATTACACGATACAGGTTCAAATATTAACAGTACCCTACCTTACCAATATACATATATTGTATCATTTATCATAACCCGGCTCCTAGGCCATGACAAATACGGCAGACACAACAAATGATGGTAACGTAAAATGTTTATTTAACCAAATCAAGAAATAGTTAAAGGTATGAAGTGTGTCAGTCAATAACATCAGTAGTGTCAACGTGGATGCGTGTGGGATGAAGTGTGAGTGTTGTCAGCGAAACCAAAGGAAACCAAAACCGAAATAACCGGCAGCAACTGGCTGGGAACACTCCACGTACACCGGAGAGTAAAACCTGCCCCGAGCAACGCTAGAGCAGGGTTTTATGCCCTCCCTGTTCCTGGACCAGGTGCTCCGCATCAGTTAATCTGCTCTCTAGGGACAGAGGGACAAAAGCATACTTGCAGTGATTAGAGACAGGGGCCGTCACACCCCCCCCCTTAAAGTCGGTGTCCCCAAGGGATCACCGGCCTACTGCCAATCAATGCAACGGTGCACGTGACAACGCATCAGCAATAACATTGTCTTTCCCTTTAATATGTTTGATGTCGAGGTTGTAAACCTGAAGGAACAACGACCATCGTGTTAGCTTCTGGTTTGGGCATCTGATGGAATGCAAAAAAGTCAACGGATTGTGATCCGTGTACACCAAAATCCGCTCTCCCGTTCCTACATACACATTAAAATGTTGCAGTGCCCAAATGAGCGACAACGCCTCCTTCTCAATCACAGAGTAATTTCCCTGGTACTTGTTAAAATTTTTTGAGAAAAAACTGACTGGCCTCACCAATCCCTGGTCGTCCTCCTGAAGCAAGACGGCACCTGCTCCCACCTGGCTGGCATCTACTTGGAGCATAAACGCTCTATCAAAACACGGAGCAGCTAGCACGGGAGAAGAGCACAACAGAGATTTGACATTATCAAAAGCCCCCTGACATTCAGACGACCAAGCAAACTTCACCTTGGCCTTGAGTAGTTCAGTGAGAGGAAACACAATAGTCGAAAAGTTTTTACAAAAACTCCTGTAGTACCCCACTAAACCCAAAAACCTTTGCAACTCCTTCTTAGTCATGGGTTGCGGATATCCGGCCATCGCCATGACCTTGGCCTGAACTGGGGCTACACGGCCCTGTCCTACCACACGACCGAGGTATGTCACTGTAGCCTTGCCAAAGTCACATTTGGCCAAATTAATGGTGAGCCGCGCTTCTGCCAAACGATCAAACTGCGCGAATGCGCTGAAGATGCGAATGCCACGTATCGCTGTAAATGACCAAATCATCCAGATAAACCGCACAACCTTTTAATCCGGAAACTACACGATTCATCAACCGCTGAAATGTTGCGGGGGCATTCTTCAACCCAAAAGGCATCACTTTATAGGAATAAAGACCCGACGGTGTGATAAATGCAGCAATCTCCTGTGCACGCTTTGACAAAGGAACTTGCCAATACCCTTTAAGCAAATCAAATTTGCTAACAAACTTTGCAGACCCCACCTGATCTATACAATCATCCATACGTGGCAAAGGAAAAGAATCAGATTTTGTCACAGAATTCACTTTCCTCATGTCAGTACAGAATCTAGGTGTTCCATCCTGCTTGGGCACCAAAATACATGGAGACGCCCAACTAGATAACGTAGGTACAGCGATGTTATTTTGGAGCATGTACTCCACCTCAGTGTCCAAATACTCACGTTTCACTGGCGGCATACGGTAGAAGTGCTGCTTAATTGGCTGAGCATCCCCAACATCAATATCATGCTCCGCCCACTCAGTTTGTGAAGGAATATCACCAAACAAACACGGATATTTGTGTACCAACTCCGACATTTCTTCCCGTTTTGCCTCCGGCAGATGAGTCAGCAACTTGTCTAATTTACCAAGTGATTCTGAATTTTTCAAACGCCCATACAGGAGACTATCATCAGGCTCTGGCACCCCATCTCCCTCATGCACCAATAGCTCTGAACCTACCGCAAGAGCCGGATGAACCCCATCTTTCACCTCCTGCCCCAAGTCAGTGTCCACTACACGCCTGAAGTACGGTTTCAGGAGATTTATGTGGCAGAGACGCTTGACCTTCCTACGTTCTGGTGTTGCAATGACATAATTCAACTCTGTACAAAATCCCCGTAGAAGAGACTTAAGGGTCTGGTGGAACCTTTCCAAGGCTCCTTGGCTTTGTGCATGATACGCAGATGATTGGCTCTGTTTAATGCGCAACAACCTCAACACCTGCCCAAACATATGTGATGAGAAGTTAGACCCTTGGTCACTCTGGACCACCTTAGGAATGCCAAATATAGAAATGAATTGTGACAATGCCTTAACCACAGCCTTAGTTGTGATTGACCTCAACGGATAAACCGCCGGGTACCTGGTAGTTTGGCACATCACTGTGAGCAAATATTTACAACCAGACTTGGAACATGGCAACGGACCCACACAGTCCACAATGAGGTGTGTAAATGGTTCACTCAGAGCCGGGATAGGCTGCAGTGGCGCCGGCTTGATCTTCTAATTTGGTTTTCCTGTTAGCTGGCATACATGACATGTTTTAATGTATGTGGCCACATCCCTTTTGACACACGGCCAAAAGAAATGTTTCAGAATGTTAAGGTATGTTTTCCGAACTCCAAAGTGTCCACTCTTGTCATGTGCTACTTCCAAGACCAGAGGACGAAACTTAGTTGGCACCACCATTTGGAAAACATCATTTCTCACACAATCCTCCCCCATGGGAACCCATTTTCTGAACAACACCCCATTCTGCAAGAAGTAGCCATTGGCTGCACTATTTATCTCAGAAACAGGCCAAACTCGCTCAAATACTTCCTTCAAAGAAGAATCCCCAGGTTGCTCCTCTACTACCTCACTGTGCGACAATGACACAGGAAGCTCCGACAGCGATGGGACCTCCAAAACTACCTCGACCGCGTCGATATTTTTATTTCTCAGGATAAGCAGGATTTTACTGTTGGCCATCACTTATTTTAAACAAAAAACGAATGATCATCTTCACTACTAGTGCAGTGCCCGTTTAAAACCTGCCTGTTCAGAACAGTGTGGCTGCATCAGACCTTCCAACTCTGGACGAATTTGAGTACCACTTTGGAGACGTGAATCATTGCGGTCAGCACAAGGAATTACTGAAAGTAATTTATACATCATTCATCAGTTTCAGCATTCTGTGAGGCTGTGGTGGGTGGACATTAACATGCTCCCCTGGGAGAAAATGTTGTACAATTTTAAGACTCCAGCGGGTCCTCCAGCAGCAAAAAGCCCACAGCTGACAGACCCACAACTGGCTTTGCTGCCTCTTCTAAAGGGACTCTGGTGCTCGGGAACTCTACCATCAATATCAACACAAAATGAGTGTAAAAATACTCTGTTACAAATAAAAGTACAGTCAAATTCCTGCATTCAAACAACTCATACAGCGATGTCAAAATGCGTGCATGCTGGGAAAAGATGTAGAATTTCTTTATCCCTTTAAGGGGGAAATTTTTCTCTGCATTTGACCCATCCCTGGATATAGGCAGCAGTGGGCTGCCAATGACAGGCGTCCGGGGAGCAGTTAGGGGTTCAGTGTATTGCTCAGGGACACTTCGACGCGTGACACGTCCCAGTCGGGGATCGAACCGCTGGAGGACCCGCTGGAGTCTGAACTGAAGGAGTTCTGGAGAAGCTGCATGATTTCATCTGATTTTGTGAAGAATCCGACCAGATGGCCGTGAAGAATAACTACAGAAATAGCCACTTTTCTAACTGATGGTCTCGTTTACTCATGAAGTAATATAGAGGCCTCAGTATTAAATTGAGACTGTTTCATAACCAGTTAAAAGTTCCTCAAAGTAACTTGAAATAAAAGATCCTACAGCTTCTTCCACCACTATGCTCTTGTAAACAATTTAACCATAAACACATTGGTTGTTTAGATATGAATGGTGAAGACTCTCACAGCATGGTAAACGTGACAGGGTCGACATCGCCGCAGACCCCTGAAGCCCTGGTTGACAGTCGCCCTGGGAGCCCCATCCCTCCATGCAGAGAGAGACCCGGGAAGCAGCGGGTCTGGGTAAAGGGTGACTGCGAGAGGCTGCCCAATCCTCCGCAGTGCACCTTTAAAGTATCAAAAGTAAGCATATTCAATTTTCAAAACGTTAAATGATATCATTGGATCATATTTCTTTATGCATTAATGTGTTCATCACTTTAAAGTTCCAGCTCTTAAAGGTGGAGCTAACTACTTTATATACTTAATGATTATATACTACTTAACAATACATGGTTGTTTATCAGTGTATTTATATTTTGTATTACGAATGTAAATCAGAAAATTTGCTCGTAACTAATATTGTGGTCTGAATGTAGTGAAGTAAAAACTATTTCCCTCTGAGATGCAGTTTAGTAGAAGTATAAAGTTACAGAACACATCTCATGTCCTGTTTTATTTTGGCATTTGTTCCTCTCCTTGTCAGAGTCCTGCCTTGATTGGCTTCAGCTGCTCCAGATGACCCTTCACTCCTTGTGCATTCATTCTGTGCGCTCCCCTTTGGTCCAGTTTGTCTTCCCCTCCTAGCATGTCTGTTCTCTGTCCCAGTGTTAGTCTCTCGTGTTTGACCTGCTTTGGGTTTTTTCGACTTTGCCTCATCCGAGTGATTTTGGACTTTTGCCTCTCCAGACTGATCACATGTGTAACGAACCTTATTAGGTAAAGTCTTTCTATGAGCTACTGACCTGCCTCCTCCTCACTCTGTTTTTGAGCCCTTCACGTGTTGGTGCAGTAATAATACTCAAGTCAATCACAAGCCATAAAGTACTTGTGTGGCCGAAATGCAAAGTTTCATTCCACTGCTGCTGAAAAGAGTACACACTGATCCATCGATCAGCCTCTTCATTTCACCCTCAGACTGACAAGATTGATGCATATATCTTAAAATTGTACAACATTTTCTCCCAGGGGAGCATGTTAATGTCCACCCACCACAGCCTCACAGAATGCTGAAACTGATGAATGATGTATAAATTACGTTCAGTAATTCCTTGTGCTGACCGCAATGATTCACGTCTCCAAAGTGGTACTCAAATTCGTCCAGAGTTGGAAGGTCTGATGCAGCCACACTGTTCTGAACAGGCAGGTTTTAAACGGGCACTGCACTAGTAGTGAAGATGATCATTCGTTGTTTGTTTAAAATAAGTGATGGCCAACAGTAAAATCCTGCTTATCCTGAGAAATAAAAATATCGACGCGGTCGAGGTAGTTTTGGAGGTCCCATCGCTGTCGGAGCTTCCTGTGTCATTGTCGCACAGTGAGGTAGTAGAGGAGCAACGTGGGGATTCTTCTTTGAAGGAAGTATTTGAGCGAGTTTGGCCTGTTTCTGAGATAAATAGTGCAGCCAATGGCTACTTCTTGCAGAATGGGGTGTTGTTCAGAAAATGGGTTCCCATGGGGGAGGATTGTGTGAGAAATGATGTTTTCCAAATGGTGGTGCCAACTAAGTTTCGTCCTCTGGTCTTGGAAGTAGCACATGACAAGAGTGGACACTTTGGAGTTCGGAAAACATACCTTAACATTCTGAAACATTTCTTTTGGCCGTGTGTCAAAAGGGATGTGGCCACATACATTAAAACATGTCATGTATGCCAGCTAACAGGAAAACCAAATCAGAAGATCAAGCCGGCGCCACTGCAGCCTATCCCGGCTCTGAGTGAACCATTTACACACCTCATTGTGGACTGTGTGGGTCCGTTGCCATGTTCCAAGTCTGGTTGTAAATATTTGCTCACAGTGATGTGCCAAACTACCAGGTACCCGGCGGCTTATCCGTTGAGGTCAATCACAACTAAGGCTGTGGTTAAGGCATTGTCACAATTCATTTCTATATTTGGCATTCCTAAGGTGGTCCAGAGTGACCAAGGGTCTAACTTCTCATCACATATGTTTGGGCAGGTGTTGAGGTTGTTGCGCATTAAACAGAGCCAATCATCTGCGTATCATGCACAAAGCCAAGGAGCCTTGGAAAGGTTCCACCAGACCCTTAAGTCTCTTCTACGGGGATTTTGTACAGAGTTGAATTATGTCATTGCAACACCAGAACGTAGGAAGGTCAAGCGTCTCTGCCACATAAATCTCCTGAAACCGTACTTCAGGCGTGTAGTGGACACTGACTTGGGGCAGGAGGTGAAAGATGGGGTTCATCCGGCTCTTGCGGTAGGTTCAGAGCTATTGGTGCATGAGGGAGATGGGGTGCCAGAGCCTGATGATAGTCTCCTGTATGGGCGTTTGAAAAATTCAGAATCACTTGGTAAATTAGACAAGTTGCTGACTCATCTGCCGGAGGCAAAACGGGAAGAAATGTCGGAGTTGGTACACAAATATCCGTGTTTGTTTGGTGATATTCCTTCACAAACTGAGTGGGCGGAGCATGATATTGATGTTGGGGATGCTCAGCCAATTAAGCAGCACTTCTACCGTATGCCGCCAGTGAAACGTGAGTATTTGGACGCTGAGGTGGAGTACATGCTCCAAAATAACATCGCTGTACCTACGTTATCTAGTTGGGCGTCTCCATGTATTTTGGTGCCCAAGCAGGATGGAACACCTAGATTCTGTACTGACATGAGGAAAGTGAATTCTGTGACAAAATCTGATTATTTTCCTTTGCCACGTATGGATGATTGTATAGATCAGGTGGGGTCTGCAAAGTTTGTTAGCAAATTTGATTTGCTTAAAGGGTATTGGCAAGTTCCTTTGTCAAAGCGTGCACAGGAGATTGCTGCATTTATCACACCGTCGGGTCTTTATTCCTATAAAGTGATGCCTTTTGGGTTGAAGAATGCCCCCGCAACATTTCAGCGGTTGATGAATCGTGTAGTTTCCGGATTAAAAGGTTGTGCGGTTTATCTGGATGATTTGGTCATTTACAGCGATACGTGGCATTCGCATCTTCAGCGCATTCGCGCAGTTTGATCGTTTGGCAGAAGCGCGGCTCACCATTAATTTGGCCAAATGTGACTTTGGCAAGGCTACAGTGACATACCTCGGTCGTGTGGTAGGACAGGGCCGTGTAGCCCCAGTTCAAGCCAAGGTCATGGCGATGGCCGGATATCCGCAACCCATGACTAAGAAGGAGTTGCAAAGGTTTTTGGGTTTAGTGGGGTACTACAGGAGTGTTTGTAAAAACTTTTCGACTATTGTGTTTCCTCTCACTGAACTACTCAAGGCCAAGGTGAAGTTTGCTTGGTCGTCTGAATGTCAGGGGGCTTTTGATAATGTCAAATCTCTGTTGTGCTCTTCTCCCGTGCTAGCTGCTCCGTGTTTTGATAGAGCGTTTATGCTCCAAGTAGATGCCAGCCAGGTGGGAGCAGGTGCCGTCTTGCTTCAGGAGGACGACCAGGGATTGGTGAGGCCAGTCAGTTTTTTCTCAAAAAATTTTAACAAGTACCAGGGAAATTACTCTGTGATTGAGAAGGAGGCGTTGTCGCTCATTTGGGCACTGCAACATTTTAATGTGTATGTAGGAACGGGAGAGCGGATTTTGGTGTACACGGATCACAATCCGTTGACTTTTTTGCATTCCATCAGATGCCCAAACCAGAAGGCTAACACGATGGTCGTTGTTCCTTCAGGTTTACAACCTCGACATCAAACATATTAAAGGGAAAGACAATGTTATTGCTGATGCGTTGTCACGTGCACCGTTGCATTGATTGGCAGTAGGCCGGTGATCCCTTGGGGACACCGACTTTAAGGGGGGGGGTGTGACGGCCCCTGTCTCTAATCACTGCAAGTATGCTTTTGTCCCTCTGTCCCTAGAGAGCAGATTAACTGATGCGGAGCACCTGGTCCAGGAACAGGGAGGGCATAAAACCCTGCTCTAGCGTTGCTCGGGGCAGGTTTTACTCTCCGGTGTACGTGGAGTGTTCCCAGCCAGTTGCTGCCGGTTATTTCGGTTTTGGTTTCCTTTGGTTTCGCTGACAACACTCACACTTCATCCCACACGCATCCACGTTGACACTACTGATGTTATTGACTGACACACTTCATACCTTTAACTATTTCTTGATTTGGTTAAATAAACATTTTACGTTACCATCATTTGTTGTGTCTGCCGTATTTGTCATGGCCTAGGAGCCGGGTTATGATAAATGATACAATATATGTATATTGGTAAGGTAGGGTACTGTTAATATTTGAACCTGTATCGTGTAATCAACGGTACCTTTTTTCAGTACAAACATGTAATTTCAGTTGTAAAAAAGAAGTTCAAATTTCTCAATTTCAATATTGTTAGTTATGAAAAAAGCGTTTTTATTTTGCTTGTCTGTGGAGCCGGTTGAGCATGCAGGTGGAGCAAGCAGGTGAGGCAGCGAGGCAGTGTGTGCGGCGGCGGCGGCGTCTGGGCAGCGACGTGGCGCGGGAATCGCTGAGGCAGAGAGAAAACACAAGTTAGTTGAAAATGTCAAAAAGGCTAACTTGCTCTAGGACGAAGCTTTAAACTCAACGGGCCGAGGTTGCAGCTACCGCTGAGCTGAAGGAACAATCTGGCGATGAGACTGCAGGAAGCCGGGGTATTTAAGCTGAAGGTGATGATGGTGTAATTGTTGTCAGGTGAGGAGATGAGCCCAGGTACCGGATGATTGCAGTCGCACATCAAGCACACACACACACACACACACACACAGAGGGGAAGACAAGCTGAGGTCACAGCGGAGCCGTGACAGGATCAGGTTTATAGTTAGGGCTGGATCAGGTTTATAGTTGGGGCTGGATCAGGTTTATAGTTGGGGCTGGATCAGGTTTATAGTTAGGGCTGGCTCAGGTTTGCCTTGGACCAGCCCCTATATATGCTGCTACAGGCCTAGACTGTGGGGGGATGTCCTAGACTGAGCTCCTCTCTCCTCTTCTCTCTCTTCTGTATGAATTCATATCTCATTAATGCACATTACTGACTTTGCTTCTTCCCCGGAGTCTATCTGCTTTCTCTCCTCACAGGTTTCCGTAGATGATGGTTACATCTGGACCCTGGTCCTGCCTCCTGCCGTGGCCCTGCTGACACCCACTGCTACTATTATTATTCGTCACATTTCTATTACTATTAATGCTTTTATCATCATAATTGTTATATTTACTGCTGCTTTTATTATTATTCTGCTACTACTGTCATTGGTTATGTAATATTTGTCATATGATATGAATTGACTATATTTAAATTCTCTCTATATTAATGCTTTCCAAATTACATCTATTGCGCTTCTGTCCATCCTGGGAGAGGGATCCCTCCTCTGTTGCTCGCCCTAAGAGTACTTCCTATTTTTCCCTGCTCAGGGTTTTTTGTGGGGAATCTTTCTTCTTCTGGTGTGAGGGTCCTTCTTGTATGCTGTACAGATTGTAAAGCCCCCTGAGGCCAATTTGTGATTGGGGGCTGTAAAAATACATTGAATTGAAAAGGAATTTGTGAAGAGACCTGCAATGATGTAACTAAAATCATTGACCGAGGATATGACATTTATTTTTTAAATGGTCTGACTAAACAAATTATTTCCCTGAACAAAACACTGTCAAACATTTCAGACAAATAAATGAATACTGCTTACAACACAGTTGATAAAATATATAACTAAATACATACGGATTATTGTTCTATGAACAATTTCTCAAATAAATCTAAAAATCTGTTGGTGTTAGCTTGTGCAGCCTGGAAACATTCTTCTTCCTCTCTCACTTCTCATTTGGAACGACCATCATCGCCCCCTAGTGGCGCTTTGTTTGTAGGGTGGGGGATGGGCAGCGGCGGATGGCTCATCATCTTGCTTCTACTTGGTCCGGGCGGAATCGTCTTCTTCCTCACAAGTTGCTGGCCCAGCTCCAGAGGATGATAAGCCACTTCCACCGGGGGCCATGTCAGCTGCCAGATCATACTTAACTCTGTAACTGTTGTTCAAAGTCTATATGCTTATTCTCACATATACCATTTGATTCACGACAGTCTCACATGCAAAGTGAGGGGAAGAGCCTGAGCGTAGTGACTTACAATAAGCGACATACGTAATAATTACAGTACACACTTGGTAGGTATTGTATGTGTT
Source organism: Ophthalmolycus amberensis (assembly GCA_024529925.1). Lineage (NCBI taxonomy): Eukaryota > Metazoa > Chordata > Actinopteri > Perciformes > Zoarcidae > Ophthalmolycus > Ophthalmolycus amberensis. The sequence goes on along the minus strand of JAFEUB010000126.1, from coordinate 841,287 downwards.
ACACACTGCGAATAACAACCAGACAGTAACAGATGAATGTTAGCATCTAGGATCTCAACTGTCCAGTTGCTGGTCTAACTCGCTTGTCTTTGACAAGAATATTACAGCGCCAGTCAAACCAAAACCCGCTACTGCCACCTATTGGTGGAAAGTGATTATCGCCCTGCAGCTATTTTAGGTGAAAGTAGGTGAATTTATAAGTCACACAAAGCATTTTAAATTACAATAACCAGAAAATAATAGTAATGGGGGCAAGGTAATGACACAAACAATCCTGCAAATAACTAGCCATTACTTAATAAAAAAAAAATGCTGTTACTTTTTTTTCCATCACTCCATAAACACTTATTGCTACTGATGGTGTCTGTACTTGAATAATCGCCACGGTTACAATCACTAATGGCATTTACTTGTCCAATAAAAGCATTCATTACACTATGTTAGGTTACATACGTTTAAACCCATAGTATAAGTTAGTACTGCTCAATTGATACACAATACCAAGTCTTGTGGAGAGTATTTGTTATTTTACCTTCAAGATTCATAAACCTGTTCACCCCATTGGGATGAATTCTCTGCTGTAACTAGACTCAATAATCAGCCAACACTTTAGTCTGTTCCCACTCTTCCCTTGTTTACACATTAAGACACCATAGCATGTTTTTGTCACACTCCAATTTCCATTTGTGACACTAAAGTATGTTCTTTAAGTAACTGTTCAGTAACAAAAAAAAAAAGTTTCATTTTTTCACAGTCAGAATCTTAATTGTCCTGAACCTCTCTCAGTTCGTTATCGTCTCTAGCAGATTGTCTGTACCTCTGTGGAAGCCCACGGAGTGCAAAGTGCTGGGTTGCACACCTCGATATTGTCCATACCAACTTGTCTGACAGTAGGTTGTCCCAGTGCATCATACATCAGCCTCGTTGGCCGTCGCCGCTCTCTCTGAGGGTGATCATTCATTGCCAGAGATGATGATCCCAGTTCTGTGTCACAGTCTCTGTCTCCTTGTTCGTGTTGTTCTTCTTCATCAGATGTTTGCTCATTCTGTTGCTCTTGTGGGTCGTGATGATCCTGTGTTGTCCGCAGCTCCAGTTCTTCCTCAGCTTCCACATCCTGTAGATCTGGTTCAGTCTCTTGATTGACGTTCCCACACCTGTTGTTCACAGGTCTCAGCGTCAGGAGTTGAAAACCTCCACACCAGATCACCTTCATCCTCACTTTCCATGTCTGAGTCCTGAGGTAGTAGCTGTTGTGGGGATTTTCCTCTGTGTCACGAGAGACCCCATGTTGGACCTGGTCAAGTCATCTTTAATGACCGGTACGTTATTCAGGGGATCACTCAGCTCTTTCTCATCCACTTGCTTATCACCAAACAATTAGCTCAAGTTAATGTTAAATGCTTCTTCTTCTTCAAATGCATGGAGCTACAGGGTATCCTGCAGGACGAGAGAAATGAAAACAAGCAACAAGCTGATGGGTCTGCAAAACAGATAAAACATCTTCAAGGCCAGCTGCGGCAGCTCCAAGAGGAGACGGGCGTTCTCCGGCAGCAGATGGACGTCTCCTCCGGTTCACGGGACGAGCTGCAGAGTGCACGCGACGCGGCGAGGTGAAGGCGCTGAAACGCGCCCTGGAGGCGGCCGCCGCTGAGCGGGACCGCGACACCGCCGCCGCCCAGGCCAACCTGGCAACCGCCTCGAAGGATCTGGACAAATGGCGTCAGGCCGCCAACAAGTACGAGCGAGAGATTGACAACCTACAGCGGGACCTCCAGCAGCAGAGCAAGCAGTGGCAGAAAACTGCAGAAATACAAGCCGGCGAGCTGCAGTCCATGCAGGCCGAGAGTAACGGCCTCCAGAAGGAGTGCTCGGTCCTGCGATCCGAAAAGCAAGACGCCGCGAACAAGCTCCAGAAGGAGAGGAGCGGCCTTCAAAGTGAGTGCGCTTCGCTCACGTCTGAGAGGGAGGATCTCCTGAAGACCCACCAGAGAGACGAGGGCAGCCTGCAGAGCGAATGTGCTCTGCGCTCCGAGAAAGAGGCAGCGCTGTAGACAGCAGCAGCTGGACAAGGAGCTCGCCAGCTCACGTGCCCAGAATGCGGAGCTGAGCGGCAGCCTCAAATCCCTGGAGAGGTCCCAGCAGGAGCTGGAGAAGAGGCTGGCGGCCCTGCAGCTCCAGCACCAGCAGGACAGCAGCAAGCTGCAGACCCAGCTGGAGGAAGCGGACAGCCACAGCAAGGCTCTGCAGAGAGAGTACGAGGAGGTGAAGACGGAGCTGTCGGACCTGAAGTGGATATGCTCCACATATCTGGAACAAAGTCCCAGAAAGCTGCAGGTCTGCTGAGACCCTCAGCTCATTTAAATCAAGACTGAAGACTTTTCTGTTTGCTGCTGCCTTTAATTGAACCACATTCAATTAATATATTAATCAATTTCCTGCATTTCTGCATTTTACTACTGAATTGTATTTCTTACACTGTTTCTTTAATTGTTTTTAAATCTCCTTTTCTTTTGCCTTATGTTTTGATGCTTTTAATGGTTTTTATGTGAAGCACTTTGAATTACCTTGTTGTTGAAATGTGCTATACAAATAAACTTGCCTTGCCTTGCCTTGCCTTGAAGGAGAAATATCGTTTATCGCTAATATAAGTGGGGATTTTCAGAGCGTTTTGGACATTTTGGGGGTTTTCTGTTCAGCGTTATTAATAGTTCTGAAAACAGTTTTTCTTTTATGATGATTAAAGTGAAACAGCCCCAATAGATGTATGTAAACTCTGGTTTTCCCTCATTAATATTCAGGGTTTTTAAGTACCCAACAGTTGCTTCCATAGACAGTAACGTTTCTGCACCAGCTACTGTTCATCATATCACTCTTTCTTGTGCCAATTAATACACATACAAGGTTTGAATTCAGTGCAACCGACATTTATCGATAACTGCGATCACCCGTGGACTGTACACCACTGGGAAGTCTGTATTACATAACAGTATCATTTAAATGTTTTCCATCTACCAACAAGAAACTGGTGTAACACTTAAAATGTCCAATGTGCCACATATGGACAATGGTGAGAGCGCAACATTGCATTGTTTATCATTCAATGCAGACACAGCGTATAGTCAAAACAGATGTAAAACTGGTAACTCACCCAGGCCTTCCTGGCTGCATGCCTCTCTTTCCTGTGAAGGGGTGGTTCATTTCAGATCTGTGTTTTTAAAGTTGTTCTGTGTCTTTGTCTGTCCCTGTTAAATGAGAGACATTTCATACATGTCAGTACACTTCCATCACATCATGTCACTTGCATGACATACAGAACAATTAATAGGCAAATGTATGATTTACCCTATTTCAGTGACATGGTTCTTGAAATGATCAGCTGACTCGTGTGACATGTGACGTGACATGTAATGAACAAACATGTTTTCTAACCGAGGTCTGATAAATAACTGATGCTGTTCAACACAATTGTTAAGAAGGTGCTGTTATCATAGAATTAACCGTAAACAAATGTTGCATTAACGTCACGTTATTTTTCCAAGCATAAATTACATCAAATAACGGGCACTTAAACTTGTGCTGTTTCTCTGCCATCTCATTCATATTTGCTAAATGTCGATAGGAGGCGGTGGAGTACGTCGGCTCTTTATGCTGAACGACTTCCGTGAAGGCTGCTCTTGTGTATACATTTGGGACGGCCTTCAAGATGGCCGACCAGAAAGACCTCCGGTTCAAGCGAGGATTGAGGAGCAAGGAAATGTCAAATAGAAGACTTGGGAAGTAGCCATTCTGTTCCTACTTCCGCATTCCCTTCTGCCTTCCAGTTTAGTTCATACAACAACCGCTGCTCAAAAATTGTCCCCATGGCAACATTTCACCAGTCCCCATTTTCTGCCACTTCTAATGCACCACTTTTGCCAAAATTCACCCTCAGCCTCTTACAACTAACCTCACTGGCTTTGCCACCACCACCACCACTCTTCCTCCACCCAGAATACTCACTAGAAACTGTCACTAAAACAGTCCATCCGACCCCTACACCTCCCTCTCAGCATGATTCAACACACATTTATTATATTTGATGAATAAAGGTGAAAAACTATCGCTGCTGTTGGTGTCATTATGTTTCCATGGGTAGTTTGTCTAATGTACAGTATTAAAATCATGCAGCATTATTAATATAAAGCTGATTCCAAAACAGACTGGCTGCTTCTTTTACTATCCCATCATATCAGCTGACAATAAATCAACTGCACTTGGAACCCCAATGTTTGAAAGAAACACAGCAAACGTGTCCTGTTAAACGGTAAATAAAACATGAAGTGCCCTCTATGGTGCCCTTCCAGTGGAGGAAACACGAGGAGGTGCCTTTTGGGACGCTCCTGCAGTGGACAAAGCCCAGTGCTATATAGGCTGCCCTACATGCTAGAGAATGTTACGCGCTGGTGCCCTTTTGTTTTTTAATCAGACAGCCTTAGTCCGCCACTGAAATGAATAGACAGTCTCATCAAACAGATGTTGCCATCTCCTATAAATCACATAACGAATCTGAACACCCTCAACAACTACGGACCTCAATCAGTTACTGGGTCACGGACCGGAGGACCAAAGTGGGGAGGTAGCAGAATCAGCAGAATGTAAAGCAGTCACTGAATGTTTAAATTTAGCGTCATTGCTGATTCTTGACATTAAGTTTTAAATTCTTAACAAACTGTGTACTGTGCTGCAGTTGTGTGATTCAATGCTGGGAAGAACTGGTAAATAAGGTGGCAACTAACTTCTTTGTGTGTTTGGGTTCACTTACAGTGTTTCAGTGATAAATTGCTGTTTCAAATAGTCTCAGACATTGTGCAGGCACATAATGTGGGGTGTAAATCAGGTGTCATATAACATTACCATATGGATTCATATACATTTCTATGCATTTGACTGTATGGTCCATCTTCACCTCCTTTGTTTAATCAAAAGACATTGGATGAACAGGAGGCCTGTGGAACTAATATTCCATTTCAGTGCATTTTTTATTATGCCAGAATACGTAAATAGGTTTCTCAGTACTAACCACAAGCTTTATTTGTTATGGCAATGTCAAACCAAGTAGGAGCAAGTATTTGTTTGGGTGCATGGAGGCCTCTTGTGCAGAACTTTGTCTCTGAGACTCTCCTGGGATCTAAGACACACACATACATGCTACCGACACTCTTTAACGAAAGCACAACTGTCCAGCTTTTATGTTTGGGATTGGCTGACTGATCAGTGAATACTGCCTGTGACTGCTGTGACTAGAATCTAGAACAGACTTTAGGAAACATGAAAGTAGTCTTACGTAGGTTTCTAAAGAGCCAAAATGAAACTTAAAGTGTGTACCATCTTGGGAGTGACAACAAAGCTTAACTCCCAACTAATCCTGGGTAAAGACGGGCAGCACGGATGGAGCTGAGGCGTGCAGAATGAAGCCTGGTTGGAGCCGAGCAAGCTAGGCTGTTGCTAGACGGCTCACGTTAACCATGTGGTTGTGTTGCCCCTGGTTGCTTGTTGGTACCTGTCAAAATAGAAATGAAAAACTGGAGCACATGACTTCTTCATTCATTCAATCAATTAATTAATTTATCACTTAAAATCATACTCCAGTGAAATAAAATCCTGTCACCTCCTTCAATGTCAAAGTCCGGTGTTCTTTCAGATCGTGTATAGAAAGAGTCGCTGTTCAATGATGCCGTCCAGTATTCCAGGATTTAGCAAAGTTTCAAGAACCTTACAGTTACTGATATCCTGGTGGAAACTGATGCTGGCTGGATGGAAGTCATCCCGGCAAACAAAGAAAAGGTATACGAAAGAAAGAGCCGCGAGGTTACGTTAAGTGAGTTGAATTGTGGCTGTGACGGCACCCACCTGTCAATCAAAGCAGCCACACCCTTATAACTTAAAATGTCGCCCCCCGTACAGTTGTCATGAACATATTAGCTAAAGAGACCAACATTTTGTTTTGTACTAGTCCTTAAACATGTTGATTTCTGCTGTAAAGTTGGGCATCTTAACATTGGGGTCTATGGAGATTAACTCCCATTTGGAGTCAGCTTTAAGTGGCCATTTGATGAACTGCAGTTTTTGGCATTCAAGTTTTTTTTCATCCTCGGAGGTTGCCGCTTGGCCTCTAGTATTGTTTCCAAGCACAATGAGTTGACCGTATAATTTGTGTAGGAGCTGCTGGTGGCAGATGAAATATGTCATCCATGAAAATATGGCTTTAAGGCCAAAAGGAAACGGGCTTAAGCTGTAAACAACCTTTTATCATGTGCAATTAACAAGCAGCTATAATAAATCACAAATGCTCTGTGTGTCAGCTATATTAATGACTCTCTCTCTCTTATTGGATAAATTAATTGTTTACAATGCACAGGCAGAGAATCAAATCCCACAGGAAGAAATGTGGGATCAGAGCTGCAGTAGAGTCGAATGGAAAGCGCTCGACAAATTACATGTCTTTAGGTTGGGGATGTGTTCAAATGTACATTGCAGGGCAGTAATAATTCTATTTCATGTATTCATAAAACACCATTATCAATGTTGCGTACACTATGGACTGTCAAAGAATCACCTCTCTGGGTTATGAATGTGCTGCGCAACCTTTTTTTGAACAATAGTTGTCCAACTCTGACAAATTACCTTTTAAATATTTTATTTGTGGTGGTGGAGGTTATAAAGTGGATCATGTGCATGTGCAATGAGAAGCTCCAGTAATGTTGGCGCACACAAAAAAAAGCTTCTCCCTTTAAAGCTTAATTTATTGGACTGCAGATCTGAAGCCTTGAGTTCAGCATTTTGGCCATCGCCATCTTTTTGCAACCAGTGAATGGAGGGGACAGTATTTGGACTGCAAAAGAGTAATAGAAAAGCCGTAATCGGCTCTGATAGCGGTCGCTATCTGTCAATCACCGTGTGGCCCCGCCCTAAAGCATACCCTGCTTTATGGTCTGTTTGACTCTAAATGGATCATCATTTACGAAATGAACATCATGCTGTATTGAAGAAGACTTGCAACTACACACTACCGGACTTGTTTTTGCACCCAGCATCTTTTTTTGACAGCAATGGCTTCTAGTGGCATTGTTGCTTCTAACCCTTCTGATGTCCTGGGCACCAAGGAAATGCTCTGCTTGCACTGCACACTGCAGTCACAGACAAATCTTTCCACCTCATGAAGTTGTGGAGCATACTGTCTGTCTGAAGAGACACAAAGCACCCCCCGATACAGCCTCCACTGTCAAGATACCAAAAGAGCACTCAAGCATTCTCCATGCATGTGAAAGCATGCAGCTTCATTCCCTTTGTTTGCCCAGTGCAGGGCCTCAGCATGTCTCTTCTGAGGGGGAATGCCTCATCTGCCATAAAGAAATGGGGGATAGCAGAGACAGTCAGCATTCCCCCACCACTGTTTCTTCCATATACTCCCAAGTTGACCATCCAGATGCGGTAGTGGGCATCCTCGGAAATAAGGAAAACAATGGTGAAGGTTTCCTAGCTAGGTCTTGGGTTATAACATGCTTCCAATCAATTGCACCTAAGCATTTTGGAAAGGCCTCAAGGGTATTCAAATCTTTATCAATCCTCCACCAGTTTTTCTCCTTTGGAACAGGCATGTAGTCCTCCAGAAGGCAACTCCATATTGCCTCACACACATCCTTGACTATATCGATTATATTGTTCAGAGGAGTCCCCAGTTGCAAGGAACATGTAATGTGAGAAATGTTTCAGCACTAATCATCTAAAAATAAAAACAGTTATCAGCTGATGGATTCTCTCTTCAATGGTTTGGTGCAATGGTTTGCATTCATAATAGAATGGCCAAAAAATAGTCAGCCAGGTTAGCTGTTTCCAGTCTTCATACTAAGCGAAGCTAAGCTAACTTGCTAGCTCTAGATACATATTTACCGTACAAATGTCATATTAATCTCCTTATCTAACACTCTGAAAGAACGTGATTAAGCCGATTTCTAAAAATGTTTAAACATTTTTTAAAGAGAACCTTAATCTTGAATATGAATATGGGAACAAACCAGGAAACTTACTCTCTAAACGTTTAAGCAACCATAAGAGTCATAACTCTGTCTCATGTCTGAAAACCTCGAGCGGAGAACGTTGTTTTAAATCTGAAGAGATCAATGCTATATTTACCAATTATTACAAATCACTTTATACATCAGAAATAAATAAAAGCGACTCTCAAATAAAAAGCTTTTTAGAACATTTAAACCTTCCACAAATTAATGATCAACAACAACTGGCTTTAAATAAGCCAATTACATTTACAGAGATAGAGGAAGCTATTAATGACATTCCTTCTGGGAAAGCAGCTGGCCCAGACGGCTTTCCCCCAGAAATATATAAAACATTCAAAGACATTTTTATTCCACTCTTAAGTAAAATGTACGAATATTCCCTCCTGAATCAAAAGCTACCTGAATCAACACAGACGGCGTCAATTGCCTTAATACCAAAGCCAGGTAAAAATCCAGAGGAACCTTCCTCATATCGACCAATTAGTCTGCAATGTGTGGAAAACAAAATATTGGCCAAGCTCTTAGCTAAAAGACTCGACCCCATCCTACCCACTATTATCGGGCCTGACCAAACAGGATTTGTGCAAGGTCGCCACTCCTACACTAATGTGAGGCGTCTGTTGGGGGTCATCCAATATGCCAAAAATAAACCTCTAGATTCTATGGTGGTTTCCTTAGACGCTGAGAAAGCGTTCGATCGAATCGAATGGAAATATATGTTCAACGTTTTGGAAAGTTTCTCTCTGGGTAATACATTTATAAGTTGGGTAAAGTTACTGTACACCTCTCCACAAGCAATGGTTATGGCTAACGGTGTCACTTCAGCCCGGTTCACTCTCGGGCGTGGCACTCGTCAAGGTTGTCCACTGTCCCCACTTCTGTTTTCCACTGCCATTGAACCTCTGGCCGAGGCTATTAGAACAAACCCACAAATTAGTGGTATTAACAGTGGGAAAATGGAGCATATTATTTCATTATATGCGGACGATATACTGCTATTTCTTTGTAATCCTAAACAATCAATTCCCTCTGTGCTAGAAACAATCAATGAATTTAGTAGTCTCTCTGGCTATAAGATCAATGCGGGTAAATCTACTGCCCTACCACTAGGAGGCAGTAGAGACCCAGAGAATGGTATATTATCTCCATTTAAATTATCTTATAATGGCTTTAAATATCTGGGAATCCAGATTTCCTACCAACTGGAAGATCTGGTGAAGATGAATCTGTCTCCTATCCTTAAACAGGTGAAACTCGATTTACTAAGATGGATGCCACTTCCAATTTCTTGGCTGGGTCGGATAGCCGTTATTAAAATGAATATACTCCCAAGAATTTTATATCCCTTACAAATGATACCTATTGACATCCCAAGTAGCTTTTTTAAAGACCTGCATAGGAGCATATCTAAGTTTATCTGGAAAAACAGACGTCCTAAAATGAGGCTGGAGAAACTTCAACTGCCAGTGGTAAATGGGGGTCTAGCAGTACCAAACTTTCAATACTATCACTGGTCTATACAACTGAAGAATGTATCAGAATGGGTGGCACAAGACCCCAAATCAATATGGTTAGACTTCGAATTGCAAGGATGTAACACGTTTTCATTGTCAAGCATACCATTCTTAAATAATGTTAAACGAGCATCGAGCATTCGGGACAACTTTATAATAAGTAACATCCTAAGCACATGGATAAAGGTAAAGAAGGCATTCTCCAACAATAGAAGATACTCTTTTTATGCACCGATTGTTAACAACCCCGATTTTACTCCTTCTTGCATGGACTCTGGTTTTAAAGAATGGAACACATATGGGATTAAGGTAATAAATGATCTCTATAAAGGTGGCACTATGAAATCATTCAATCAACTTCAGGAAGAGTACGGGCTACCCAAGACTCACTTCTTCCGATTTTTACAAATACGCAGTTTCTTAAACTCTATAGCCCAATATAAGGAAGGTCATGGACCAGAGCAGATAGAGACAATCATCCACCAGGTCTGTCAGCTGAAGAGGAAAAAAATAAGTTACATTTACCATAAACAGTTTTCTTTAAGCAATATAAGTACTCACAGCTGCAGGCAATCATGGGAACGAGATCTTAAAACTGCAATCACAGATCGCCAATGGAAAACAATCATGTTAAATAGCAAAAGAATATGTAGCAATTACAAATCCCAAGAAACTCAGTTTAAGATCATACATAAATTACAAACTACCCCATACTGCAGGAGCAAATATGACAAGGACTGCTCTGGAGTATGTGTAAGATGCAAGCCGCATGTAGGCACCTACGTGCACTTAATGTGGCTCTGCCCGGTAATTCACACATTTTGGGTTGAAATTGGTAACCAAATATCCTCCATAACACAATGTCCTATTGAGCTCAATCCTCTACAATGCATTTTAGGCCTAGACGCTGCCTCACCTGTATTAAACAGATATAAAAGAATCCTTAGTATTCTATGGTACTGCGCACGGTTATCAATCTTACAGCACTGGCTAGATGATGCAAAACCATCTGTTTCAAGTTGGCTCTATAATGTTCTTCAATTAATCCCACTGGAAAGGCTCACAGATGTTCTCCATGGAGTCACAGATGGGTTCTTCTCTGTTTGGGACCCTGTTATGGATTATATTGGAGAGGAACATGCCAAAATCCTACTAAGAGGTTTTGCAATCGTGGGAACCAAGTGACTCTGAAGGAACTGTTTGTATGGTGGGATCCAAGTGACTCTGAAGGAAGAAGGTCCACAATATTTTGTTTGTCACTGTGTGTGACTGTTTGCATGGTCGGCCGCCATATTGTATGTAACTCATGTGGAGGACAATATTTGGCATATACAATGTATGGGCTGAAAAGTGGATGTGTGTAGGAGGGAGGTTTTTGTAACTTCGGGTTCCGAGGGACGCCCAGGGAGATATATTCATAATATTCATAATGTTTATTGGTATCTAGTGGAAGGATGATGACTTGTATTTATTTACTTATTTTTTATTTTTTTGTGTGTCAGGGATTGGTTGTTTGTGTGGTTGGCAGGTATGTTACGTACTGTTCTGTTTGTGAGTGGCATGTCGTACTCCTGTGTAAACTGAAAATAAAGAGATTGAAAGAAAGAACCTTAATCTTCAGCCAGAAGGCTTCAAAGGTTGGTTAAGTTGTATTCTCTCCAGCTGTCCTCACTGCATTGACATATAGGATGCAGCTCTGAAGTTGCAGTTATGTTTTCATGCTGTCAGTGTTTAATATTTTATGGTCAGCATGAGATGGAGTCCCTCCAGAGTTGGCAGCCACGTCTATGTAAAGAAAATAATTTGCTCAGAGTCACAAGTTATTGAGGCGACACCAGGACATTATTGGTGAGGAGATGCTGAGAGGCCTCAAGCCAGAACTATCATATAACTGCTGCGCTAGTTAAAACAAAGCAAAGACATTTTGATTTAATTTCAAGCCTGATGCGTTGCTAATATATTTTAATGTCAAGCCATGAGTGTGAGATATTACATGTATCAGGGGAAATGTTCATAAAGGAAGGGAAGGTATATTTCATTGAATTTGTTTCAACATGAAAGGAATTGTTCACCCAAAGAGTGCACCTTTACCAATGTAGTTCTAGCTCAGTATTTGCAATATAGTCATTAGTTCACTGTAGTTTGAGGATTGTGTTGCTGTTGGTAATTTGCTGTCGATATTCATGGTCCCGTGAGTACAACTCATGGTGTCTATTTTAACTATGTAGCACTGCCATCAGAAATAACAAAATCTCTTTAAAGTTACCTCTTCACTTATAATGATTTACTCTTTGCAAAATAGATGTGACAACGATAAGTATTACATTACATGACAGTCATTTAGCAGATGCTTTTATCCGACTTACAATTCAGAGTCTATCACATTTCTACACCGTAGGCACAACTACGGGAGACATTTTGGGGTTAAGTGTCTTGCTCACATCGACTAGCAGAGCCGGGGTTTGAACCGCCAACCCTCTGATTGAAAGACGGCCCTGCTATCCACTTAACCACAGTCACTCCCAAATATGTGCCCACTTTTTTATATTGTACAGTGTGATGTCATTATCTGTCTAGTACAGGGAGGAGGACTTTGTGGAGTGGGCCGGTAGAAATCACCTGCGTCTGAATGTTGCTCGATCAGCAGCTGGATGTAAGTGTAACCATGTAAAGCAAAGCTTTCACTAAAGTATTTGTGAGCTTTGGCATGAATTGTAACTGAACTGAACGCGTCCATCGCGTGAGTTGAAATTTTTCAACTTCTGCGAAATATTTGCGTGATGCTGTGGCGCGATAGCCTATCAGCGTTGAGTTGCTCCCCCCGTCATCAGTGCCGTTGCTGAATCACAACCAACAATGGAGGAGAAATTAATAGTGGCGGTTTGTGGGTTCCCCGAGCTCCATGATACGGCGTCATATCACTACCGCGACCGAACTATGAAAGATATGGCATGGAGGAAAGTAAGTGAGGACGTCGGACAACCTGGTAAGTTATTATTATGTCTTTGTTACTTGGTTCTAGCTATCGGTTGTACTTTACTAACTAGCTATATGAACCATGTTAGCATGTAAAGCTAGCCCAACAACCGGCTTTCACACTAAATACGTTATGCGTTTCTTGTCAGATGAGATTTGCCGACGGAAGTGGAAGAGTCTCAGGAACACCTATTTCAGAAAGAGGAGAGAGGAGACCGAGTGGCTCAGGAGCAGGGCCATCAAAGAAATGGAAGTACTCTGCGGTTCTGTCTTTCCTCAACCCCTTCGTGACTGCCAGGGAGAGTAGCGGTAACATGGGGAGGGTCGAGGGAGACAGTACCGCAGAGTACTTCACAGATACAGGACCAGACCAGGACGAGATGTCAGAGGCAGCAGCAGGGCCATCTGAGATTGACAGGAGAGGTTAGTTGAAGTGAAGACACAAAACCACAGCATAGTTAAGTCATACAGAAAATATTAATACAGCTGAAGAAGTAACGACAGGCCAAAGCATTGCAAGAGGTTTTTTTTTTTCATTTGGCAAAGCCTGGTTCTGTATAGTTTTCATACTTATTAAAAAAATGTTTCATGAGAAAAAATAAGTTATAATAAAGGTGAGTTTTGAACCCTGGGCTCCGGATCTTAAACCACTATACTATCATAGTTTTAAAGGCAAATTACTATTTAATTAAAGCAGCACTTTTGAGTTATAAAATTGTTTTATTGTTGATGTTCAAAGATGAACCAGATCGGTCATCAGAGGACGGTGAGGAAGAACCTCAAGGTGCTGCTGCTCCTAAACCACCCATGGGTATGTACATCACAAAAGTTGGATTGCATTTTTTTGTATATAATTCATGCATTCATGGTATGTTTTTCACAATGACAAATATTTACTTTACAAGCTATTATAGTGATGGGATGCAATAGTTTCACAAAATATGTTGTTTCCATGTCATACAGGAAAGAGAAGGGCCCGACAACAGGGATCGAGAGGCAGTGGGACGTAGAGGAGCGCATTCTTCAGGCCTTGAAAAGCGAGATCCCTGCTCCACCACTATCTGAAGATGAACTGTTCATGAGGAGCCTGGTTCTTTCCCTGGAAAGATTGCCACCCCAACAAAAGGAATATGTCAAATTTCAAATTCACAAATTAATTTATGAAGCCAGCACTGTGGTGCTGAATTTGGAACATTTGGAGTAAATGTCTGGGAGACAATCTTTCCAGGGAACGAACCAGGAATAAAAAAAAGTTGTTGCATGTTTTGTATATATTCTTTTGTGTGTATATATTATATATGTATATATAGCATTATATATAGCATTGTTATGATTATTGAATACTAATTATTATTATATAATACTTATTTTTTTATATTTTGATTGCATTTAAAATAAAAAAATGAATGCACGTTCATGTTACTTTGTCCATGATCTTTATTGTAGTTTTCAGTGCAGTGAATAGCACATATCAACTAGAGAGATACTGTGTTGAGAAATTGAACTTCATCGAACCTGTTCAATATATCTTGGGTGTAAACCCTTCTACCGGGAAAAATGACACATTTCAGTATATTCCATTGCTAAGAGTATTGGGTTTAATTTGCAACGAGGAAAGTACACTGAAACATATTTTTAGTCCAGACACAGCTGCCACCGATAGCATAACAGATTTTGATGATGGTAAAATCTACAAAGAAAATCAATTTTTCAACTCTAGTGAACCATGTTTGAGGATACAGTTGTACAGTGATGAGTTTGAAGTTGCTAATCCCCTAGGATCCAAAATACATATCAGCTTTATATTTTACTTTTGGTAGACTTCCACCCAAACACAGATCTGTTTTAAGGCATATTCACCTGTTGATACGTGTGAAATACAGGCTGATTAAAATCTATGGATTGGAAACATTTTTAGAACCACTTATTTCTGATTTACAGAGGTTGGAGACGGATGGTTTACAACAAATTTGTGAGGAAAGGAACTACAGCATTAATAGCATAGGTGGCATAGCCACTGTATCTGCAGACAACCTCTCATCTCACGCCCTTGCAGGTTTTAGCTGCTCACTCAGTAATGGAAGGATATACAGATTTTGTATGTGTCACTACAAAGACTTATCTCAGACAATCGGTGAGGAAAATTGTGTTCTCAGGACAAAGGCAACTCATGCGTACCATTTAAAATGTGTTGAAGATGATCCAAACTCTAAGTGTCTGGAGTAAATGGCCCATGTCCCTTGAACAAGTTGACGTATTTTGATACCACACAGGCTTTCGTAGGCTGTTGTGATGCATGATTTCCTTCAGGGGATTGTTCCTCTTGTTTTGAAGGCCTTGCACAGAGAAACAACTTGGCATTCAAGAGGTTAATGACATTCTAAAGAGTTTTTCTTTTGGCCAAAATGATTGCCCGTCCGAACCTGTTGCGATACCTGAGAAAGTTGCAGTTGATGGAAATATATCTGCAAAAGCTTGAGAAATTGACATTATACATAGGAGACAATTCTTGCTCCAACCATCAGCACTGATTGGATCAGCCATCTGGCTTCACTGATTAATCTGTTTCTGACAGGTTTCAGTAAGGCAAGGCAAGTTTATTTGTATAGCACATTTCAACAACAAGGTAATTCAAAGTGCTTCACATGAAACCATTAAAAGCATAAAGGCAAAAGTAAAGGAGATTTAAAACATACATTGAAACAATAAAAACAGTCATTAAAACACAAAATAGCGTGGGACTCCAACCCCGCCTCGGGACTCTAACCCTGCCTCTCTGAGGTCTTAATCGATGTCTCCTGAGACATTACGCTGTACGCAATCAACCATACACTGCCGCAATTCTGCAACTACTCGCACACAAACCACGTCTGGAAAAGATCTCTGCCGATCTGCGTTTTATAGTGTACGCTTTGCACGAACTCGGTCCCGAAGGAAATGGCGATATATTGTGCAGTTCTTTTATATAGCGTGGGACTCCAACCCCGCCTCGGGACTCTAACCTGGCCTCTCTGAGGTCTTAATCGATGTCTCCTGAGACATTACGCTGTACGCAATCAACCATACACTGCCGCAATTCTGCAACTACTCGCACACAAACCACGTCTGGAAAAGATCTCTGCCGATCTGCGTTTTATAGTGTACGCTTTGCACGAACTCGGTCCCGAAGGAAATGGCGATATATTGTGCAGTTCTTTTATATAGCGTGGGACTCCAACCCCGCCTCGGGACTCTAACCCGGCCTCTCTGAGGTCTTATTTGGCGTGGGACTCCAACCCCGCCTCGGGACTCTAACCTGGCCTCTCTGAGGTCTTAATTCAAAGTGCTTCATATAAAACCATTAAAAGCATCAAAACATAAGGCAAAAGAAAAGGAGATTTAACAGCAATTAAGAACAGTGTAAGAAATAAAATACAGTAGTAAAATGCAGAAATGCAGGAAATTGATTAATATATTAATTGAATGTGGTTCAATTAAAGGCAGCAGCAAACAGAAAAGTCTTCAATCTTGATTTAAATGAGCTGAGGGTCTCAGCAGACCTGCAGCTTTCTGGGACTTTGTTCCAGATATGTGGAGCAGAAAAACTGAACGCTGCTTCTCCATGTTTAGTTCTGACTCTGGGAACAGAAAGTAGACCGGTCCCAGACGACCTAAGGGGTCGGGATGGTTCATAAGGTAGCAGCAGATCAGAGATGTATTTTGGCCCTAAACCATTCAGTGCTTTGTAAACCAACAGCAGGATTTTAAAGTCAATTCTTTGTTGGACAGGAAGCCAGTGCAAAGACATCAGAACTGGGGTGATGTGATCCACCCTCCTGGTCTTAGTGAGGACTCGAGCTGCAGCTTTCTGACAGACTTTTTACAGAGACCTGTAAACACACCGTTCCAGTAGTCCAGTCTGCTGAAGATAAATGCATGGACAAGTTTTTCCAAATCCTGTTGAGACATAAGTCCTCTAATCCTTGATAGATTCTTCAGGTGATAGTAGGCTGATTTTGTAATTGTCTTGATATGGCTGTTCAGGTTGAGGTCTGAATCCATAACTACACCTAGATTTCTGGCTTGGTTTGTGGGTTTTAACATCAGTGATTGAAGCTGAGCGGTGATTTTCAATTGTTCGTCATTGGTACCAAAAACAATTACTTCTGTTTTATCTTTGTTTAATTGAAGGAAATTCTGGCACATCCAGTTGTTGATTTGTTCAATGCAGTTACCCAGCCCTTGTATGGGATTATAGTCCCCTGGTGACATAGTTATGTAGATTTGTGTGTCGTCTGCATAATTATGATAATACACTTTGTTGTTTTCCATAATCTGAGCTAGTGGAAGCATGTAGATGTTGAACAGAAGAGGCCCCAGTATTGAACCTTGGGGAACACCACATGTCATTTTAGTCAGCTCTGATGTGTAATCAGCTACAGACACAAAGTATTCTCGGTCCTTCAAGTAGGATTCAAACCAGTTAAGTGCTGTGCCAGAGAGTCCCACCCAGATGTTTAGTCTTTCTAGGAGTATGGCATGGTCGACCGTGTCGAATGCAGCACTGAGATCCAGTAAGACTGAACTTCTGCCATTGTCTATGTTTAAGTGGATGTCGTTGAAAACCTTAACAAGAGCAGTTTCAGTACTGTGGTGCTGTCGAAAGCCTGACTGGAAAACATCAAAGCAGTTATTTACGGCCAAGAAGTTGGTCAGCTGTTGGAAAACCGCTTTTTCAATTATTTTACTTAAAAATGGGAGGTTTGATATTGGCCTATAATTTTTCATCGTTGCGGATTCTAAACTAGCCTTCTTTAGGAGCGGTTTAATAACTGCAGTTTTTAGGGCTTGTGGGAAGACACCTGAGAGAAGGAATGTGTTTACAATTTGTAAGAGATCAGTGGTCATGCAGTTTGAAATATTTTTGAAAAAGTGTGTTGGTAAAATATCCAAGCAGCAGGAGGATGACTTCAGATGTAGTATAATGTCTTCTAGGCTTCTACGGTCGATTGAATGAAATTGTGTCATGATATTTGAATGGATGTTATTCAGAGATCGGGACAACACATATCCTGTGGCTGGTGTGGAGGCACTGACTGCTTGTCTAATTTTCTGAATTTTGTCAGTAAAAAAGGAGGCAAATTGATTGCATGCCCAGGTGGATTGGAGCTCAGCAGCTACCGACACTGGAGGGTTTGTTAGTCTATCGACAGTAAACCGTTTCCTCGTTCCTTCATACCTAAGCTTCATTTCCTGGTACATTATCCTCGGCTTATCCTCAAGTATGGGTCACCCCGTTCCCACTGGTGCATGTGGTTTGAGGCCAAACATTACTATTTCAAGAGAGTTGCTAGAGTCACCAATAACTATGTGAATATTTGTCAGACTCTAGCAAAAATAAATCAGCTTCGGCAATGTGGGAGTGGGGTTGGGCACCGAAAGCCGGTGCCAGTCTGGTTCCTATACGACCGGTATCTACCAGACCGAAACGCAACGCAGATTTCAGTGCTTCCTTTCGGTGCCTGAGCCGATTGAAATACTTTTTTTACACTACTCTGATGACTCCGTCCTGGCAGCAGGTAACGATAGCCTACCGTTTGTATAGCTACAGTAGCTAGCTAGCCATCAACCTTTCAACAGAGAAAATGCCGAAAGGTAAACGGTCAAAAGTGTGGCTGTATTTCGCAAAAAAAGATTCAAACAACGCGACGTGCAGCAAATGCAACAAAACAATTGCGTGTAAAGCGGGGAACACATCAAATCTCATGAAACATCTGGCAACGCATTACATCCACTTGAACGCCTGCGTGAGCGTGAGCCCATGCCAAGCACATCAGCGGGCAGTGTGGGCCTCCCTGGCCCCGGCGATGGGGAGACTGGTCCCAACTGGTCCCAACCCTGAAAAAGTGGAGACCGATGATGATGACAACAGCAGCCTTACCTCAGGTTAGTAATGTAATGTTGATTGCAAATCTTGCATTTATAAAAGTAGGCCTAATAACAAATGATAAATTAGGCATTATAACTATGTTTAAGTTAGCTAGCTAGCTACTAGCAAACAGTAGGCTACCTGCCGCCATCATAGCAAGTCAGTGTAATGTTAACGAAACTAGCAATGGCATGTGCAGTGATGCTTCTGTTGCCTGTAAAATATTTAACGTCATTTATGTTTATATTTTTGGCTCTCCAACAGTCTCTTCAACAGTGACCCCATTCACCTTGGCAAAGAAGGCTCATTTAACAAAAGAGAAGGTGGAGGAACTCCACAGGTCTGTGACCAAATTTGTGGTCAAGGGACTGCATTCTTTTTCCACTGTGGAATCTCCATGGTTCAGGTAAAAAAAAGTGATGTGAAAACAATATTTGTATAAAATCTGTTCCATTAAGACAATTTGTCAAAAAGACTAATAAATATCCTCAAATTTATTTTATACAGAGAGATGACTACTGCCCTCAATCCTCGCTACCGACCCCTGTCCAATAAACTAATTCCTGCATGGTACTCTGTTGAGAAACAGAATGTTGTTCAGGAGTTAGCACAAGTTAATAAGGCTGCTGTTACATGTGATGGGTGGACCAGTGTGGCACAGGACCACTATTTAACAGTTACTGTACATTACACCAGTCATGGCCACATTAAGCAGAAGGTGCTAAACACCAAAGCTGTGTATGAGTCACAGACAGGCCTGGTGGTTGCAGACGAGATAAATAGCATTCTGGTGGAATTCTCTCTGAACACGAATGTTGTAGCTGCCACAGTAGACAACGCCAGCAATATGGATGTCGCACTGAAGACATTGAAGTTTTTAAAGGTGGGGTGCTTCGCCCATACCCTAAACCTGGCAGGACAGAAGGTTTACAGCATCAGTGCCGTTACAAAGTGGTGTGCCAAACTTCGAGCCGTCGTGGTGTGGCTGAAGAGGTCCACCACGGCCAAAACCGTCCTGCAGGAGAAGCAGCGACTTCTCGGTAAGTTAAGTAGCGGAGCCTTATAAATCTAAATTTATGTTGTTTCAAACATCTTCAGCAGTGTAGATTGTAAATCAAAATGTGTATTTGTGTTTCAGATCTGCCAAAACACAACGTGATTCTGGATGTCAGAACACGGTGGAACTCCCTTTTCCTGATGGAGAGGTTTTTGGAGCAGTACCCGGCCATCCAGGCAGCATCACTTGACCAACGACTCAGGAAGCCAATGGAGAAAGACAGGTGAGTTGATGGATAAGAAGATCAGTTGTTAAACAATGAGTAACAACATAATAATAGTTGATATTTAATTCTTATCTTCATATCTTCTTTTTAACTGTTGTGAAGGACATCCAAACAGAGACACTCACCCCAACTCCTCCAGTGGTTCAAACTGCAGGCAAGAAACGTGGCAGGTGCCAGGTCTGTCCCAACAGAAATGACTCCAAGACCAGCACCACCTGTGTGAAATGCAAGAAATACGTCTGCAAGGAACATGCATGCACATCATGTGAACAGTAGTGCAGACAAAAGGCTGGAATGTACCTTCTGGTGGCCTGAAGGAAAAATAATATGCTGTTCATATTCTGTCAAACTCATAATAGTGACTATGTAACTTTGCTTTTTACTATCTCACACATATAGCACTTAGGAGTAGCATAGAACAATCCCTGACACAATGCACTTTTTTATAGTTCTTTTGTATATAAAGAACTGTTATGTGTTCCTTACTGATGTTCTGATGATGATGATGTTCTGTTTTAAAAAATTATCTGCATATTTCTCAATGTCGCGTAACAGATGTATGGTGGGGGGGGGGGGGGGGGGGTTGTTTTATTTAAAGGGATATTTAGGTAGTCAACAAAAGTTGTAAAAGTACCTGACACAAACTTGGGTAACAATTTTAATTATCATTTTCTGGAGGTTTAAATTGCTGGGGTTTTAAATTGACCCCAAGGATAAAAGATGTTCGTAAATTTGACCTCTTAAGGACGACGCCCCCGAATTCGATGGCTATCGGGCTCAGCCCCCCTGAAAAAATTGTTCGGAAAATTGATTTATTCTTCGGTAATATTGTGGATTTGTAAATTTTCTTACACACTCCAAACACAACTACAGACTACTAATATAAGCATCTCGAAAATGTGGCATAAAAGCATGAAATCCTGGGCAGAAATCGCTGTTATGTGTACTGCAAATCAATATTTGCACCACGAAGCTAGCGGCTAGCCGGCTAATCCGCACATCGTTTAGCATTAGCATTCGACACAGAATGCATAAGGCTGACAGGACCCTTGCTCTCAAAATGATTCCTAACAGCTGTATTTGGATGTATTGAATAATATAAGTGATAAAAAAGTGAAATATATAGTTATGGGAACTTAATTTTACGAGACAGTGCCATGTCCAACATGCTAAAGAGCTGGTAGTCTGTTGCAGTGGTTCCCAACTCAATTCCAGCCTGACGGGTCTGCATTCCCTCTACAGCTCCAGAGATCAATCTGAGGGGTCACGAGACCGGTAACATGGCAGCAAAGAAGAAAAGAGAACCAATTAATCTGGTTTTTGCTCTTGTTTTGTGAGATAAGGAAAACAAATTGAAAATATTCTAGAGTCAAATTTCCTGTAACTCAATGGCAATACAACTGAAGTCATTTTATTTGGACCACAGCATTCTATCTTCTCATCTTGGCCCTTTGACCTCTTCTGTTTAACCATTCAATTCAGGATTTAAGTGTGACAAATAAATCAATGAGGTAGGTAAATTAGGCTTAATGTTCAATAAGAATTATTTTTTCAATTGTCATTATTTATTGCCTCATAATCAACACATGCTCACTCTTCCATGTAGGTATGTTTAGTTTTTAAACGACACAAATATAACATTTTTTAATCGCGATTAATCGCATTGTTATGGCAAAGTTCAATAATGAATTCAAAAGTAGGGTATTGCGCACTTTTATTTTAAAGTACTGCTATATGAACAAAAGGTCAATAACATTTGGTTTGTAAACACTTCAAAAACATCAGGTTCTTGTTAGCAGCAGTATTCCCTTTACACAGCAGCAGTTCTATCTCTTCACTATCTGTGCTCAGTGTGTGACTGTATGTGAAACGTTCCACTGCTGTGCAACAGGAATAAAATGTTTCAGCGCGTTTCAGCAAAAATGTCTGTCTTCATGACAGTCAGAGCATTTGAATGCAGCTCTACTGTTCATCAATATAATGCTGTAACTCCGAGGTGATGATGGTTACCCAGCGATCAAAGAATAAAGACACTGTTCGTCTGAAGAAACCGGATGTTGTCTCACATTAATCGTTCCGCTAACTTTCAAAGTCCTTCGCTCGCTCCCGACCTGTGCCGTTTGAATGCGTCTACCGTGAATTTCAGCATATAGGTGCACTAAAGTGTAAGTGTCTGCTGACTTTACCGCAGCGATGTCCAGTAGTCTCCATTCCTCCACTGCTGCCAGTGAGCAACAGACTTTCAAAATAAAAAAAGCGTCAACGCGCGATAAAATAATTGTCGGCGTTAATTAATTAATGCGTTAACGCGATAATAACGCGTTAACTTGCCCAGCACTAGTAAATACATGATGTATACAACTAATGTAAATTAGCCATGAACATCAAATATCAGATGAAATAATAAGCATTAAATACATCTGTATCAATAACCTACCTTTACTGTGTTGGCCTTTATAGGGGTTTAAATGATCAGATCCCCTTCCAAGGAGCAGGTGCTTGTGATTCTATACAAGCAGTGTGACGCGTGTCCTTTAAATAAAGTTTGGAATTTGATGTGGTACTTATTTAGCTTTCAAGCCAAAGTAGTAAAGGATAAAACTAAGTTTGTTAGTGTAATGCAGGCACAGAAAACACATTTTGATAAGTGTAACCACAAATATTAACCATATCTGATGTAATTGATCTTGTTTTGAACAATACGATGAAACAATAATGAAAAGTTCAAAAACATTTATTCAACTTAACATATAAACAATATACAAAGAACTCAGATTATTTACAATATAAAACAATATCAGGTAAAACAAGAACAAAAAAGAACAATCTTCTGAAACGTCTTGAAAACATCACAACCTGATGTTCTGTAAGAGCTGGTGATTGCTGGGTATGAACTAGTTACCAGTGGCGGCTGGTGGAAAATGTTCTAGGTAGGGCCATCCTATCAATTTCAGCAAACATCCCAGTATGATTTAATGCAAAAAAAATGTAAGTATCAAACACGCATTATTACTTGGCAGTTAAATATTTAACATGTATTCCAACACGAAAACAATCAGTAAATAACACTTATATAATATAATATAATATAACATGTTCATTTATTGAGATGCCCCTATGGACCTTGTTATAGGAGGTAAAGATCAGGAGAAGTAAACATGAAGCGTAATTATGAATACTGATGTTAAATTAAGCTATGATGAGTTTTCACTGTTAATTTAACATCTCTATTACATGTTGATGCCTCCATGACCAAGTTAAGCAGATGAGACTGAGGACAACTATGTAGAAGAAAAGATGTTCACTTTGTCTAATATGTAGCTTGACAGAGTTCTCCATGTGTGTCCTGGTGTTCTCATGTTTCCTTACCTCCTCATCCCTCACTCCCTACCCTGGTGTTCTCATGTTTCCTTACCTCCTCATCCCTCACTCCCGTAACTGTCCGTGCTGGATCCGTCCCCGCTGTTTTAAAAAGCTAAATACGTTATTAACATGACGTCATGCAGCTAGCCAAACCTGTCTGGTGTACAGCTAGTACAGAAGCTTCGCATGTACTGCTTCCCTTTCCCGCGAGTCTGCTGTCTGATTGTGAGGTCAGGCTGATCTGATATCAGCTCTTTGGCTGCAGAATCTCCGCCAAAGTTCTCCTCTCAAACGGGGGTTGGAGGAGGAGTGCTCGCGCTGGCGCGGGCGCCTGTAGAGACTTCTCCTGACGAGAACGCACAGCGAGGGGGGCCTGATCGTTCTGGCCCCAAGCTGAATCTATTTGAGGGCGCTGATTGGCTAAATTGTATGTCACTCATTTATATCTTGAATCAGCAATTGGCTAAACTGCTTCATAGACCCGTCTCTTTTGGGCCAAAACGATTAGGCCCCCCAAGCTGCGCGTTCTCAGAGTGTCGTGCACACAGGCAGAGAGCACGAGCAGGAAAGGCATATATATTGCGCAGATATCATACTTTACACACATTACTGGGTACATTCCATAGTTCAAAAACACAAATATTGACAATTTATATAATTTATGATTATTATAATAATATATATATTTTTTTTTTTGTGCGGCTCATGGTGGGGCCATGCCCCATGGCCCTCTATTGACCAGCCGCCACTGCTAGTTACCAACATTTGTAAAACCCAGAAGACAAGAGAGCAGAGACAAGCTTGACCACTTAGAACTCTTAGAAAGTCGTATGTTTTTTACATAACAAACATTCATTGTGTGTGTTAGTCAATGATTCTGCATTGTAAAACCCCATCCTGGACTAATATAACAAGGTTGTCACTGCAGTATGACTTTTATAGAATCAGAAACAGCAGATGGCACATGAATAACGAAGCTTAAAATCCAATTACTCCAAGTACTAGGACAAAAGTACCTTAAAAAAAAAAGAAAGAAAACTTTTTCAATAAACCTGCTGCATTTGGAAGTGACTGAATATACTGCTGTGGAAGCATTAGTCAGCGGTGATCTGACCTTTCAGAGACAAACAAAACAAACCGACCGTGGTACTTAGATGTAGATATCCATTTCTTAAAAACAATTGAGCTTAGTTGAGCCATAGCAGCACATGCATTGCCGACACCCTCACACAATGTCAACCATTCACGCACGCACGCACGCACGCACACACACACACACACACACACACACACGCTTTTCTAGTTAAGATATATATTTTTTAATCTGTCGATACATGAACTGTACGGCCATAGGAGTTCCCTTCTATAAATATACCTGTCTCTGAAAACACTATCATGAACTTGAAACAGTTAAAAACCAAGGTGACTGGAAAATAAAAGTATTTATGAATACAGCTGTTCAATCCCGTCGTAGAATGCAGCAAAAACACTGACCAGTGTATTATCTGCGAGTTCTTTCTTTGAAAAAAATCAGAAAGACAAACCTGTCCCTATGAAAGAAAGGTCATATGGGTTCTTCAAACAAAACAAAAAAAGTGAAAGTGCAAACTGTCTTTTCCACAAATCCCAAACTGAAAATCGAAATTACCTAATTACGTATGGTGTCTTTTAAAACATTAATCACATCCCGCATCCCTGTAATAGTGAAAGGCATGTCTGCAAAGTCCTCATCCCTACATTTAGGGCAGTGTGGTGTGGTGGCTGCCCACTGGTCTACGCACACCAGGCACCCAATCAAACTTCGGCAACATTTGGATACCACGGGGTTGTCCATGACATCTGCAAGATTAAGAATTTTAGAACAATTTTAGATAATTTATGTAAAAGTCGCAAGCACTTTTCTTATAAGATATCTACATTTGTTAAAGTTACTATGTGAAATATTCTTGTTTCCGGGTTACCTGTTGTGCTCTACGGTCATTATATTGCTTCACTTTTACTTTCAAATATTATTGTTTCCGGGTTACCTGGGCCCCGTTCCACGTAAGTGGTTCAGCAAAGTCGATCAAATGTCCTATTAGCCAGCCTACATTAACGAGATGATTGATGTCAGGCTATCTCGGTTTCTGCAAGGCTGATCCGCTCTCAAACAGTCTCGTTAATTTGAACCAGGATGATTGCGCGTGCCCGTCCTACTTCAATAGGGGGAAGCGTCGATCACCGAAACCATGATCTTCTAACAGTACAATGGCAAATCCACGTAGAGAAAGAGACACTTTTTTCTCCGCTGACGAGCAGGAGATGATCATGACCTCATATGAGGATTTCAAGACCGTAATCACGGCAAAATCGAACACCGCCACCGCTGCCAGGGCGAGACAAGATGCATGGCAAAAGATGACAGACAAGTTAAATGCGTAAGTGTTGGGAAATGTATCGGCTAATTTTAAGTGTCTCATCACTCAAATCAATCAGATTATATGTCTTTACCTGCTGGCAGTAGGCTTCATGGAATGCATCATCGAATGAGATCTCAATAGCGAAAATAATGATCTCAACTCTTTCAGAATAAGTAGATAAAACAAGCCCAAAGAGTATCTAACTGATACTCATTAATATGAGGACATATGTACTGTATGCATGTATCATGTACTATATATGTGTATATACATGTATGTGTAGATTACCATATAGAACTATGCGTTTGAATATGTGTGTGAATCTGTGTATGGGCGGATCAGTATGTGTGTATTATTCATGATCAGAAATTCAATCAATTGAAGCAGTGAAAAGAAATTGTGTGTAATTCTCTATATTCTTATCATGAGTCCACCTTAATCATTTTCTACAATAATGAAATGCTGGTGTACATATAATTATGAGTGCTTTCAACCCCCATGTAGTTGCAACCCAGCCATCAAGAGGACATGGGAGCAAGTGAAAACGAAGCACAAACATAATCCAGAATGGTGAGTCAATCCAATAGGTGCCATGGTAATGTATTGAACAGCTTGTCAGTGTCACATCCTTCATATTTTAGCAAACAAAAAGAGGGCTGATATGGTCAAGACGGGGGGGGGGGGGGGGGAGGACCTAAGACTCCACTCCTGCTGAGGAGCTGGCACTCCAGCACAATAGGGGTAGGCCCATGATGGAGGGCATAGCTGGGGGCAGGTCCTCTGGAGAGGTGCGCAGTGCTGTGAGGAGGCCTTATCTCAAAGGTAGGTGCACTTCATTCTATGAGTTTCCTTCATAATTAGTCATTTGTTTAACCATCGTCACATTTTGCAGTGGCTGGACCTTCAGTCATACTTCTGCAGCCACCACCCATAGTGTTGGTCGGAGGAGAGGAGCCCACTGATGTAAGTTGATATTGCTGCATCATTGTGTAATGATCCTATACATGTTCATTGTGTGTGTCTTTTAAAACTAAAGACAATTTTCCAAAGTTCCTAATTCACTAACAGGAGGCCAGTCCAGACGACGAGGAGACTGTGTCGGCGTTCTCCGGTGATGTGGTAAAAGCAAGTTGTGGAAACTAATACTCTTATCCAACTCACTCCTTGTGAGTGGTATTTTGACTACATCAATGCATTCCTTTAGGCAAATCCTGCTGGACCACGGCCTGATCCGCAGGAGCCTGGCCCCTCTCACTCTGCTGGGATGGGGAGGTGAGTTCTCATTTAATACCCTCACCTTGTGAGGGGAGGTCTGAGTTTAGTTGGCAGCTGACCACCACACTGAACAAAGTTATGAATGGTGTTCTTGTCTTTTGTTCAGAGTGACCATGAAGATGTCAGGACTCTGTACAAGCGGTACTTGCGTACAGAGATTGGATACCGCCAGCTAAAAATGAGGAAGCTCCACAAGGAGAGTGCTTTGCTCGATCGGCAGCTGGATGTAAACATGTAAAGCAAAGCTTTGCCTAAAGTATTTGTGAGCTTTGGCATGAATTGTAACTGAACTGAAATTCTTATTTCTTGTGCACCTTCATTTACAGGCTGAACAATAGACTCCAAATAAAAGCTTTCTTCTACAACATGGATCTCTTAAATTATTCTTGAACATGTTACTCTATTCAGAATTATTTTTATTGCCAAGTATACTGTCATATACAGGACGTTGACGTGGTGATTTGGGAGCATGGGACATAGACAACCACATAAATGAAACATGCAAACATAAAGAGAAAAACATGGTTTGAGTCCAACATTACCCAAAGTAATCTCAACACCTAACTAAAATGATGGTGGGCAATTCTGTCCCTTGCAGCTGGTCCGTTCTGTTCATCCAAGTGGACTGGCTCTAGGTCATCCTCAGGATGGTCCATGATAACTGGGACCCTCTCCTTCCTGATTGTAGCCACATTGTGGAGCACTGCACATGCCACAGCGATGTCACATGCCCTGTCTGGTGCCACCCGCAGCCCCCGCAGACATGTGAATCTGGCCTTCAGTTGGCAGAATGTCATTTCAATCCGGGCTCTCGTTCGAGCAAGAGCCCCGTTGAAACGGGCTTGAGGGCCTGGTGCTGGGCCTGCATAGGGGGTCATGAGGTAGGGCTTGCAGGCATAACCCCTGTCTCCAATTAGGAGTCCATCGTAGTGACCTAGTATGTGTATATATAATGTACAATGTTAGATCACCTACATAAAAGAAGCAATTTCTGAATGACATGAGATTTGCTATACCTTGGTCGAAGCTGTGGCACAGTGTAGACTCTCGGAATACTCTTGAGTCGTGGACGGAGCCCGGACACAACATTTGTTATGAGGCAGGTGGAGTCACAGATCATCTAAGATGAATTGCGATCAAGTCATGGTTATTGTACAGTACATGGGTAGCCTACAGCAGGCAATTGCAAGGTCCATGACCCCTATTGTCAAAGACATATGATTGTTTTTATAGCAATGTCATTTGAGGAAAAATATGTGATAAGTACCTGCACATTAATGCTGTGAAAGCCTTTTCGATTGACGTAATCTGCCTCGTTTGGGCCAGAGGGCGATTTGATGGGGATCTGCGTGCAGTCCACTGCGCCAATGACGTTGGGAAACTCTGCATAATGATAAGCTCCGTAATGAATAGTGATAGGAATGCATTTTCATTAAATGGAGAAATATTGAATAACTCAATTACCTGCAATTCCATAAAAGCCCTCTTTGATTGAATTTACTCGCACATGGCCAGGGAATGTAATGAACACATCCATACGTTTCTTCAGCGACAATGTAACTACGAACAGCACGGCATGCAGTGGCTTTCCCGATGTTCTCCGCATCGCCGACACTGTACAAAAATGTACCACATGCAAAAAAGCGCAAGGCTACGCATACAGTCTGTGAGACAGTCAATGCTCGGCTACGCCGTGTAGTGTTCGCAATGTATGGCTTGAGAAACTGAGACAGAACCGAAAAGCCTGATCTACGTCATCTTATCCTGAAAAGTATCCGGCTAACTAAGTTAGACACGTACGTGGAACGGGGCCCTGTTGTGCTCTGCGTCTCGTTTTAAAGGAAAAAACAAAATACGGCTCGTTATTTGACTTTGGTT
Organism: Ophthalmolycus amberensis; assembly: GCA_024529925.1. Lineage (NCBI taxonomy): Eukaryota > Metazoa > Chordata > Actinopteri > Perciformes > Zoarcidae > Ophthalmolycus > Ophthalmolycus amberensis. Next base: position 812,634 of record JAFEUB010000126.1, on the reverse strand, counting down.
TTTCCGTTTTTCAATTCAGAACCAAAAATACGACTGCCCATTTCCGTTTTCCCGTTTTTGGTTTAAAACGAAAAACAAGAATATGTATTTTGGTTTTTCCGAATTAATGGTAAAACAGATGACTAAAAACGTACACGGACCCAAGTAAGTCCCAAACGTCATCGAAATGAACCACGTTGTTTATTTAAGTGCTTTGAAGCCGGTTGCAAGCAGACCTTTGTTAGATATGGAGCGTTTAAGGCTCATTTCTACCGGAGGCATAACGGTAACGTATCAGCTAACGTTACTGTTGGGACAGCTGTTAATGTTACCGCTCATAAATGCGCTACGTCATAATTGCGCTGTCCGGTAACATTACCGCTCATAAATGCGCTACGTCTGTTAACGCTACCGCTCATAAATGCGTTAACGTTACCGCTCATAATTGCGCTACGTCGTAATTGCGCTGTCTGGTAACGTTCCCGCTCGTAAATGAGCTATGTCTGTTAACGTTCCCGCTCATAAATGAGCTATGTCTGTTAACGTTACCGCTCATAAATGCGCTATGTCTGTTAACGTTACCGCTCATAAATGCGCTATGGCGTTATGTGAACACACGTGTCCAGACACAAAGTAGCTAATTAATAAAGTGATGCTAAAATGTTTTCACGGTCAGTTCTTCATTTACCGCCCACATGTCACGGAGACACAAAGCTTTAACAGACAGCAGTATTAGTGACATGTACAGAGAATCTGCTTCTCCTCAGTCATCAGCTGTTCCAATTGTATCACATGACTGTGGCCCTCACGTGCATGACTCAGATAATGTTACAGAGACAGGCACATATGAAGGGGATATGGATATTTCTGAAAACTTCAGTGATCTTTTTCTTAGAAACGTCTGTTTATTCAACTTGAAATTGCAGGGACAGTTTCTACTACCTGCTTCGACCAAACTAACTTCGCTGCTTAAAAATTACACCATTATCAGATGAGGTCATCAGCAAAGTTTGTGAGTCTGTCAGGGGATTTGATCTTTTCCTTGCATGTCATAGAGGGCCGATGAGAACAGCATACTCAAGAGCTCAGTCCTTCAAAAAAGGGTTTAACTTCACTAAGGTGTTCTCCAGATTACTAACAGACTTGAAGGATTTGGAGGAGAACGGGATCGTAGTATCAGATGAAACAGTAGTCAAAGGAACCTTGTATTGCATTGCAGGAGATAATTTGGGCTCTCATTGCATTGGTGGCTTCACTGAAAATTTCAGTCACTCGCAATATTTCTGTCGGTACTGCCTAATAACCCGATCTGAATTTCAGGGTGACGATACAGATCTGTGCGGACCAGAGCGCACCATTAACAGCTACAACTCTGCTGTTGATCGCCTCCAGACCAAAGATACACCAGATGTGGAAGGAGTAAAGTTCAAGTCAGTATTCAATTCTTTGAAATACTTTAATGTCTGTCAAAAGAAAGAAAATTTGTTTCAGTGCTTTTGTGAAACTTCTAGGTTGAAGGCAGGTGGCATTGCTAAGAAGAATCTCATTTAAAGTAAGTAAATTGTACACATATCTAACAAATATCTGAACATTTTAATTTGTACAAGAGCAGTTTGTGCAGACAATTAAGACAATTTACTCTTGGATGGGAACAACTTGCTGGCTTTTATGACAACCAGGGAAACGGCGAGATTCTAATCCATCTAAATGCCAAAAGCAAGCAGTTGTTGTTTTTTACTTTTAAAGATGATTTTTTTGTCAATCGTGTTTTATTGGACAGCAGAAGTAGAGACAGGAACCCCAGTGGAGTGAGATGGGATGATCTGCAGCAAAGGGCCCTACGGGAATCAAACCTTTGTTGCTGCGATAACAATATTTGGTACGGGCAGGTGAGGCACTGTTGTTATTTTTGAGTGTGAATTTAGCCATTTCATTTTAATTTGCAACCTTTGCATTGAAAAGAGTAAAAGTTGATGCTTGAGATGATTTCATCTTTCACTTAAGAGGATGTACGGCCACCCCTTGTCTTTTTTCTCTTTATTCTTTCTTTCAGGTGTGATTACGACTACAAGCGGTGGTACTTCAGATGAACCTCATCACCCTCTTTGCTGTCCTACTAGTGTAACCTTACGATCGGATACGTACAGGTTTTGTCAAGGATAAACAGAGGTAAGTTCTTGTAAAGTTCAGTGTATGTTCATTTAACAAGAGAAGGCCTTAGGGTCTTCTATTTTTGTCAGATCTGTGTAGCCATTTCATGTTCAAATGGTGTATGTATGAATTGTTGGGGTTAAGCACTGCATAAACCTAGGCATTGCATAATCCAGTATTTCTCAAATTGTGGGGCACAGTGGTATTATTACAAGTGGGGCGCAGGGGGAAATGCAGAATTTTTAAATAACTAAGTCATTAATAAATACATGGCGAAATACCTGTACTTTGTGTAAATGTTTACGATACGCCGTATACAGGTTACGCTTGAGTCTCTCAAAACAAAATACAGATCTAAGCTCAACATTGAGCATCAATTGAGAGTGGCCGTATCAAGTCTGCAACCCCGTTTTAAAAATAATTGTAGTGGAAAGCAGCTCATTGCAGCCACTAATACTGATAAAACTTGATGGCTCACACATATCTGCACAAATTTTGTTTTGTACAGGTTGCACGTTATTGTTTTGAAAATATATGCAGTGTAAAACTCTTTCTTGCCAAATATTATTCGGGCCCGAGCCACCGACAACGTCGGGCCTGCGAAGGCCCTCTTGAAATTGTATGGGGTATTATTAGGGCCCGAGCCACCAACAACGTCGGGCCTGCGAAGGCCCTATTGAAATTGGAATGTTTATTATTATTCTGATTTGCCTTTTTGTGGGGATGGAGCTTGTAGGGGCACTTGGAATTTATGAAAACTCACCATTTTTGCACCCCTCTCAGATCTGAGGTAGAAACTCTGCTGCCCAAATTTGCATATGTGTGTGGAAAAAAATGTCTCTCTAGCGCCCCCTACAAATCGTACCGGCCACGCCCCTCGGCCAGTATGTCCGATTGTCTTGAAATTTGACCCACATGTCCGAATCCGCTAGATCTAAAAAAAAGCCTCTCAGACCCCTAAGCTCCGCCTACTTAGATTTTCCGCCATTTTGAATTTAGTGTAAAACCCATTTTTGCTATCTCCTCCTAGATGCTGGGTCCGATTACTACCAAATTTGTTGTGGATCATTATTGGATCTACCTCATCAAAAATTACTCAAAGCTTTCTGATACCTCTTAGCGTTTAGAAGATATGGACCAATAAACTTCTTAGGGGCGTGGCTAAATAACAATACACAACTTCTCAACCGTTTGTCCTAAAATTCCAAAACTTGCAGCATATGTGCACATCGCATGCTGTAACATACCCTGAGAATTGTTTTTCATTCGACCACTAGGGGGCGCTACAGCAAACACGCGAAGTTGGCATTTTTGCCACTTTTTGCAGATTTCAGCCTTCGCATTTTAACGAACTCCTCCTAGAGAATTTATGCGATCAACTTCTCCTTTGGTCAGGATGTTCTTAAGACCTTTGTGATTAAAAGTTACTCAAATCTCGCGCTTTCATCGAAGAACCTTGACGTGGCGTGCCGGCCATTTTGCCTCATTGTTTTTGAAAAAATAAATTCTTATAAGTTCTTATAACTCCAAGGTACATTATCCAATCCGCACAAAACTTCTTATGCATGATGCTACATCAAGCTTGAACATATTTCAATTGAAAAAAATGCAATAACTCATAGCGCCGCCTACTGGCTAAAGGAAATGTCATATTTTATACTTTTCTTTATACCTCCTAGCCAGGTGACCTGATGAGTCTCAAATTTAGTACGGATAGCCTTAAGACATTGATGATGAACCATCATGAATATTGTGCGCTTTCGTTGAACGCTGTTGCCGTGGCGACGCATCGTATTCATGAAAAAGGAAGCTGATGGTTGAGTGTGTTGGGATGCTCAAAAACTCATGAAACTTTGTAGATGTGTCGTAGGTCATAGGAAGACATAGTGTATATGGTTTTTTGGCTTGGCCGTTTTAAATTGCCTCTATAGCGCCCCCTACAAGATTTCAAAAGAGCAGCCCCAGCGCTACGTGTCAGCTACATGTATGAACGTTGGTAGGCAGATGTATCCTATGGAGACTTAAATATAAGTCTCTTGGGACCATGCTCTAAACCCGACCGGAAGTCGGGAATTTTGATTTATGTGTCATTTTTCCATCGATTTCGGCCTATTTCTTGTCGCTATACTTTAACGAACTCCTCCTAGGGACTTCGTCAGATCCACTTAAATTTTGCCAGTACCATGTCAAGACCGTTGTGATTAAAAGTTACTCAAAGCTTTACGTTTGACGGAATCGTTTAGCCGTAGCGGGCGTTTACTTTACGTGATTCCCCGTGAAAAAAGCTGATGTAACTCAGCTGCACTTGTTCCAAACGGTCTCAAACTTCACATGCTTGATAACACTCACGGCCTGAGGATGTCTACAAGCTTATTTTCACTAGTACTCACAGCGCCACCTGCTGGCGAAAGGAAATCTGTGTTTTCTGACAAACTGCATCCGATTTACATGACTTTTACACTACGTGGTTCACACTTGACACAGAGCAACACGACGCACGCGTTCTGTAGCGCCAGGCAGAGGACACAGGAAGCATCAGACTATTTGCAAAGCGTCATTTCCGGCATCAGGCGGTCCACGCGGGATTAAACACGTCTCGCTCCGTTTATTCTTGTCTGACTAGGTGAGCCATCACCCAGGCCGTTAGCTGTCCCCACCCTTCCTCCTCCACAGCTCCCTGGCTACGACCATGAAGTCAGCCAGTGGACCTGTTCACAGCAGCAGAGGATCTGGATGAAGACAGAGCTGGAATCCACGGGTCTCTGGCCAGGCTCCTTTCCTGTGCGCAACCTCATGAAGATGGTGTCATTGTGGCGTCTCCCTCCCCAGCCAGAATGAATCGACAGCATCTCTGATCTTCCTCCTCCAAAGTACTTTCAGCGGACGTCTGACGGTCGCGGACGTTCTCGGACGCGCAGGCCAGAGTCCCGCCGGCACGCCGACGCGCGCATGGCGAGGGCCCGTTCATCGCTGCTCGCAGCTTTAATTTTAAGTTTTTTTTTTTTCACAGGTTGCACTTTATTGTTATCTTGAAAAGATATTCAGTTCAAAACAGGTTAATTGCAGCAACAATAAGCTATTCTTTGCCAAATTGTTATTTTTTGCACAGATAGAACTTTATTTGCATTGTTCTAACAAAGTGATTGCACATTGTATTTGTCTGATGGAGAAATCTGGTTTACTTGAAAGTGATTGCAATTTTCTTTATTCTATTATTTGAAAAAGCACAAAATGTTATTTCAATAAAAATTCAACATAGACCATTTTGTTACAATTTTGTTGTGGCGTGGGGCATGAATATTCTTCCTCCAAAGTGGGACGTGACAGAAAAAGTTTGAGAACCATTTTTACAACTGTGTAAGTGCTATATAAAGTTATATTATGGGTGTTGATGTTACTGTTAATGTTTTCTATGTCGTTTTTCTGGCTGTAGAGAGGATCATGCTAGCCCACAGCGAACACCAGATTGACTTGTTGTAACCGGTTGTATATGGACCCAAATGCAACACACAGGATTCCAGGGATCTTTGGCTTTTATTACAAACTTCAACAACAGCAGCCAGAGTTTAAACAGGGTCAGGATTAGGAGGCTGGTGGGTTTACCGGGAGTCAGGCAAGGCGGGTAGAACAGCATATATGCCAGAGTCTGGCATAGGAGTCTGGCATAGAAAACCGAAGAACAATCTGGCAAATATGTCTGGGAGGCAGGAGTCTATATAGGGGCTTGATTACTGATCAGAGGCAGGTGAGTGAACAGGTGAAGGGAGTTTAGACTGATGAGGGAGTGACTGACAAGTAGAGTGAGGAGGGTGTGGAGCTGAACTGTGACACTTGTGAATCTTCAAGCAGAAATTATGACAACACCTGCCTAAAGTTCCAGTTTCCTGAACAGCATTCCCTGTCTGTATTACATAATTCAAAGTTTGCATCGAGCCAAGCACGGTCCAAATGCCCGGATGTGGCACATATGTGTGTGTGTGTGTGTATATATATATACATATACATATATATATATATATATATATATACATATATATACATATATATATATATATATATATGTATATGTATATATATACACACACACACACACACACACACACACACACACACTAGTGCTAGCCAACGATTAAAATATTTAATCACGATTAATCGCATGTTATGGCAAAGTTCAATAATGAATTCAAAAGTAGTGTATTTTGCACTTTTATTTTAAAAGTACTGCTATATGAACAAAAGTGCAATAACATTTGGTTCACGAGATGCAGGTAGCATGTTTTATACTTAATGTGAATATAATTCATACTTTGAAAACCGGATGTTCATCTGAAGAAACCGGATGTTGTCTCACGTTAATGTTTCCGCTAACTTTCAAAGTCCTTCGCTCGCTCCCGATCTGTGCCGTGTAAATGCGTTTCCCGTGAATTTCAGCATATAGGTGCACTAACATGTAAGTGTCTGCTGAGTTGACCACGGAGATCGTGAGTGTCTGCTGACTTTACCGCAGCGATGTCCAGTAGTCTCCAGGGAGAACAACAGCTGGTGCAGCTTCTCTCTTTATTTCTGCTCGACCAGAAGCAGAAGTCGCCTTTTCTATACGGCAACCCTGAAGGGACATCATATCTCCAATACAAAACGATAAACATGAGACAGTCTGTTCCAATAATAATCAATTAAAAATACTTACCTGTTTTTTTTAGTTTTTTAATTATTATTATTATTATTCCCCCATCTCAAAAGGCTCAAGGACATACACACACACGTTCACACACACAGACACACACACACACAACTGACGATAGGATGTTTGCTGGCTTTTATCCCACTGTTCTTGTCATTCTCTTGTTGTTATGTCTATGTATTGTCTCTTGTCTTTCAATAAAAAATAAATTAAAAAAATTATAATAAATTTAAAAAATGCATTAACGCGCGATAAAATAATTGTCGGCGTTAATTAATGAATGCGTTAACGCGATAATAACGCGTTAACTTGCCCAGCACTAATATATACACATACAATTATTTATATATATATATATATATATATATATATATATAAAATAATTGTATGTATAAATCAGTGGTGGGCCTGCAAGGCCTTCTCTGCTGGCCTAAACAGAATCACAAAGTTATAGCTATTTTATAATTTTTCATAAATACACTACATGTATTGTAATTTATAAAAATATTTTTCCCATTATCTTATTTTCTCATTGCTCAGCTACTGTCTTCCTCAGTTGCTCTGCTTCCAGTGCAGCTTGTTTTAAGTAGAGTTTTATCGAATCAGATCTCACCTCTGTGTCTCTAGGTAAGAAGAGAGGCCCGAGGCCTGCAGACTCACAAGTGAACCCCTTTGCACTTTAAGTGAATGGAGACGATATTGTTGATGGTCATAGTGTTCAACCAATCAGATCTTTAGTTTGACATGTTGGGCGTATTATTTGACATGCCAGAGCCAGCTAGCTGGCCTATAGCTACGTCATCATTACGTGCAGCTCAGTTTTCAGGAGCAGCTCTGCAGTGAGGTGCAGCGTGTGCTGTGATTGGTCAGTGGGCGAGCACGTGACTATTGTGAAATGAAACTTACAGCAGACCCTGCTAGAAAAACCAGCATAGACCAGCAAAACTGGTGACCAGCAACACCAGCATATGTTGTGTTTTGGTGCTGGTATGCTGGTGACCAGCATGCATTACACTGCTTGTGGTGTTGGGACATGTTGTTATGCCGTTTAATAGAACAAGATGCTGAGGATGGTATCTTTCTCACCAGGTTGGTATGCTGGACAACCAAGTTGAATGTTGATATAATAAAAACAGAGCACATTAGATCATTAGATTACACTGCTTCCTTGTCTTATGTATGCTAGCATCTACCAAAAATAATGACAATGTCAGGTTTTAAAAACAGTATTTTCATTTACTATAAGACAGACACAATAGAGAACATGGTAACAATATTAACACTTCAAAAAAGAGAAACAACCAAATTAACTATTAACATAACTATTTGGAATTAACTATTAAAGCATCAACATCAACTTACCAATTCAACTAGAAAACTTTAATAAAGTGATTTGTTTTGTTTGTTTATGTCCATGATTTTCTCAGTGATGTAGCGTCCAGCCTTTGCCCATCTGGCCTGCAACTCAGTCTCTTCCAGGTTTTTTTCCTGGAGCCACTCCTTGAAGCAGATTGAAAAGAAATGTAAAAATGAACAGTAATGTGTCTGTCACGTCAGAACAAAGAAACACTTGATATCAAATAAGCCGGTCCGTGGTATCCGACAAAGACTATAGCTACATCAAGAATGCCATACCTTTCAATGTTTGCAGCTTCTTTGGGGTTAAAGGCCGGCAGGTGGTTTTGGTGGTGGGTAGGGGTGCAACGGATCACAAACCTCGCGGTTCGGTTCGGATCACGGTTGAGGAGTCACGGTTCGGATCAGCAAAGAAAAGGGGAGGAGTCAAATGTAACTTTGCTTGCCATTTATTAAGTAGAGAAGTTCAAGAACACTGAAAGCAAAGAACTGTGGGCTATAGTCTCGCATAAAAACAAAAATATTGAAGGTATCCAATTTGAAACAAAATTAAATAAATAAATCTAAATAAAACATTCAAGAATACTCAATTCTGTTTAAGTGCAACATGAATTATGTTGACTTGATACCCTCTTCCTTTAGTCAATACTGAAAGAAAAAAAACAGCAAATGTCTACAGCAGAGGTCTTCAACAGGGGGTCCGCGGCCCCCAGAGCGTCACGGACCGGTTTCATGTTCGAAAATATTTCCACGGACCGGTGTTACGTCCCTACTGGTTTCTGAACCTACTGGTTGCTACAAATGTTGCTGGAGACCTATAAACCACATCTCATATGCATTACGCGGATTACGATTGTATAAGTGAGCACTACATCACAGCCACGTATGAAGAAATACATAGAAGAAAATATATTTATGGAAAGATCGCAACAACCTGGATTCGAACTCTGTCGCGCAAAATAAACCCAAAGACGGTCGCGCTACGCGATCCGCCACTTACTCACAGTGATGTAGTGCTCACTTATACAATCGTAATCCGTGTAATGCATATGAGATGTGGTTTATAGGTCTCCAGCAACATTTGTAGCAACCAGTAGGTTCAGAAACCAGTAGGGACGTAACACCGGCATTCACGGTGTGTCGGATGAACACGACGAAATAAAATAATACGACCGGCGTGAAAACAAAAATAAAATGCATAAAAAAATACAATTCACCATGACGATCTCAGAATATTCAGCCTTGATTTTAATCCAAAACACCGGCAGAGTTGTTGTCTCAAACATACTTTTAAGGCCGCCGTCATTTTTAAGCTCCAGCAGCTGATCTTCCTCTGGCACGGATAAGCTCGATTCACCTGGTTTGTTCACAAATGGATCGCGGATCCATTCCTTGGCAGTTCGTGGGTCTTTTGTGGTTGGGAAGTAACGCTCGAACTCTTTTAAAAGCAAAGACAGGTGATCTTGCACCAGCTGGGAGAATCAAGGTCCAGGCTCAGTCTCTTCCAAAATCCCTGCTAATGTTTGAAACGCATCAAGGTCCGTGTACGTTTTAGTCATCTGTTTTATCGTTAATTCGGAAATACCAAAATACGGAAATACCATGGTATTCTCGTTTTTCGTTTCAAACCAAGAACGGGAAAACGGAAATGGGCGGTCGTATTTCCGTTTTTCGTTCTGAATTCAAAAACGGAAAAACCAAGAACCAAAGTCAAATAAGGTCTGTGTACGTTTTAGTCATCTGTTTTCACCGTTCAGTCGAAAATACGGAAATACCATGGTATTCTCGTTTTTCGTTTTTGCAAATCACGTTTTAGTTTTTTCCTTTAAAACGAGACGCAGAGCACAGCAGGTAACTCGGAACAAGAATATTTCAAAATAAAAGTGAAGGCAATATAATGACCGTATGCAAGAAATGAATACATTCATTAATTAATCTGGGCCGATGGGAGTGCGTTAGCATCAGTAGTTGACTATATGCTGTTTAATATTCATTTATCTATGTACACAGCAATAATCAACTCTTAGATTAATCGGTGCATTGATGCAGTGTTTGATGCAATACAGTTCGTGCACTGATGTCTGTCCACAGGTCTCAGTTTTCGGTAAGTAGGCAATTTATAACCATAGGTGTGTTGTATTTGTTCTAAAGCAGAGTTTTCTTTACACTTTAAAACAGTGTTTGATAGTAAAAATCATTTAGCTGACTATCAATTGTGTGTTTGCTACTTTAGCTAACGCCACAACAGCTAACGTTAGCTTAGTTGCTACTTTAGCTAACGTTACAAGAGCTAGCTTAGTTATGTGGTAACATAATGTGAAGGTGATATGTATGTTAACATTAAGCTAACATGGTATTGCTCTCAAGTGTAATGCTAGGTGAATTCAATTTGAGTAGCTTTTAGACTATTTTAGTAGCGTGTAGACTTCACAAACGTTAATGGACTATTTAATGAGTTGTAGACTGGCCATGCTGATTGCCAACTGTATATTCCTGACTGGTTTCAAGTGTGTTTTCAAATCTTTTCAAGTATTTTCAGAGCGTGAGCTGATGCGTGTCTGAGTGTAACTCTCACGAGACGGTGCGAGACCCAAGATGGCGGCCCCCAGCTGCTAGACTACTATCGAAACAAACTTTCTCATCGGACTTAAACCTCTTTCTTTTCCCCTTCACCCAGTATCTATTCCACTCAAAACTGGACTACAATATCAATCAAACTGGATCATCTGGAAGAATACATTGACGAGTGCTTCAACCGAATCTACATCATGGAAGAGGACAATACCGGCGATACCGAAGAAACACCCACTTCATACAGCAAAAGACCCCGTACTGTTTCAACTCCATCTACTTCACAAAAACCTCCATGTTGCTCCGAGGTAAGCAACATACTCATGTCCATTGAAAATAAACTTTCCGGCTTTGACTCCAGACTCTCGCTTATCGAAGTCCTACAGCCGGGAATTCCAGGCTCTGCGCCACAGCCTGGAATTCAGTCAGAACCAAATCGACTCACTCACTCAGGACAACAAGTCACTTCATCATTCTGTCAAAACGATAACCACCCAGCTCACCTCTGTTACTGCCGACAACAAAGCTATGAAAGAAACCATCCTGGATTTACAAGCACGTAGTATGAGAGACAATCTAGTTTTCACCGGCATTAGCGAACAAACTACAGAAGACCCCGAAAAATCAATCAAAGAATTCATGTCCAAACAACTCAAACTATCCGCAGAGACCGTCAACAACATCACATTCCACCGCGTACACCGTCTGGGACCAAGGAACAACAATAACCTGACCACGGCCAATCATCGCTAAGTTTGAACACTACAAACAAAAATATCAGGTCAGGCAACAAGGCAGGCAGCTCAAAGGAACAGACTACGGACTCAACGATCAATATCCAAAAGAAATCATGCAACGACGCAAAGTTTTGTTTCCAATCCATAAAAACATGATGAAAGAAGGAAAGAAAGCAATAATATCACTGGACAAATTATATATAGATGGACAATTGTACCGCGATAAGGACGTCACCCCCTGGCTTTTCTAGACTCCCCCGCTCTCTCTCTCTCGAGCGCTCTCTCTCTCTCTCTCGCTCTCTCTCTCCTGCCTCTACGGCTCCGCATACACACACACACACATTCACATATGATAAACCCCCCTCCGTAGTTTAGGTATGCCCCTTCTCTTTTCTCCGCATTTGCACTGTTTCGATTATTATACTGTATAGTATTGCACCTACGTCTCAATGTGCCAGACAGTATGAAACCCTATCTGGACCACACACACCTTTGTATTTTTGTTTTGTGTATTGTTTTACTTACTTTGTTGTGTTCATGTTCCTATATGTGTTTGTTTTCCCCTGATTCAGTGTCTGCAGGTCCTGCTGTGTCATTTACACACACACACACACACACACACACTTATCAACATTAATGTTCAGTCTATATTAACCCAATCAACATGTCATCTATCAAATTCTTAACCTGGAATATCCGTGGAATTGGTTCTCAGGCAAAAAAAATAAAAGTTTTGAATCATCTGGCTAAACTGCAAGCAGATATATGCTTATTACAAGAAACACACCTCTCAGAATCAGATCACAACAAATTTAAATCACCACAATTCACTCACTCATTCTCGGCTCACTATAACTCAAAACAAAGAGGGGTATGTATTTTAATGAACAAAAAAGTTTCTTTTGTGCATAATTCCACCATCACCGATCCTGAAGGCCGTTTTATCATTATAAACATATCCATCAACAATAGTCCAGTCACAATCTGTAATGTTTATGGCCCAAACACTGATGACCCATCCTTTTTTCGTAATTTTTTTTTATCCTTCTCAAACATTTGTAACTGCCCAGTCATAATAGGAGGTGATTTCAACACAGTTATCGACCCATCAGTGGACAGATCTAAAAATCCAAATAATAAGCGTACCTGGCAATCCACAGACATGATAAAACAGTTCATGAGTGATTTTGGTCTTGGCGATATTTGGCGATTACAGCACCCAAACTCAAGAGAATACTCATTCTTCTCACCAGTTCACCACTCATACTCACGCATTGACTTCTTCCTCAACAGCAATTCAATCATATCTAATATTTCAGACTCGAAGATCCATCCTATCATTATTAGCAACCATGCTCCCGTAACATTTATTTGGAACAGAGTTACCCTACATAAACCTATCACTAGATGGCGCTTCAATACATCTCTTCTCAAAGACCCTCAGTTTGATAGACTTATTAAAAAAGAGTGGGCGTCCTTCTTAGAAATAAATGATTCCCCAGAGTCATCACCAACCCTTCTGTGGGAAACATGGAAAGCAGTTTTTAGAGGAATAATCATCTCATTCTCTGTTTACAAAAAAAAGAAAGAAAAACAACAAGAAGCTGAACTGGAACAACAAATCAACCGACTCGAAACCATTAATGCAAGTAACTCAACAACGGAAACCCAGAACGAATTAAGAAAGTACAAATTCCAAATAAATGAAATTATAAATAATAAAACTCAATTCCTCATACACAGACTTAGACAAGAAAATTTTCACCATAGCAATAAATCCGGTAAATATCTGGCAAATCAAATTAAACGAAATAAAGAAAAAACAACAATCTCAATCATCAAGGACTCTGCAGGGAAGCCCACAAATTCACCCGATGAAATAAATAAAATCTTCAGAAGTTTTTATGCCAATTTATATTCATCTAAAAATAACCCAAATCAAGAAGACATCAATTCATTTCTCAACAGCATTGATTTACCACAGCTTAACAAAGAACAAATCAACATACTTGACTCACCATTAACACAGGACGAACTTTTTACTGCTCTCAATCTTATGCCCAATAACAAAGCACCAGGTCCCGATGGCTTCCCAGCTGAGTTCTATAAACACTTCTGGTTCATTCTAGCTCCACTCTTTAACAAAATGATAACTGAAATAAAACAAAATTTGCAATTTCCAGCCAACATGAACACAGCCAGTATATCACTCCTCCTCAAACCAAACAAAGATCCAACTCTTCCTTCTAGTTACCGTCCCATTTCTCTTCTCAATGTAGATATTAAAATCATCACTAAGGCATTAACTCACAGATTAGACAAAGTCACTCCATCCATAATTCATCCAGATCAAACCGGCTTTATCAAAGGTAGACATTCATCCACTAACACACGCAGACTGTTTAATTTAATCAATTACTCATCATTACAACAAACTGGTACCATCATAGCCTCCTTGGATGCAGAAAAAGCCTTCGACAGAGTAAACTGGACATTTCTCACAAGCACATTACAAAGATTTGGCTTTGGGGAATCATTTATTAACTGGGTTAAAATTCTATATACTTCACCGTCAGCCACTGTCATCACTAATGGACAAACCTCACAAAGCTTCACACTGCACAGGGGGACTAGGCAAGGATGCCCACTCTCTCCCTCACTTTTCACCATTTTCATTGAACCGTTAGCTGCAGCTATTCGTCAGAACATCTACATAAAAGGAATTCAAACACTCAACACCCATCACAAGATCAGTCTCTATGCAGATGATATATTGCTCTTCCTACAAAACCCCTACTCATCACTACAGGAAACTATTAAAGTCATGGAAGCATTCTCTAATATCTCCGACTACTCCATTAACTGGAGTAAATCATCCATCCTTCCATTAGATAGTAACAGTTGGGATGGGGCAGCCCATACACCACCTATCCCTTTCTGCACAGGTGCCATCACGTATTTGGGAATACATATTTCCCCCAGGCTGTCAGAGCTGTTCACACTCAACTTCACTCCATTACTTAAAACAATAAATGACGACCTCCTCCGCTGGATGAATCTACCATTATCACTCATGGGCAGAATAGCTACAGTTAAAATGACAATACTTCCTAAAATAAATTACCTATTCACAATGATACCATCTCAACCCACCCACTCCTGGTTCAAGTCGCTTGACTCAATCGTTACTCAATTCTACTGGAAAAATAAAACACCAAGAATTAAACTGGCCACTCTACAAAAACCAAAAACACAAGGAGGACTTGAAGCTCCACATTTTTTTCACTACTCTCTAGCAAATGAACTTCAGTACATTCTTAAATGGATCCACCCCAGCCAATCAGACAACACATGGTTAGATATAGAACAGACAGTTTGTAAGGACATTCAGATTTCTGACTTACCATTTTTAAGCCAATCTATCAAACGCCATCCTTGTTTCAATATACTAACAATAGCAGAAACTCTGACAGCCTGGTGGAAATTCCACAAAATCACTAACATCACTTTTGCACCTTCAAATTTTACTCCCATATGGAACAATCCTGATTTTCTAAGTCACAAGACACCTCTAAATCTCCACACATGGTCCGCTAAAGGCATCACTCATCTGAAACACATCTTCAATAATAACACCATGGTTTCATTCCCTCACTTGGTTCAGAAGTACGGCATCAGGAGCAATCAATTTTTGGAATATCTGCAACTCAAATCATCCGTTCAATCGAAACTTAACATTAAGGCCACTAACCTAGAACTGCCCCCCTCAACCTCAGAATTAATTAATATCCCCTCTTCAAAAAAGTTAATCTCAAAAATATGTAGAGTAATATCACAGTCTGACAAAACATCATCCATACCATCAAGAAAATGGGAATCAGACCTATCCATCACTCCTGATGCTGATTTCTGGAACCAAATCTGCAATAACATCTACTTCATGACTAAAAATGCCAATTTACAACTAATACAGTATAAAATACTTCACAGAATTCATTACACCGGGCAAAAAATGTTTCAAATGGGATTCACGTCAGATATCTGTCCACATTGCACTCAAAACAGCCCGGATAGCTATGTTCACGCCACCTGGCACTGCACACCAGTTAATCACTTTTGGGAAGAAATAACTGAGTCACTGTCTGTCTTCCTGGGCTGCCTCGTCCCTTTATCCCCTTCACTGTGCTTACTAGGAGACATCTCAACAATACATCTGAGTAAAACAAACCGCAAATTACTCCTTGTGGCCCGAACTATCGCCAAGAAAACTATCCTCATGAACTGGAAATCAAGGAATAACACACACATCGCACACTGGAGAAACTTAATGATAGAATATATTTCAATGGAAAATCTAACCTCATCCATCATATACAATACAACAGAACACCATTCCACCTGGTCATCCCTTACTATGTTTCTGCAAACGTGACACCACCCATTCTATTAATATTGAAATATGTATAGTATATATACCGGTGTATATATATATTTTTTTGTGTATTTTTTTACTATTGTTTTCTGTTTTGTTTTTCTTGCCAGACAACCAATTGAAACCCACGTACATGCATACATGAACATCCATATGCACACATACTTACCTGTTTTTCATTTTTTCATTTATTTTTTAAATTATTATTATTAGATATATATTTCTTTCTTTTTCCTCCATCTCGAAAGGCTCAAGGACATTCTCACACACACACACGCACACATACACACACACTGACTATATGATATTTGCTGGCTTTTATCCCACTGTTCTTGTCATCCTCTTGTTGTTATGTCTATGTATTGTCTTAATATTGTCTCGTGTCTTTCAATAAAAAATTTAAAAAAATAAAAATAAAAATAAAATCTTTTCAGTATGGTAGAATTAGACAAAGCTAACTGAAATCATATTAGTAAATGGTCTTGAAGATGTTCTCAAACAGCAAGGGGTTAATGTTACCAGTCGCTCATAACGTAACGCAAGCTGCTGTTCAGTCAATTCAATGACGCTGAGTCATTACAGAGCAACAGCAGCTCACTTTGTGTAAGTCTAGTCTGAGTTCACCAGAAGCAGGCTTCAGTAAAGTGAAAGTAATCACCAGGTTGTGCTTTAGGAGAATAACTATAAGTAAAGGTAGTAGGGTCATGTAAGCAGAACTAAGATAATTCATTATTCCATGAAGAGAATATATAATGAAGTCAGTGCATTTTTTACCCCACGCGTTGAGGCGTCGGCTTATAGTCCGGTGCGATTTATATACGGATTTTTCCGTAGCTTTTCTCCGCCACAACAACAACCGCAACTTCCGGTTCCGGTCTAACACAACATTTACTAGCTCCCGACACAGAACAGTTGCTACCAGCAACCCCTCTGCTACCAGCTGTTACTGACAGGGATCGCTACAATATGGATGAAGTACCTTTGACCTACCTGTCACTAGGACTGTTAACAAAAAAGGTTGAACGGCAACATGCTTTTAACAGTACATGTCCGACTCGCTAGTTTCTAAGCTAATTTTAACATTACCGCCAATGGGGAAATGCTAACCGCGATTAGCATTAGCGAATATATAATATATCTTTGTACATCTTTTCATGCAGACATACTTGCATTACAGACTAAGGTCTCTCACGGCTACCAAACGAAAAGCAATGAGGCAATAACTGTTGTTGCTCATAGCTCTGAATAGCTGTTGTGCTAGCAGCAACTGGCCAAGCCAGTTAGCCGTAAATGCTATTCAGAGCTATGAGCAACGTAGACACGCTGCATGAGAAGATCAGCTTTTTCTCAAGTCTGCCAGTGGATCCTAACAGCGCGGAGCAGTGTGAAAGAATCCACCATCACCAACGGGTTCCGAAAGGCTGGACTACTACGAGATGAAGACGACAGCGCAATGAGGAGGACAGGCAAGCTCAGGGACGGATTTGCCTCGGGAGCAAAGTGACACAGGGTGCAGACGAAACACGGACTGCAAGCACGAACGAAGCAATTCTGAGGCTGTTTAACTCCGACACTGAAGAAGAGGACTTCAATGGTTTTAGTGCACAGGAGGACGAAGGCGATAGCAATCAATAGCGATCCTGCATGTTTTTGTGTGCGTGTTTTTGAGTGAGAGAAATAAATCATCTTGGTTTGCAATAAGACTGCTGTCCTGAGTCTGCATTTGGGTCCTTGAACACAAGGCAAGGCAAGGCAAGTTTATTTGTATAGCACATTTCAACAACAAGGTAATTCAAAGTGCTTCACATGAAACCATTAAAAGCATAAAGGCAAAAGTAAAGGAGATTTAAAACATACATTGAAACAATAATTGATGTCTCCCTGAGACATTTCGCTGCACGCAATCAACCATACACTGCCGCAATTCTGCAATTACTCGCACACAAACCACGTCTGGAAAAGATCTCTGCCGATCTGCGTTTTATAGTGTACGCCTTGCACGAACTCAGTCCCGGAGGAAATGGCGACATATTGTGCACTTTCTAAATTTGAATCGATGTCTCCCTGAGACATTACGCTGCACGCAATCAACCATACACTGCCGCAATTCTGCAATTACTCGCACACAGACCACGTCTGGAAAAGATCTCTGCCGATCTGCGTTTTATAGTGTACGCCTTGCACGAACTCGGTCCCGGAGGAAATGGCGATATATTGTGCAGTCCTTTTAAAACGATTAAACTTCACATAAAACCATTAAAAGCATCAAAACATAAGGCAAAAGAAAAGGAGATTTAAAAACAATTAAAGAAACAGTGTAAGAAATAAAATTCAGTAGTAAAATGCAGAAATGCAGGAAATTGATTAATATATTAATTGAATGTGGTTCAATTAAAGGCAGCAGCAAACAGAAAGGTCTTCAATCTTGATTTAAATGAGCTGAGGGTCTCAGCAGACCTGCAGCTTTCTGGGACTTTGTTCCAGATATGTGGAGCAGAAAAACTGAACGCTGCTTCTCCATGTTTAGTTCTGACTCTGGGAACAGAAAGTAGACCGGTCCCAGATGACCTGAGGGGTCGGGATGGTTCATAAGGTAGCAGCAGATCAGAGATGTATTTTGGCCCAAAACCATTCAGTGCTTTGTAAACCAACAGCAGGATTTTAAAGTCAATTCTTTGTTGGACAGGAAGCCAGTGCAAAGACCTCAGAACTGGAGTGATGTGATCCACCCTCCTGGTCTTAGTGAGGACTCGAGCTGCAGCGTTCTGAATCAGCTGCAGCTTTCTGACGGACTTTTTACAGAGACCTGTAAACACACCGTTACAGTAGTCCAGTCTGCTGAAGATAAATGCGTGGACAAGTTTTTCCAAATCCTGTTGAGACATAAGTCCTCTAATCCTTGATATATTCTTCAGGTGATAATAGGCTGATTTTGTAATTGTCTTGATATGGCTGTTCAGGTTGAGGTCTGAATCCATAACTACACCTAGATTTCTGGCTTGGTTTGTGGGTTTTAACATCAGTGACTGAATGTGAACAGGGTCGCTTACATGATGTCGGTACATGATGTGGTGAACACACCACATCATGTACCTTCAGTTAGGTAGGTACATGTCCGACTCGCTAGCTTCTAAGCTAATTTTAACATTACGGCCAATGGGGAAATGCTAACCGCGATTAGCATTAGCGAATATAATATATCTTCGTACATCTTTTCATGCAGACATACTTACAGACTAAGGTCTCTCAAGGCTACCAAACGGAAGAAGTGAAACGAAACAGCGTGTCTTCTCATTAGAATTTAAAAGCAACGTAGCCATAAATGCTACTCCGAGCTACGTGGACACGCTGCTTCATTTTACTTCTTCCGTATGGTAGCCTTGAGAGACCTTAGTCTGTAATGTAAGTGTGTCTGTATTATGGATTTTACGGATTCTGTACCCTCGTGGGGTGGGGTGGGGGTCTGTTTAGCTTTTATTTTAATCAAATCAAAGAGGCTACAGATCTGAGTAGAACACCACTACGCACCTGCCAAAAGGTTGTCCAAACACCACCTGAACAAACAACGAATGGCTGAGTTGTTGAAAGCATTTGTCACGGAGAAAAATACCGGAAATAGTCCAGACATATTAAAATAAAAGTCCGCGCAACATCATCATACCAGCCATTGTAAACACAATTATACATGAACTAAGATCATATCTGGAAGATATCTAGAAGATTTGCCACAATTGTGGCCAACAATCGACGAACTATGATCGCTGTATGGCGCTCTCTCCGCCGTCTCACCACGGAGCATATGGCGGATGAATAGCAAAGTGACACTGACGAAAGATTGACTGAAAGCACAAACGAAGCAATTCTGAGGCTGTTCAATTCCGACACTGAAGAAGAGGACTTTAATGGTTTTAGTGCACAGGAGGACGAAGGCGACAGCGATCAATAGCGATCCTTTCCGGCTCGGATCAGAGGGATTACCGGTACCGTAAGCCACTTCCCGGCTTGGACCTGTGCGGAGCGCGTGGAGACGCCTCCTAGTTGGCGTATTACCGTTTTTTCCAGTTTTTTTTTTCCAGTTTTTTTTTCCAGTTCTACAAAACTTGTTCTACAAAACTTGTTCAGGAGTTTTTTTGTGTGCGTGTTTTTGAGTGAGAGAAATAAATCATCTTGGTTTGCAATATAACTCTGCTGTCCTGAGTCTGCATTTGGGTCCTTGAACACACCACATCATGAACCGGTAGGTAGATGTCCGACTCGCTAAGACAGACTAAGGTCTCTCAAGGCTTTTAGATTCTAATGAGAAGACACGCTGCTTCGTTTTACTTCTTCCGTTTGGTAGCCTTGAGAGACCTTAGTCTGTAAGTATGTCTGCATGAAAAGATGTACGAATATATATTATATTCGCTAATGCTAAGCGCGGTTAGCATTTCCCCATTGGCCGTCATGTTAAAATTAGCTTAGAAGCTAGCGACATGTTATGATGTTCAGAGAAGAAGACAACTTTAGTACTGTTAAAAGCATCTTGCTGTTCAACGGGGACACCTGCGGCTTATAGACCGGTGCGGCTTATCTATGTACAAATTATTTTTTCTTTTTTTAAAATCATGCTGGTGCGGCTTATATACCGGTGCGCTCTATAGTCCGAAAAGTGCGGTATTTATTTTGGTAGGGATTTTGTTTTTCTTTTGCCTCCTTTTCTTTTGCCTCCTTCAAAAGTTATAATAGTATATATAATAGTATATATATATATATATACTATTATATATACTATTATATATACTATTTTTGTTGGTTTGGTGTGTTTGTTTTGGTTGCTAAGTTTTGTATTACACAATGGTACCTTTTCCATGATGTTCTTATCTATGTTTCCAGACAAATCAGAAAAAAGCTGTGGAAAAAGCCAAGAAAACCAACCTCCTGGCTATTCTTCAGGAAAGAAGAAATCGCAAAAGAAAGTCTCCAATCTGCCCAACTCCATTAAAAAAAGTCAGGGAGCGTATCCTCTCTGACAGTTTTTCAGAAGAGGATGGTGATGACGACTTTGATGGTGGGATTGTTCCAGAGAAACTTTTGAATGCATAAGCAATATATATATATATATATATATATATATATATATATATTGCTTATGCATTGCTTTGGCATCACTTTTCTCCGACGGAGGCGGGGCTGGCGAAGTCTCCTTCAGCAGTCTCACACGGACCCACTTGCCAGCTGACAGCTCCTCCTCGATTTCCTCTCTTGACTCTGGAAATGACCATGGATGTAAGTACTTAAAAGCAGCACCTGCTATATGTATACATATCAGTATTACTAGCTAGTACCTTGTATAGCATTTTAAGGTTAGCAAACCGTTTCGAGGCTACGAATAGAAGATATTTGGGCTAACAGTTAAATGGGATTGTGCAGCTACACCGCGTAACTTACGGTAACTAACGGCAGCGTTAAATAAAGCTATACAGGTTCACTATTTCGTTTAATGAAACAGTTGTTAACTGTTTAACGTTAGTTATTAATGAACTAACGGAGTTGTACCCCAAACCGGACAGTTTTTAGCGAATGTTTCAATATAATTCACTTACAATGTTGATAAAAATGATCGTGTAATGTTTTCAGTTGATTTAATGGTGTTAAACTGAAGTTAAACTTCGTACCTTTCAAACGAAATATTGTTGTAATTATTACAGTTAGCTTTGCCTTTACCAGAGTCGTTAAAACGATGCTAACACCGGTGAATTAGCCGTGCACCGCTATTGGCCTAATCCGTACGGACTTCTATCCTCGTTGTAAACACTGGCTGTTGCTGGTTTTTCGGGGATATTCGCTTGTTCCAGGGTCGCAAAAATGACCATCAATGCTGTCAACACATCCGGGACCGTAGTTCTGTCCTTCACAATAAGATATCACGCTTCAACAACTCCAAATGATGCAATAAAAGCTCCTTAATTTCCGTTTGAGCGTATACCACCACCTGCTGGATGTTTTGTTAAACTCTTCTCATGTCAATCACTGGCAAAACACCAGCTGATGTATGGAATTTAACAATTATGTACACATGTTACATAACAATTATTATCATAACACACAGTGCAGAGTAAGAGTTATATTACAACTAAAAACACAAGTATTCATGATTAAAAAGCTACATTGTTAAAGTGAAAGACAAATAACTTGTGCAAATGATTGAAAAGTTCTGTGCAAACATTTATTTAAAAACAAACCAATCAAAAATTAAATTAAAAATCAGGACACACATGGCATTTAAAATAATCCTCTTCATCATCCAGCTCCTCGTCCCAGCCCACACACATGGTGTGATACCATGGTGTGGCAGCTGTCACACTGGACCCACGACACCAATCCCTCCGAGCTCTCTGGAGGGTCAGGTTCCTGGCACCGGCCACACTCCCAAACTGTCTGCTCCATCTCTTCAGGAGTGTGACCTATTAAAATAAAAAAAAATTACTTTGAATTAAAGATAATGATCAGATTTTCATGGGTTGGCATACAATGCAAGTTAACATGAAGTACCGGTGGATGTCGTAGGTCCAGCAGACGAGGCGATGGATGAAGGTCGGGTCTCTGCAGGTTGGGAGGCTGTATAAATAACAGAAAAAGCATGACCATGTTTTGTTTACTCTTCATCATGGCTAATGTCACCATCGTGTTATAATATTGTTTTTTTTTCAGATTATTTAAACGATTTACAGTGGGAGGGAGAGGAAGGAGTTTGGGACCCATAGAGGCCACGTCCCGCAGCCGATGTTGAAGGCGCTGAAATAATAATCATATTTTATTATTACAACTCTAAAATACATACTTAATAATGTTTATGCGTAACAATAGTTAATAAATTCAGATTTATACATGAATTCAAATGCAAAATAGGTATGCGCTGACCAGGAGACGGGGGAAGGTGGCGGTGTTCCTCAGCAGGCAGGCTCAGTGGTGGTGATGTGGTGCTGGCAGGCAGCCGGGGAGCGTGGGAGGCACAAGAGGAGGCAGAGCGGGGTGAGGGACCGGCGATGGAAAGTCCAGGAGCTGGTGGCTGTAGTAGCCCCGAGGGACACTGGTCTTCTGCGGCTGGGGCGAGAGCCGCCAGACAGGGTAGAGGAAGTGGCTGCCGGGCCGGTGTCTCCGGCCCGCTGCTGCTCTCCGTCTCTTCTGGCCAGAGCTTGGGCCTCCCGTCTTGCAGCACGGTCCTCTGCCTCCACGATGACGTCAGACATCTCCTGAGCTGTCAGTAACCTGGCCTTGGTGATGTTCCTCCTGACCTTGCCGGTGTTGCGGTTGTAGTTTATTTCGGCCAGGAGGTGGGCCAGGTCTACTGTTTTCCGGCCTGATGTTACCAGGGGATGGGTCATGTAGGGATTGGGAGGAGGAGGGGCAGGTGGGGGTTGGTTCTGGGGATTGGAGATAGGGGCTGGAGAAAGGGGATGCTGGGAGGGGAGGGCAACATCAGGCGCAGCCCAGGAAGATGCCGATGAGGTTGGCGGAGGCCCCACGCCGCGGCCCAGACGGCATGACCCGTGACCAGTCGATAGCCATTGGGTCCAGAGGGTAGAGGCCACACCTCCTGAACCCAGCCACCACCAGTCTCCGATCCTTCACCCTCTGGTAGGAGTCTCTTAGGACCCTTGAAAACTCCTTAGAAACCAAGAAGGAGTGGCTCACTGCTGACAGATCTCCTGTAACACCAGAGAAATCTGCCTTCAAGGGTCCGAAGAAACTCACATCCAGAGGTTGAAGGATGTGAGACGTATGTGGTGGCAGGCACAAGAGAATGACCCCCTCCCTCTGTGCCGCCCGGACCAGCTCTGGATCCAGGTGGGATTGATGTCCGTCCATGATGAGCAGCAGCGGGCGCTCCTGTACGGCGAACTTCAGGAAATGCCCGACAAACCACTTCCTAAACAGCTCACTGTCAATGTACCCTGCTGGCGACTTCCCGTAGAGGGCATCGGGAACCCCTTCCTTGTTATAGGGGCCCCCAGGATATCCCCCCTTGTAGATGATGAATGGGGGTACATCCTCCCCAGCCGCGTTGAGGCAGGCCAGGCCGGTGATGTGGTCTCTGGTTCCCTGGGCCTGCCTGTAAGCATGTTTAGTCCCCCGGGGCACGATGACCTTCCATCTTGTCTGGGGTCCGGGCAGTAAGGCGATGGTGTTGCCGCTCCCGGAAGTTTATCCACCACGTCTGGCTAAGCACGGTTCTTTGTGCTTCCCGGTGGCGGAGGTTATAGATGGCCAGAGCGTGGGCCAGGACCTGAGGCTTCGTCAGTGGAAACCCGTGACTGGTAGAATACAAACAGTACTCCACACAGTCAGAGGACACCCTTCCACTGACTCGGTCACTCAGGCTGGACTTAGGGACCCCAAACTGCTGGGCTGCCTGCTGTAGAGAAAGCCTGCCTGCTTTCACCTCCAGTAGGGCCTGTGCCATGGCCTCCTGGGTCCACTTCCTCGTCTTCCTCTCCCTCTTCCTGACTTGCCGCATGTTTGGCATCTGCAAATACACATTTATTTTGGCACAGTAAGAAATTTAATACAAAATTAGTTTTAAAGCCACAGTACATGTCTCAATAAATTGAATAATTCTATAAATTGCCAGATTACCATGTATAGACGCATGCATATTTAACATATGCATAGACATAAATATATTTACCTTAAACCATTGTAGATTTACAATTTCTAAATCCATCTCTTATTTTCTTGATCCTCCTGCAAAGGAAAAATCTCTCACACAGACACACATTACCTACCTTTCTTACTTTAAAGGTTCTTCCTGTCTTTTCTACTCTTTTTCTGCTTATTGCTGTCTTCTTTCTGTTCTTTTCTGCTTCTTTGAGTCTGCTTTATGGTCTATTATTATTATTTATGGTGGCAGTATGTGGCAGTATTATTATTTATGGTCTATTATTATTATTATGGTCTATTGGATACTCCGCTTTATGGTCTATTACGCCGGCGCCGCACGAGTGGCTGCTTTTTACAGTAGCTCCTGCTCACTACTTAGCTTTCTTATATTATGTTACTTTTTGTTACTTCTTTCGCTTCTTTTTTTAGCTACCGTTCTTAATCGGTGCATTATGGCAGCTAGACACGTCGAGCTTGTCGTGGTCTATCTGCTGTTTATTGCAATTTGCACCTCCGTGTCTGGGGATCCAGCGTGCAGCCATGGACTAACGTTAGTTGTTTACGCTAGGGACCAGCTGTTAGCATTCCGGGACACGGCGGTGCTACCTGACGAGAGACCCGCTGTTCCCCGCGAGCTGAGGAGGAAGAAACGGGGATGCCGTGCGGGCGCGGAACGTCGCGCCAGGAGAAGACGCTACACACCCGTCCTCCCCTCCATCATCATGGGAAACGTGAGGTCTCTGCCCAACAAGATGGACGAGCTAGCGGCGCTAACTCGCCATCAGAGGGAATACCGGGAGTCTAGCCTCATGGTGTTTACGGAGACGTGGCTAACCGAGCTAAAGCCGGACACGCACGCTACTCTGGACGGGTTCCGCATCATACGGGCGGACAGGACAACGGAGAGCGGTAAGAGGAAGGGAGGAGGCCTGGCAGTGTTTGTTAATGATAGATGGTGTAACTCTGGGCACATCACTGTTAAGGAGCAGACCTGCACAGCGGACATTGAACTGTTAGCGGTTAGCATGAGGCCACACTATCTGCCTAGGGAATTTTCGCACGTTATTGTGGTGGCTGCGTATATCCCCCCCTCTGCTGACGTGGAAGCGGCCTGTGACGTCATCCACTCGGCGACAAGCAGGCTGTTGACACAACACCCCAATGCCCTCCTCCTTCTCTCTGGGGACTTTAATCATGCCCCTCCATCCTCCACTCTGCCCACATTCACCCAGTATGTCAAATGCCACACCAGAGACAATAAAACACTGGACCTTCTTTATGCCAACACCAAGGAGGCATACATATCATCACCTCTCCCTCCCCTGGGCAGATCTGACCACAACCTGGTGCACCTCCTGCCTGTGTACACAACTCTTGCACAGAAGCAGCCAGCTGTGACCCGCACAGTTAGACGATGGACCGATGGAGCCGAGGAGGCTCTGAAGGACTGTTTTGAGACAACTGTGTGGGAGGTATTCAGTGATGCCCATGGGGAAGACATCGACGGTCTCACCGACTGCATCACGGACTATATTAACTTCTGTGTTGAGAACACCGTACCCACCAGGACTGTACGGTGTTTCTCAAATGGCAAACCCTGGATCTCTCCGGAGATAAAGGCCCTCCTCAAGGAGAAGAAGAGGGTTTTTAGATCTGGCAACAAAGAGGAGCTGAGGACTGTGCAGAGGGAGCTGAGGATGAAGATCAGGGAGGGGAAAGATGTCTACAGGATGAAGATGGAGGACCAGCTGCAGCAGAATAACACCGCCGGGGTCTGGAAGGGCCTCAAGGCGATTTCTGGGTTCAAGGGGCCCAACCAACAGCCTGAGGGGGACCAAAAGTGGGTGAATGAGCTGAACTTATTTTTTAACAGATTTGACCAGCCATCCACCCCTTCCCCCACCCAGTCCTCCCTGCTGCTGCAACCCCCATCATCTGCATCCACTGTGGATCATTACCCCCCCTCCACCTCCCCCCTTCCCACAGCACTCGGCTCCCCTCCACACCTCTCACACCTCTCACACCCAGCACCCTACGACCAGCAACCCACCCCCACTCCAACACACAGCACCCCACCCCCCAGAGTGTCCCTCAACCAAGTGAGGAATGAACTGAGGAGGATCAAGGCGAGGAAGGCCACGGGTCCAGACGGCATCAGCTCAAGGCTCCTCAAATCCTGCGCAGACCAGCTGTGCGGGATAGCGGAGCACATATTCAACTTGAGCTTGAGGCTGGGGAAAGTACCACAGCTATGGAAGACATCCTGCGTGGTACCGGTACCAAAGAACCCGCGGCCCAAGGACCTCAACAGCTACAGGCCGGTGGCGTTGACATCCCACCTGATGAAGACCCTGGAGAGGCTGGTCCTTGCCCATCTCCGCCCTCTGGTGAGTTCATCCCTGGACCCACTTCAGTTCGCCTACCAGTCCAGCATCGGGGTGGATGACGCCGTCATCTTCCTGCTGCAGAGATGCCTCTCTCACCTGGAAAAGGCTGGAAGCACTGTGAGAGTCATGTTCTACGACTTCTCCAGTGCCTTCAACACCATCCAGCCTTTGCTTCTGAGGGACAAGCTGGAGCAGACCGGGGTGGACCACCACCTCACTGCATGGATCCTGGACTACCTCACCAACCGTCCACAGTATGTGCGGATACGGGAGTGTGAGTCAGATCGGGTGTCCTGCAGCACAGGGGCCCCACAGGGAACCGTTCTAGCTCCATTCCTCTTCTCCATTTACACCTCGGACTTCAAACATAACTCTGCAAACTGCCACCTGCAAAAGTTCTCTGACGACTCTGCAATTGTCGGCCTCATCTCCGCCGATGATGACAGAGAATACAGGGAACTAAACCAAGACTTTTTAGGATGGTGCCAGCGGAACCGCCTCCACATCAACTCCAGCAAGACCAAGGAGCTGGTGGTGGACTTCCGCCGGGGTAAACGCCCTCCTCCGACACCGGTGAGCATCCAGGGACTGGACTTTGAGGTCGTGAAGTCGTATAAGTACCTGGGTGTTCACTTGAACAATAAACTGGACTGGACTGACCACGCTCACGCTCTTTATAAAAAAGGACAGAGCAGACTCTTTCTGCTGAGGAGACTGAGGTCTTTTGGGGTGCAGGGAGCACTCCTGAAGACCTTCTTCGACTCCGTGGTGGCATCAGCCATCTTCTATGGAGTGGTCTTCTGGAACAGCAGCATCGCGGCAGCTGACAGGAGGAGACTGGACAAACTGGTGAGGAAGGCCAGCAGCGTGCTGGGATGTCCACTGGATACTGTGGAGGTGGTGGGAGACAGGAGGATGATGGCGAAGCTCTCATCCCTGATGAGCCACGCCTCCCACCCCATGCTGGACACTCTGGCAGCTCTGCACAGCTCCTTCAGTCACCGGCTGATTCACCCCCGGTGTCTGAGGGAGAGGTACCGCAAGTCCTTTCTCCCCGCTGCTGTCAGGCTGCACAACAAACTGCTCTCGGTGGACAACTAACACTTGAACACTTGAACACGAACACTTTGCACACACTGAACACTTTAATTCATTCACCTGGTGCAATATCTCATCTAATCCGTGCAATATCCAATACGTTTTAAGTATTTACCTGATCCGCCTGTATATTCTGTATATTCTGTATATACTGGCATATTTAGTATATCTAATACTCTTCTTACTGTCTTATTTTATTACTGTTCTACTGTTTACTGTTTAGTTTATTATATTACTTGATTTTTATCTTTATTTTTATTACTTGTGAGCAATGCTGCTGTAATCCTGTAATTTCCCCACTGAGGGACTAATAAAGGATTATCTTATCTTATCTTATCTTTCTGTTCTTTTCTGCTTCTTTAAGTCTGCCTTCTGTTCTTTTCTGCCTCCTGATGTCTTCTTTCTGGTCTTTTCTGCTTCTTTAAGTCTGCTTTCTACTGTTTTTCTGCTTATTGCGGTCTCCCTTTGCCTCTCTTCTCTTCCTTCTCTCTGTCTCTGTTCTCTATCTTTTCAGGCAGGAACATAAACCACAAGAGAGACATTTAAGTCAAAAACATTACATTTTGGTTAACCTTATATACTGTATAACAGCACTGTGTTATATTGGAGGCTTATCTACATAAACAATAGTTCTAATCATAAGAGCCACTGCTGGCTTTCAATAAATGTACAGTCTCTCTCACTCTCAAACATGTTGAGGAGGAAACTCAGGTGAACAGACTCAGGTCGAGGCGTTTAGCTCAATTCAAGCAATAAGGTTTATTTGTAACAGAAGTATTATGTCCAGCAGTTAAACGTGCACGGACCTAAAGCAAAGTGAAAGCTAGAGACGCTTAAACAGAATGCGCACGCGGTGTATAGGTTCTCCCTTCTGGAAGCCTATTGGTGGAATACAAAGTAGGAGGCGGATCTGTTTCCAGCTTTCAGACAGCCTCGTTGGAGCACTGGGCATCTCCGCCCACACTGGCTCACGTCCCGGGACCGCCTTCTCTGGATCATCAGTATGTGTGGATGTTGATGTAGCAGCATATTGTTATGTCCAGCCGACTTGATAAGCGGGGCGCCTCTTTATCTCTAAGACGGAGCTGGCAGTTGAAACTAGTTCTCTGTAAGGCTCTGTGACATTTAACTGGGGCAAAAGCTATCCTTCAGAGTTCTAGTAGTATTCCACTTTGTTCAGGCGAGCGATAGAGTACCCCGCCTGGAGTTGTTGACCTTCGTGCACTAGAACTCACATATCCGCGTATAAGCTGTGTTTAACATTGAATGAATGTATATTTTATTTACAAATCCCCCTTTTCACACCTGCTTGGTGTGAATTCTATGTTTTGGAACTACTCATTCAATGGCTGTAACTCGATGTTTAGGTCCCTATCATCCGAATCGTCTGGATCGGAAGCTGGTGGGGTGCTACGTCTAGTTCGGGTGTGTGTCTGATTCGGGGATGGAGAGGGAAAAGGGGCAGTTGAATTAGATGGGTGCTGATGTGTCTGATACTTGGTTTCTAATCCCCAGATCAGGAGGGCAACTAGTATGCCCATACCCCCCCCCCCCCCCATTATAGTTTTCTTCCCACATCCCACCCCTTTCCAGGTGAAGCGCTGCCGACCTCGGTCGGCGGGGTTTGCATGAGGGTCCCCTAGACAGCGTCTAAGTTCCCGATGCATTTTCCAAATCAGTGCGAATTTCTCCCAGTGTTCTGGTTGGTACCGGTGCTGGGACACAGTGTGTCAGGTGGTGCCAAGGGGCGCCTGATTTGCCCTTGACCTGAACCGAGTGTGAAGTAACCTCCTTCACCTCGTACGGCCCAGTCCACCTGGGGTCAGTCCACTTGCGCTTGTGAACCTTGACCCTGACCCAATCACCTACTTGTATCTGCTTTCCAGCTGCCGCTGCTTCAGGTACTGCTCGAGTCCTCTCGATCTGTTTGGAGAGAGCTTCAGTAAGAGAAGTTAGGGCACTCATATAGTCAGACATTTCAATCTGCTGTACATCCAGAGGTGGCATATGACCTCCATCTCTGGGTGGACCTGGCATCGGCTGGCCAGTCATGATCTCGTGTGGGGAGAGATGTGTTTCTCCCCCTTTTCCGGACCTCATGGCCATAAGGGGCAGGGCCTCAACCCATGTTAATTTGGAGCCCGCGCAAACTTTGGCAATCTTTGCCTTAAGGGTCTGATTCGCTCGTTCCACCAGTCCCTGAGATTGCGGGTGATAGACGGACCCGAATCGGTGTGTGATTCCCAGAAATTGCTCTACCTGTGCGAGCATGGTGTTGCTAAAGTGTGATCCGTTATCGGAGCGGATGCATCTCGGCACTCCGTAACGGGGAATCAGTTCTGTCTGCAGCCACTTTACAACTGTCTGCGCGTCTTCTCTCTTGGTGGGAATTGCTTCCACCCATCTTGAAAATCTGTCTACCATTACCAAGATGTACCTCTTTCCCTGCACTCTGTTCTCTGGTCCCATATCTGTATAATCTATGCTAATGTCTTGGAAACAGGCGGAGGGCACGGGATAAGATCCCATTGGTGTCTTGAATGGTTTTCTTGGGTTGTGATCGCCACAAATTTTACATTCATCGCAGAAGAGGAAAGATATCGCTTCCATGTGCGGATGCCACCATAGTTGTTTTAAATTGTCCAATGTCCGTTTCTTTCCCTCGTGTGTAGGTCCGTGGGCCCCTGGTAGGAGTGCTGCACACAGTTCTGCTGAGGCAACCACTCTGCCGTCGTGGGCTCTCCACAGACCTTCTTTGTCTTCTGAGGCTCCTTTCCGTGTCCATTCGGACCATTCATAAGGTCCTGCTTTCTTTTGATGATCTTTGATGTGTTCGATGGTGAGCTCAGGTGGGCCGGATGTTGGCTTCATAACCATTTGGCGAGGTGTGTAGCCTCCAGTTTTCTTTGCTGCTCTGTCTGCCGGGTCATTACCGGCGCTGATTCGTGATTTGATTGTGTCATGTCCCTTGCATTTCATGATGGCCACCCCCTTTGGTAGTTGGATTGCTTCTACCAGCCTTCTCATAGCTGCTTCGTGTTTTATGGGGTGGTCATTTGAAGTGGTGAAGTTGCGTCTTCGCCATACAGGGCCATCGATGTGGGCCGCTCCATGGGCGTAAGCCGAATCTGTGAAGATATTTACAATTTTGTCCGTGCTCCACTTCAGAGCCTGGATCAGTGCTTCCACTTCCGCTAGTTGTGCCGAAGCGGGTTGTGGCAGAATCCCTGATTCCACTGTTTGGTGGTAGCCATCACTCTTCTGTTCCACCACTGCATAGGATGCAATGTTCCCTTCTTCTCCTTTGTAGCAGCAACCATCCGTGTACAGCCAGGCCTCAGCTGTGAGGTGGGGAGTGTTCTGGAGATCCGGTCTCAATTTGTTTTCTTGTACTGCAACTTCCTCGCACACATGTGGTTGTCCATCCGTAAAGTTAGCCGTCATATTTCTTGTGGCTGGCACAAAGGTGATGTGTGGCATGGTGCAAGTGTGTTGAATCTTTGTTTTCCTTGCGGCACTGAACGTGAATTCTTTACTCATCAGGAATGCCGCCACGCCATGGTGCGTGTGTACTTCCAGTGGCTGGCCCATGACAATATGAGAAGTCTTTTCAATCGCTTTTGCCACTGCTGCAACATATCTTGCGCACGTGGATTGACCGTTTTCCACAGCGTCAAGTTTTGTCAAGTTTTGATGAATGATACATCAGTACTTCTCTGTCACCCCCCTTTTTCTGGAAGAGTACAG
Source organism: Ophthalmolycus amberensis (assembly GCA_024529925.1). NCBI lineage: Eukaryota > Metazoa > Chordata > Actinopteri > Perciformes > Zoarcidae > Ophthalmolycus > Ophthalmolycus amberensis. The sequence goes on along the minus strand of JAFEUB010000126.1, from coordinate 780,855 downwards.
CATTGAGTAGGCTGTGTCTTTCAGAAACATCAAGGTGGAACGGTAGGGAGTAGTCTGGGGACATGAGTGCGGCGGCATGTGCAAGTGCTTGCTTCAGTGGGTTAGCGAACCCTCATCGCTTGGTTTGATTTGTCGTTTGATTTGTCTCTGCAGTCTGTGCTTGAGCCACTCGTTTTGTCAAATCGTTGGTGAAGAGCCGGAGGTTGTTGACTGATGGAGGTAGTGGACTGGCCGCCTTCCACCATCCCTCCTCTTTCCATCGTTTCATGCAATTATCCCAATGAATCTTGTCTCTTTTCCATGCAGTCTTGCCTCCAGTCTCTGTGACTGCTTTTTTCAATTTTGCACGCAGTTCTCCTGAATAGCCACCAGATGGAGCCACAGCTCCAGCCATGTGTTCTTGTGTTCTTTTTTTTTTTCAATTCAAATTTTGTGGATGCAGTACTCCCGAATGTCCACCAGATGGAGCCAAAGCTCCTGCCAAATTTTCTTCTTGCAGTACTCCTGAAGTGCCACCAGATGGAGCCAAAGCTCCTGGACGCAGTACTCCTGAAGTGCCACCAGATGGAGCCAAAGCTTCTGCCAAATTTTCTTCTGCCCTGCGACCTTGAACGAGACTTCAACTGTCCCTAGCTACAATCTTTCACACTCCCTCTGGCTGCAGCTGTCTTCCTTATCTAAATTCCACTCCCTTTTTTCAGTCTCTGTGCCTGACTGTCTGCCTGCTCTGTTTCGCTTTAAAAAATTTTACGACCCCTAACCAACACAATTCCCAATAAATCTGTAATATGTCTAACACTACCAGTAAAACTGACACGTATATTAACCCGCAGCTTTCTCAGTCTAACCTAGTGTTCGTGTTTCTGTGGTGAGTGCAAAGCTTGTGTCTCATGCGTGTGCGCTGCTCCACTGACCGTCAAAAACTGACAAGCACACGAACCTGGTAGAAACACTTCAACTCCAATGTCTCTTTGCTGTCTCTAACACATGTACGCTTCACGCAATCACTCTCATCAATCATACCAAATTGAACCCATACACTGCCGTCTCTGCAATACGCACAAATCACGTATGGATCTGTTTTTATAGCGTTTGCACGAGCCCGGTCCCTGGAGGAAATGGACATCTCCCAGAGCACTTTACACCACACTCAATCAACCACACACTGCCGTAATTCCACAAATATTCGCACGCATACCACGTCTGGAAGATCTGTTGATCTTATTGTTTACAGCGTACGCCTTGTAGTAACTCGGTCCCGAAGGAAGTGGCGATATCTTGTGCTACAATTGAATCGATGTCTCCCAGAGCACATCTATGCTGCACACAGACCCATACACTGCCAATATTGGAATACTCGGACATCAAACCACGTATGGATCTTCGTTTTAAAGTGTCCGCTTTCCACGAATTGGTCCCTTGAGGAAATGACGTTGTGCAGTCTTCACTCACACTTCTTTCACATCAGCGTATTTCAACAACAATTTTTATGTACGTGATCCAAACTTTAGTTTGCTGCGTCGCATAAATCAACAGTGTGGCCCGGGATTCAGTCTTTTCAGACCGTCATTGGTCAGCGAACCGAAGCTTTCGCCACGGCTGTGTAACCTCCGAACAGTTATCAAAACTTACGCGGTGAACACAATGTCAGCCTATGCAATTTCACAATCGTCAGTTTCTGTGAGATCCACACACACACATGTACATTCTATGCTAAAACCCCCACTGCTGTCATAACAACTCTGTCACAATGCTACGTAGTTTATCTTTAGCAATTTAGTCAATGCAATTCATACTCACTCTCAGTACTCCTGATCAATTCAATTTAGTACCTATAGACAATCTGCAGAATTCAATTAAATAGGCTCTGCTTACCTTTGATTGCAGCGCTGCTTGATCAGTTTCCCGAGGTGAGAAGAATCGCTCCGGTCGGCAGCCGGTCTCCCAGCCTCTCGGGAAAACACCTGTTGTTTTGTCTGTGGACAGAAGAAAAGTCCGTCACGAGATGAATAACTCCTCGATCGTTATCTAGCCAAACTCTGCTACCATGTTGAGGAGGAAACTCAGGTGAACAGACTCAGGTCGAGGCGTTTAGCTCAATTCAAGCAATAAGGTTTATTTGTAACAGAAGTATTATGTCCAGCAGTTAAACGTGCACGGACCTAAAGCAAAGTGAAAGCTAGAGACGCTTAAACAGAATGCGCACGCGGTGTATAGGTTCTCCCTTCTGGAAGCCTATTGGTGGAATACAAAGTAGGAGGCGGATCTGTTTCCAGCTGTTGGAGCACTGGGCATCTCCGCCCACACTGGCTCATGTCCCGGGACCGCCTTCTCTGGATCATCAGTATGTGTGGATGTTGATGTAGCAGCATATTGTTATGTCCAGCCGACTTGATAAGCGGGGCGCCTCTTTATCTCTAAGACGGAGCTGGCAGTTGAAACTAGTTCTCTGTAAGGCTCTGTGACATTTAACTGGGGCAAAAGCTATCCTTCAGAGTTCTAGTAGTATTCCACTTTGTTCAGGCGAGCGATAGAGTACCCCGCCTGGAGTTTTTGACCTTCGTGCACTAGAACTCACATATCCGCGTATAAGCTGTGTTTAACATTGAATGAATGTATATTTTATTTACAAACACACACACACACCAACATTATTTGCATAATTGATCAGATCATTGTGCATTATTATACTTGATGTAGCCTGGCTTATGATAAACAAGAAAAACATTTTATTTTACATGTCTGCTGTTATGTTTCAGAGCTAAGACCAAACAAACAGCAGCCTACCTTTAACTCGCGCTATGATTCTTTGATCGTTTTTCCCGGGGCCACAACTGTTTTTTTCAGCCAAACATTTCTGCCTCCCTCCCCTCGACTACAGATTATGTCACACATCAATGCTATATTTTCATTGGCTAGACAAAGTAGTGTAAAGCTAGCTACAAACTACACTCATATGCTAACTTATATTAGCAATACGGAGAAAATACAGAGACACTTCTCAGAGTAAAGAGCGTCGCCCGAGCGTTCTTTCTGCTTCCTCTCATCAAAGTCACTTTCCTATAGTATTTAGACATATAAACGTCCATATATATTCATGAAATTTGACACGTAGATTATTTGATATGTATGAATTAATATTACTTACGTTTGGTTGGCGATCGCCGAAGAAAATGACAGCGTAATGACCAGAAGGTGCGTCACGACGGAATCGTTCGAGACAGGCCATCGTTACGTTACATGAGCTGTATAACTTAACCTTCAGGAGCAATATCTGAGCCTTGAAGAATTCCTCCTGCCAGCGCACCCAGTAAATCTTCTTAATATCGTAATGGCCTACGTTACCGTCAAAATCCTTGATAAGGATTGGAAGAGGGTACAATCTCTTTACACCCGTCATCTATATATTTGACATAGGCAAACATCCTGAATCCGTGTTTGTTTTAGTACGTCCGTTAAACGGTAAAATGCCCAAGTACCAAAGTATGCGCGAGGGGATTTAAAGTTATATGCGGGAAGCGCGTGAGGGTTTTCAACAATATGAGTGTAAGGCGGATTTATTACTGGATTGTTAGGCTGCATGACTTTTAAGCTTAATACCCTAATAGGTAACTGATTTTATGTCACACTATATACCGTGATCCAAGCATTTAGTTGCCAAACAGCTAGTTAACTTTAACTAAATTGTTAAAATATTATAGTGATAAATTAAGTGTATATTTAGTGGTTTTAAGTGGCTCAGACAGTAAATTAATTGTGATTTGAATTCACTATTTTGTCATTTATTTTTCTCTCTTTTATTAATGATGTACATGCTATTTTTGAATTTTAGAATGTCCAAATGTAAGTACAAATTGTACTTGGAGCCAAACAACACTATCGCTCCGCGCCGGAGAGGGGGCGTGGTTTATCGACCTGGAAGCCGTTCAACTGTCTGCCATTTCTTTCCGCTATCAACCATGAAAGGAATAAGGACAATTGCTGCTTTGTACTTGTTGTGGAAGTCCCTCAAACGTCGGAATGCCAAACGCCGTCGTCTCTGGGTTCATAATAGCATCCGTAGGCGCACACAGCTCGGTGAATTTCACAGACTTCTCCAGGAACTACGTCTGGATGACTGCCGCTTCCAGCGCTACATGAGACTAACCATTAGCCAGTTTGATGACCTGTTGGCTCGGGTCTGTCCCAGGATTTCTCGGCTGGACACCAACTACAGGCGTTCCATCTCAGCTGTGGAGCGCCTGTCCATCTGTCTCCGGTGAGTGGCAGTTTCATAAAATTAATTAATGAAAGAATGAAATAAGTTCAGGCTTAGTATTTGTACTAAGTTTGGATCCATGATGGATCCGAACTCCGACAATACTCAAAATAACGTAATCTTAATAAGGCATAGTTACGACAGTCATGCTTTTGATTATACACATATCTACATGCTATGCAAAATCACCAGCATTGCAGATGTTTATTATTCATGACAGCAGCTGTGCAGTCATATCAATAAAAAACGACTTCTATTAGCAGCTACAGTATCTTCAATATAACTCTGTTAAATTGAATGTTTTTCTGTGCTGCAGATATCTTGCTACTGGTGACTACTTTAGGACCATTGCAAACAGCTTCCGTGTTGGGGTCTCCACTGTCTCCAGTATTATCTCAGATGTTGCCACAGCTATTTGGGACTGCCTTGTGGAGGAGTTCATGGCTGTGCCCACCACAGAGGAATGGAGATCAATTGCTGTGCAGTTTGAGGAGCGGTGGAATTTTCCTCTCTGCTGTGGAGCACTGGATGGAAAGCATGTTGTCCTCAAAGCCCCTGCTAATTCCGGATCTCAGTTCTTCAACTACAAGGGAACATTCTCATTAGTTCTCCTGGCAGTTGTGGATGCGAAATATTGTTTCCGGCTGATTGATGTCGGAGGCTACGGAAGAACCAGCGATGGTGGGAGTCTGGCCAACTCAGCTTTCGGTCAAGCTCTTAAATCTGGCACCCTCCAACTGCCTGCTGACCTGCCACTACCAGGAGCTGACCACCAAGGACTTCAGCCACACGTCTTTGTTGCTGACGAGGCCTTTCCACTGAGAAAAAATCTCATGAGGCCATTCCCGGCCGCATCCTTCCAAGGGAGCGCCGGATCTTCAATTACCGTCTCTCCCGAGCTCGGTTGGTTGTGGAGAATGCCTTTGGGATCCTTTCTTCTCAGTGGAGGATGTACAGGTGAGCCATTGAGGTCCACCCAGAAGTTGCAGAGAAGTGTGTGAAGGCTACATGTGTTCTGCATAACTTCCTGCGGAAAACCACCCCAACAACTGCAGTGACCATACCGGTTGGAGAGGTGGAGCCACTGCCAGATCTGGGAAGAATTGCTGCCAACAACTCGGCAAGAGAGGCCATCAGGGTGAGGGAGGCCTTCACATCCTACTTCTCTGCTGAGGGAACGGTCCCATGGCAAGACACCGTGCAATGCCCAAGCACATCCAAAACGGCTCTTTTAAGAGCCACCCACACATTACTACTGAGCAAACTTCCTGCAATATTACTTAATATATGTCTAGTAGCAGTGTGTCCTTCACAATACAATCATCCCACACTATAATGTACTATATTCAGTGCAGTGATGGGATGTTATAAAAAGGAACATACATATATACATATAGGATAGTTGTATCCTTTGTTTGTTAAGAGGTTTCTTGTAAAACTACAATAAAGAACATGGACAAAGTAACATGAACGTGCATTTTGTTTATTTTTTTTAAATGCAATCAAAATATAAAAAAACAAGTATTATATAATAATATAATTAGTATTCAATAATCATAACAATGCTATATATACACACAAAAGAATATATATAATATATCAACATTTAATTGAACAATAATTTATTTAAATTTACTTTGTCTTATATACACATGACTCCATACTTTCTGAGAGGCGTTTGAAAAGATGATGCTCAATGGCAATTTTATTAGGCAATCCTAACCTCCCAGTACCAGGTAGAGTTCGTTTTTAAAGAAATAGTTCGGGAATAGTGGCTGAGAGTTAGATGACAAGATTGATACCACTCTCACACCTGTACAGTAAATATGTAGCTGGAGCCAGCAGCCGGTTAGCTTAGCATAACAACTTAAAACAGGGGGAAACTAGCCAAAAGTAACAAATATCAGCTACCGCACCTATGAAGCCCACTTATTAATGTGCAAGATGTAAATTAAGGTACACAAATACCAACGTTTTAAATGGTGTAAAAATGGTGTTTTGTGGTGTAGTTTTAAATAAACACTATAGAACAAAGAAGACACTACACATAGGATAAGAAAAGCAACAACACATGCCTGCTGTGAACCATTGCTCTACTATAGATGGCAAACATCTCAATCCTCAGCACCATTTTACACAAAATGTATAATAACTTTTTTTTAAATTCCTGGTTCGTTCCCTGGAAAGATTGTCCCCCAGACAATTATTCCAAATGTTCCAAATTCAGCACCACAGTGCTGGCTTCATAAATTAATTTGTGAATTTGAAATATTCCTTTTGCTGGGGTGGCAATCTTTCCAGGGAAAGAACCAGGCTCCTCATGAACAGTTCATCTTCAGATAGTGGTGGAGCAGGGATCTCGCTTTTCAAGGCCTGAAGAATGCGCTCCTCTACGTCCCGCTGCCTCTCGATCCCTGTTGTCGGGCCCTTCTCTTTCCTGTATGACATGGAAACAACATATTTTGTGAAACTATTGCATCCCATCACTATAATAGCTTGTAAAGTAAATATTTGTCATTGTGAAAAACATACCATGAATGCATGAATTTGTGTCTTCACTTCAACTAACCTCTCCTGTCAATCTCAGATGGCCCTGCTGCTGCCTCTGACATCTCGTCCTGGTCTGGTCCTGCATCTGTGAAGTACTCTGCGGTACTGTCTCCCTCGACCCTCCCCATGTTACCGCTACTCTCCCTGGCAGTCACGAAGGGGTTGAGGAAAGACAGAACCGCAGAGTACTTCCATTTCTTTGATGGCCCTGCTCCTGAGCCACTCGGTCTCCTCTTTCTCAAATAGGTGTTCCTGAGACTCTTCCACTTCCGTCGGCAAGTCTCATCTGACAAGAAACGCATAACGTATTTAGTGTGAAAGCCGGTGGTTGGGCTAGCTTTACATGCTAACATGGTTCATATAGCTAGTTAGTAAAGTACAACCGATAGCTAGAACCAAGTAACAAAGACATAATAATAACTTACCAGGTTGTCCGATGTCCTCACTTACTTTCCTCCATGCCATATCTTTCATAGTTCGGTCGCGGTAGTGATATGACGCCGTATCATAGAGCTCGGGGAACCCACAAACCGCCACTATTAATTTCTCCTCCATTCTGATTCAGGACCGGCAGGAGTCGACGGCACTGATGACGGGGGGAGCAACTCAACGCTGATAGGCTATCGCGCCACAGCGTCATGCGAATATTTGCGCCGCGCCAGTCTCATCGCGTCTGTGCATCGACTTTGTATGTCATCTAGACACGCGTCAAATTCGCGCCGCGTTTGGTGTGAACACGGCATAACACTACTACAGCCATGACTGAAACTTGTCAAAGTGTATTTACATTATCTTTATTTACCTTTTTCTGATACATTTAAAAGGACATATGTTAGCTGGAATACTGTGGAAATACTGATGATTAAACTAGGTCTTTATGATTTATAAAACATATATTTTTTAAATAAGGCTTGCTTAACTGGCAATCTTAAAACACCCCTCCAGTATGGCTGGTAGAAAAGCTAACCTGGTCGGCCGTGTCATCTGAATCCAGCTGAGGATCAGGATTAACAGGTGGAGATATGACCTGTATAGGATGCAAAATATATTATCGAAGCACATTGATAAAAAAAAAAATCCCAGTGAGAAATGTAGTCTTTATATGGAATGAAAGAGCACATAAATCCCGAACCTCAACATCTGCAGGGCTCAGGTGAGGACTGATTCTGTCCTCTTCATTGTTGTGGTCACCAGTGACATCCAAAGCCTGAGGTAGATTTTAAAATGTACAATGTGGTTTCAACTATTTGCCACCTTAAAAGAACATAATCAGGTAAGACATTTAAAATAATAAAACACTTGATACATCACAAGGGGGTAGCACAGTGTGTCATGAGCAGACTTAGTATCGTATATAGTGAAAGTATTTTCACCATTTGCTCTTTTAATTATTTTTGGTCATGTAAATAGAATTAAAGGAATCTCTCCCAAGAATACTCGGGCAGGATTAGACAACCCAGACAACAATCTTTACCATCATAGGCTGTTGCATCCCATACAAACCTAGTGCCATCCACATTATGGAGAACATTAGTTATATTAATTGGCAAAATCTCATTTTCCTAATATGAAAATGTTCTTATGCTTATTTCATTCTAAAAAGTTGTGGAATAGCATTTTACATACCTCTATCGCCCGAGCGAGCCCCATTTGGGGTTAGAGTACCGGTACCGAATGGACTTTTCATCAAGAAATATCAAAAATGCTCCAGACATATTAAATACCGAATAAAAAGAAAAAAAGTCCGGGCAAACTAATCATGCCAGCCATTTTACACAATTATACACAAACTAATTCAATAAACTAGAAGATTTATCACAAAATCAGGATTTTTATAATAAATAACTCCTCCGAGGCCGAGAGTCAGAGTCCACTCTGGCCCTTCCTCTGCCTCTGTCTCCTCCGAGGTTTGAACGGGATGTCCATTAGGTCACGGTCTGCCTTCTGGACACTCTGAGGTCCTCCAAAGGCCAGACGGGTTCCCATGTACTGTTCATACCAGTCGGGGAGGCGGCACTCCATATCGTGGTCTGCTGAGTCCATTCGTGGCCAGATCATTCTGTCACGGGGCATAGTGAGGACTCAGGCGCAGACAGTCAGGTGAAGTGAAAAAAGGCGTTTTATTCCACACAAAAAAAGGAAATAATTACTACACAACAGGGAGTCCAAGCAAAAACAAGAGACGAGGGGGGGAAATCCAGTGGGAAACGAGGCAGGGCAGGCAGACGGGGAAACCGGGAACAGGACGACACAAACGGGCGGGGAGAACACAAACAATGATCTGGCAGTGAGTGAGTGAGAGACAGGGGTTTAAGAAGTGACTAGAACAGGTGAGGAGAGTTGTGCTGATGAGGGAGTAGGGATGGGTATCGTTTGGGTTTTTTCCGATACCGGTGCTAAAACGATACCGGTGCCTGAACCGATACTTTTTTCTTCAAATTGAACAATATATTAACTGTTTAAAGTATACTATGAATATAAATAAATACAAAACACTTGGCTTCAAACTACAGCTTCAAACTTTTTAACTATGAACAATATATTAACTGTTAACAGTTTACAGTATACTTATATAAATATAAATAAATACAAAACACACACACACTCTGTACACACACTACAGCTTCAAACTTCAGCAATTATTTTGCAGAAATATGAGCATATTTTCCTTCTCTGGCAAAATACGACACGTCTCATGACTTATTTTATTTTACCAGTTGGTGGCGGTAATGCGCCAATTCGTCGTTTGCCAACCGCCAGTTGGTCTCAAAGAAGAAGAAGAAGAAGAAGCTTTCGCGTGCCTGTGTTGTTGTGCTTATGAGCGACAGCGCTAAGTACCCCGTTGTAATAATACTATGAGTGAGGAGCGGAGGGCCGAGTCCTGCTGCCAGGACGGAGTCATCAGAGTAGTGTAAAAAAAGTATTTCAATCGGCTCAGGCACCGAAAGGAAGCACCGAAATCTGCGGGGTGTCTGTCTGAAAGGTGCTTTGCCATGTTAAACGTGTTGCCTCCCTTGGTCTGTGGCTTTGAAACACGTTTCGCAGACGGGGTCTCTGTATGTCAGTGGGGACCATACATGGACCCCCATTTCCGTTTTTGGTTTCGTTTTTCCGTTTTTGGTTTGAAACGAAAAACGAGAATATTTCCGTCTTGTCGTTTTTTCGACTGAACGGTAAAACAGACTATCAAAACGGACACGGACCTTGATGCATGTCTCCCCTGCTATCACTCGCTGTGAGTGAGCGCTGCCTGTTGCTGTGTGAGCGCTGGGCAGCAAATAAAACTAGAAAATTCCAAAAGAAATTTTGACAGTGTGGCTTCTACTGCCCGAAGAAATCGCAATATATACACACGCCGATGTTACCGGTAGTGTCATTCAGGTTCAATTGAGATAGCGCTACTCTTTTCTGCATTTTAGATTCATACTCTTGGATTGAAACTTGGATTTGTGGGGCTTTTATTTTGAAAGGGTGGGACGGGGGGGGGGGGGTGAGAGGGGAAAAGTCCTCTAAAAATATCTAAGACCTGAATGACTGTATGATAGAGAGAGAGACATACAGAAAGATAGACAGAGAGGAGAGAGAGACAGAGTGAGTGAGTGAGTGAGACAGGCAGACAGGAGGTCTAATGATCTTTCCTTGGATATCATGTGTGGATGTGTGTAGAGAGAGACAGACAGACAGAGAGAGAGACACAGACAGGATGTCTAACAATGCCTTTGACTGAATATCTCCATGTCATATATGTGAGAGAGAGAGATTTGATTTTTCAAAAATACTTTATTTACATATTTATAGTTGAAACAATTTTAACAATTCAAATAAAGTGCGAATGCATAAAATTCACAGGTTGTTTAAAAAAAATCCGATATACTACTATCTGATAAAAACTTGTGCAAACATTAACTCATCATTGACCACGGTGCAAACAATTTCATTAAAACACCAGCGCTGTTTAAAAGCATCTAAGTCTCCAATGTGCTTGTAAAACCTAAACTCTAGCCAGAGTCTGGCCCTGATGTTACACAGCCAGATTGACCTGGCCTCCTGCCCCTCCCTGTTCTCCACTCTGTTTTTCCTACTTAAATAAATTGCCATCGTGGCCTCTCCTGAAAGATAGTTTAGGAGCTGCCACTTTTCTTTTCCCGTTTTTTTGTAGGCAGCTCCCATGATAAAAACCCTTTCAGTAAAAACCACATTAAAAAGACTAAACACCAATGTTAAAAGAGAGAAGAACTCTGTGAGTCTCTTACACTCAGTAAAAACATGGTAAACAGTCTCTAAGGTTACAGAACGGGCACTGGCTAAGAACAGAGGGATTCAGAACAGAGATAAAAGCATTGGAGGCGACAGCACCATGTAGAATCCTCCACTGGAGGTCGGCAGTCCGTTTTTTGAGGGGAGGTTTATATAAAATCCTCCACTGTGGGCCAGGTCCGTTCTGCCCCAGTCTGTTTGACCACACAGTGGGGAGCCTGTTGCACAGTCCTTTCCTGTTTGTGCCCTTCAAACAATTAAAATACAAGGTCTTCTTGTCCGCCTTGTATAGTGTCAGCTTCTCTGGACATGTTGTAGCAAGCAGGGGGCCGGTGAGTTCCCCTAGCCCCGGGCTCAGGGAGATCTCAGGGAAAGGGTCTGCAGGGTCCGGCTCGACTTTTCTTTGGCTGTAGTTTGCGAGGAGGCTCCTCTCTTTCCCAGTCAGCCTCTGGCTCCACAGCTTCAGGAGCCTCCTCGCCACCCGGACAGACTGCAGACCCAGCAGAGAGCCCAGGGCCGGGGCGTCGCTCAGCGTCGGCCCCACTGTGTCCACCAGCTGCTGCAGGCACAGGGTTTGGGATTTGAGCAGCGCCCCCATCAGACCAGGGGTGACGCTGCTGCTGATGTCCAGCTTGGCCCTGTAAATCAATGGTTCTCTCAACAACCAGTACAGAGAGTTAGACTGTGGGCACCTTTTATGAGTAAAAAGGGCCCAAGACTTAAAAACACCCTGATAAAATGGAGGCAGCCCACTTAACTTTAAAACACTAGAATCAATTAAAAACCCCAGGTTATCGGCACGTCTGAGAATGCAGCTGGCCACATCTCTCCACACTAAACCATCTGGACCTGTGAGATATTTTTGCAGAAATTGAATTCTAAAAGTGTCCGTCCGGCTGGCCAGGTGGACGAGGCCCTGTCCCCCCTCCTCTCTGGCTAAAAACAGCACCCCTTGTGGCACCCAGTATAGACCCTCCCAAAAGAAATCAACCATTTTCTTCTGTATGTGGGATAGAAAGCCTGAGGGAGGTTCTAAACAGGTTAAACGGTGCCACAATTGGGATGCTATAAGATTGTTTAAAACCAAGACATCTAAGGGAGCAGCCACTTCCATTTGGAAAGTCTTCCTTCGATCTTCTCTGTGACGCCCTCCCAGTTCTTCTGGACTATGTTTTGTTGTCCAAGATAAATTCCCAGGTACTTGAATCCGTCTCTTTTCCAAACCAGGCTCTGGGGAAGAAGTGGGAGACCGTCACGCCATTCACCGACAGCGAGGGCTTCACTTTTCTTCCAGTTCACCCTCGCTGCCGATGCCATGCTAAAATCCTTCACAATATTGGTTAAAAGGTCTGCATTCCTCTGGTCCTTAATAAAAACAACGATGTCATCTGCATAAGCTGATAAAATTATGTTCCCATTAAAACCAGGTAAAATCAGACCCTGTAGGCGAGAACGTATTCTGATGAGGAGGGGTTCCAGGGAGAGTGCATAGAGCATCCCGGACAGAGCACAACCCTGCCGGACCCCTCTACGCACTCTAAAAGGAGCACACAGACTGCCGTTTATCTTCAGCACACTCAACCTTACTGTACAACACCTTGATCTTAGCTATGAAACCATCGCTGAACCCAAACTTCCCCATAACTTTCCAGAGGAAGTTGTGTTCAACGCGGTCAAAAGCTTTTTCCTGATCTAGAGAAATCAGACCAGTGCTAATACCCAAAGAGCTGCAGACCTTCAAAACATCACGAATGAGGTAGACATTGTCTACCATGGACCTGCCGGGCACACAGTAGGTCTGGTCCCGATGGATGACCTGCTCCATAGCTTCCCTCAGCCTGGAGGCAAAGACTTTGGACAGAAGCTTGTAATCCACACACAGTAGAGACACAGTACGCCAATTGCCGATGTCCTGCAGGTTTCCTTTTTTTGGCAGCAGCGTTATTACGGCTCTGCGGCAGGACATCGGCATGGAACCAGAGGCCAGACTTTCATTAAAAACGTCTAAAATGTCATTTGCGAATACGTCCCAGAAAGCTTTATAGAACGCTGCAGAGAGGCCGTCGATGCCGGGAGCACGCCGTCCCTGCATGCCCTCCAGGGCGGCCTTCAGCTCCTGCATACTTATGGGCCTGTTGAGCTGCTCATTGGTCTCCTCAGAGACCTGAGGTAGTTCACCATTGAACCCCTCCATCAGTGCTTCCTCCTCCCTGTACTCACTGGTATACAGGGAGGAGTAAAAGCTGACGGCCCGCTTTCTGATCTGGCTTAGTTCCACAACTGGCTGCCCTGTGTCATTTAAAAGTGAGTGGACTACCCTCCTCTGCCCACTCTTCTCCAGGCCGAAGAAGAAGCTAGAGGGAGTGTCCATCTCTGTGATGGTCTGGAATCGGGACCGGACCAGTGTACCCTGAACTTTAACGTCTAACAGGTCGACCAAAGCCATTTTTTTTTATCTTGAGGACTTCAATATGTCCTTGATCTCCTGTGGACTCGCTTAAACTCTCTAGTTCCACTATATCAGTCTCCAGGTCCTTCATAGATCTGGTGATGTCTCGGTGACGTTGAAGGTGTGCTGCTGGCAAAGGAGCCTAATCTCAATCTTACCATGGTCCCACCACTGCCTAAGACTGCTAAACTCGCCCTTCCTCTGCCTGAAAACACCCCAGAAATAAATAAGGACCTCTCTAAACTTCTTATCAAAGGTTAAGACTGAATTAAAATGCCAGTACGCACTTCTAGGCAAAATGTTCCTAATGAACACATTACATAAAAGCAACGCATGATCTGTAAAACCAGCAGGTACAATACTACACATTTTAAAAATATTAAAATTATGCTTAAAAACATAAATACGGTCTAACCTGGCTGAGGAGATCCTCCCCTCTCTGAGGTGGGACCATGTGTACTGTCGGCAGTCTGCATGCATCCTCCTCCACACATCCACCAGGCCATGAGAATGGACCAGCTGCCTCAGAGCGTGCTGTGAAGCTGGATGTGGCTCTTGTTAAGGATGAAACTCACCCCACCGGGAGAAGACCAGACCACACGTGTCCAGCTGCTGTTTACAGTGGACACGCAGCGATAATAACTCTACCAAAACTGGTTTACAGTTAAAAGGATTTAATCCCACTGATGCAAGTACGATTACAGTTAAACATTGGAGTACATACTCCTATGAAATATTACAATATTACCCCACTTTGGAAAAAACTCGTCTCTGGTCCCATGAGACACAGCCGTCGCTGGGCACCACACGCTAAAGAGAGCGAGAAAAACGCTTCTATCCCCGCCCTCATATCCGTTCGCAACTCCTCCCCTTCCGTTTATCCCAATTTCCATTAGCTAACTTCACTGTGCATTTCTGTAAACGCCTGTCTCCACGACTCTCTATCCCTGAGCTGCTAACACATTCAAATGACTGTCAGTTATTGTTTAATCCCTCTATGCTAAACATTCCATATAATAGCTAAGACTTTGCAACTTTGGCAAAAACTTCATGTCACAAATTCTACCTGGAGCTACTAATCCTAAAACACTTTATGCTTATCTTGATTATGCATTTCCAATACACTTATGATTATGACTAATTATGAATTATGAATTATTAATCACTTTTATTATATCTACTGAACACACAGTTCTATGCTCAAATTTCTTACAATTCCCCCCTAACCCACAGTTCACTGTGGGTTAGCTACTCAAATGTTCCTGGAGTTCCCTCCCCTACTCAATCCAGGGAGAGGCTCCCTAACTATCTAAACAGTGGCAAACAACAATTCATGCATACAGATATCATTTCAAGTATTCCTATCCGGTCTGTTTCTCCCTACGCTTGCCTCGCTAACTCAAAAACCAGTCGAATCCATTGAAGTTCACTGCCTTCCATGTCTTGGGGCTGGCAGGATCAGGAGACAGTCTGTAGGCTAGAGAACACATACTGAGAAGCCTTGACTGTTCTTTTACACTTGACAAAATTACATTTCTTAATCCTTACACCCTAAAGTCCCATTATAACCCAATTAAACAAAATAAATCTCAAAATACTCATCCAAAACAATCCGTCTATTTCCCAAATTTCCAATATCTCACCGGATGTGTTTTAGAAGTCCATCTGGGCCTTAAGGATCTCCGAGAGGATGGTCAGGAACTGCTTGTGAAGTTCCGCTACGTGGCCTCATCTAGACTGTGGCCATCAGAAGCTCCAATTCTTCCTCATCCTCGACTACGTAACTGGTTGCCCTGTATTTGCGTCTGGCCTCCAACCAGTCGGTGAATGAATAAGTGACACCAGGAGTTGTCCGCTAGCTCTTGGCTGAGTGCTGTCAGTCCCTCCAAAGCTCTGGTCACCGACCCATCAGGAGCTGTGTTATTTGGAATGAAAGTACAGCAAGCAGTCCCAAACATCTGGCAAACGCCACCTTTCTCTGCTAAAATCATATCTAATGCCATTCTGTTCTGCAAGGTCATTAGACTAGTCTTCGCCAGCTGTGCATGCAGTCCTGATATGGCGTCCCTGGTGAAGTTTACAAAACGCTGTTGGTTATTGTAAATGTAGTTGGTCCAAACGACATTTTTATTAATCTTTACCCTTTGAGAGAAAACAGATTCTAAATATGCTGCTATTTGATTTCTGGCTTGAAATTCATTAGACACCCCCCTTGACACCCTTATGACCTCTATGTACACATGGTCATCAAAAGCTCCCTTCGGGCTACCGGCATCTCTTTTGGATCTTCATACTTATTTGAGGCGGGCCCACACTGGTCAGTTATGATGCACAAGGTTTTGGTCATCCAACCGTAGGTGTGTTCATACTTGGGACAGGAAACTACTTCACAGAAGTCGAACTGGACCGTTGATGTTGTACCTTCTTTGAACGTAAGAGTGAGAGTTACATTTTCATAGGTGAGTGTCGTCAGAGAAGCCTCTCTACGTGGTCGGGGATCGGTTTGATTAGCTACTGAGGCTAAATGTCAAATCTTGATGTAGTCATGCATATGTTCTGGTTCCTGTCTGTGTTTAATTCCCCATACTAAGAGGGAAACTGCTGAAATCCGGATGGAAATAATTACAGACTTCCATAACCCACTGAACCTAGGGTCTCCTAATGGAAGCCCTCGCTTAAATTGTGGGGGAAACATCATCTTCAGTACTGTCTAACCCCTCTTGTGGGGCATCTTTAGCTTCAAAATTTTGCCTGTTTGATGTTCAATCCTGTCTCTGCAAGTGTCTTACTAGTTACCTTCGCTGCTGCACAGTGAGTGAGGTGGTGCCAAGTCGCTCCCATTTTACCTTTTACCTTTACTGCATGTGAGGTTGCCAATATTACCTCCCATGGACCTGTCCACCTTGGTTCACTCCACCTGCGCTTGTGGACTCTTATCCACACCAGACTGCCTGGTGACACGTCAGCCTGCTTCCTTTCGTCAGCTGCTGCTTCTGCGTTTGTCACCTGAGAAAACAAAACTCGGCTCATGTTAATTAGAGCTCCCGTATATTTCTCAATTTCTAGAGTTAGCAAGTCTAGGCTAGGACCTATCTCTGAGTTAGAAGACTTGGATTTTGCTGTATTTACATTCAAAAGTTGTGGTATATCATGACGTTATTAATCTCAAAAATTGTGAGTAGCACCTATACTGAAAATTGTTCTAAATGTGGATCTACAAAAAATGCTTTACACCTTACCATATCCCCCTTTAGTCACGATATCTCTGCTGTAAGAGATCACGTGGCAATCATCTATGTATCTTGGCGGTACACTGAACCTCCCCATGGTCCTGGTGACAGCATGTGCATCTGTTGATGTCTCATGGGAAGAGGTCCAGATGGTCCCGTTGGACCTGGTCGTAGGTACTGCTGATGTTGTGGTGGGAATGGGGCATGTTGTGGTGCTGCACTGAACGATCCTCCTGCTCTCTGTGAGCACTCTCTTGCCCAATGACTCTCACTCCCGCATACATAGCACACTCCTCTACTTACAAGACCCTCAGGCCCCCCTTTATAGTTACCTCTCCCTCTGTTGGATGCACCACCTCTGCATCTGTGGGATGCACCACCTCTGCATCGTGGTGGAGGCTGATGGTACACCACCGTGGGGGCTGGTACTGCTGGAGTTTGTTGACATGGAGCGGGAGGTGCTGCTGGAGGAGGCTGAGCTTCTGCTACTGTCATCTGTTTCTTGGCCTGACGTTTTCTATTTAATTCTCTGTCGACCTCTGCTACTTGAAGTTTCAGCAGCCGCCGTGTCATTCTCTCTATGTCTTCCTGTCCTTTTGTCTTCTCAGTTAGATGTCGCTGGTTGTAGTGAGTTAGGTGTTCCCTCCACATGGCATCTTTCATGTTGCTCAAGCCTACTACTTCTCCCAGCGCTGTCCGTACCGGTAGAGACAGGCCCGTTTGCACACTGTGTCGCCATGCTACAGTGGTGGCTTCATTGCTATCATGTCTCCCCCCTGTGGCCCTCTGCCACTCTTCTTCAGCTCTTTTCAGATACTGATGGGTTTCTTCTTCTGGTTTTATCTTCAGTCCAGAAAGGGAGTTCATTTTTGGTTTTGTGGCCCAGATTCTCCGCATTGCTGACCAGAAAACTCCTCGAAAGTTGTCAAATGGGGTTTCATCCCCCCTGTTGGTCGTTCCTGTACTTACCTCCAAAATATTCAATCTGGCTGTTCCTTCTGTGCGGATCATCATGGCTCGTATGTCTCCCAATGTCAATTTATCCGCTGCTGTGAGTTTTTCAAAGCGACGGATCCACGGATTGGCTCCTCCTGCCAGCGGTGGCAGCGCCTTTTCCAGTGCGTCCATCTCTCGATGTCCCCATGGCACAAACTCAGCTTGTCCGTTGGATTTTACCAGCTCTCCTACTTCCCTTCTCTGCCTCTTTAATGTACACATTATGCAGCCTAGGAGTGTTCAAATGTGTGTATTAAATGTGCACGCTTGTCATCACATGAACCACAGTCAACTCACCCTCTGTGCTGTATTGTGTGCGGTCGTTGACTCCAAAACTGGGATCCACTGCTCCACTTCCCAGATCTGGATCCACTAGATCACGCACCTTGACTAAAACAAACACAAAACTGCCCAAAGTTCAGCAGTAAATGTTAGCATACGTTTGTAGTGTATGAGAGGTCAATGATCTCTCAACTATTGTAGCGCTGTCCGTGTCAAAATTGATTCTTCGGAACTGTGTAAAATAGGCAATGTACCAAAATTAGTCAATACAGGATGTGTGAGGAAATCTTGACCCAAAATTGAAGTTAGAACTCTTAAATCAAACTCAACACCAAATCACAATCAAAATCAAAAAGGTTTAAAATCGTAATTAAAATTAAATTACAAAATAATTAATAATTAATCAATTAAATATTAAATTCAACTTCAAAAAATCAATAACTGTATTCAAAGATATTCAATCAGAAATACCAATGCAAGTCAATCTGTTGAACTGCACTTACAATCTGGTCTGCACAATAATGAATCTCATTTACTAATGAATCACAATTAAGTTCAAGTATTGAAGCACAACTGAACCCATTAATGCTTGTTACAATGCTGAATTAAACCCAAAGTCAACAACTAAAGTTGTAATGCTTAATTAAAACTAAAGTCAGGATGTAAGCTTACAGCTCTTAGACAATGAATCTCTAAAAAATCTCTGCGGTGAGACACCACGTGCTTCAGCAACTGAGACTTACATCCAGACAAGATCTTTTTGATCGGTGACACCACCTTTCCGTGTCTGGAGAGTTCTCAGCTGAGAAACTCGTCAGTGATGAAAGGAGGGACGTTAGACAAGACCACTTACGTGGCCTGTTGCATCAGCGGCGACACCTGAACATGCATGTCATTAACCGTGAGGCCCGTCTCGATGACTCGGTTCACCTTCTCCAGCTGGTCCAGGAAAATGACCACGGCGCTGTTCATCCGAGCGGCCGATTTTATGCTGCTGTGCCCGACCATCTCCCCCACAGCCAGCCTAATGTCCTCCACGCTGCACGGGAAGCCGGCGCTGATCTTAATTCTTAATGCCGTGCTTTCGCGTGAGGTGGGACAAACTTTCTCCATTTACCATGGCGTTTTAGGACGCCGACCAGCGAGACACCGGCAGGAGAAAAAAACACCAAACAACCCAAACTCCCCCAAAAAAGATTAAACTTAACTTAAAGTGAAGAACCAACTAACACACCACATTAAAGTAATACACATAAACTAGGGAAAAGAAAAGAAAGTTCGAAAAAACCCACTCGCTCAGCGACTCACTGAGAGAGAGAGACTCTGATCTCTCTGGCAATCTTTCTCCTTTGGAGATTGTCCTATGTTTTATCTTTTACAGCTTACATAACAATTGTCCTGCTCTGCCATGTCTTTCCTCGTCTCTCCCTCTCGTGTGTGTAAATGTCACTCGAATCAGGAAACTTATCAGAATACCCATATTTGATTGGCTGAGCTGCATCACGTATATCTCTAAATCATGTGTCTGCGGCTTTTATTTTAAAATGGGGGGGGGGGGGGGGGGGGGAGTCCTCTAAAAGTCTCCAATACCTGAATGACTGTATGAGAGAGAGAGACACACACACAGAGAGAGAGAGACAGACAGAGAGATAGAGGAGTGTGTGTGCGTGTGTCTCAGTGCCTCTGTGTGTTTATCAACATCACTAATGAGCTCATATAAACACCTGTGTGCTTGGGTGCATGTTGGTGATTGGAGCACCTGTGTGTTAGAGGCTAATTAAGAGAGATGAGAGTGAACAGTGATTTTCAACAAAACTACCTGACAAACATATGCCCTTCGTACCAAAACCATGAGACTAATCAATAAAATATGGATACCGTGAGAGAGATAAGACTCTGGCAAACGCGCTGATGTGTTTTTTATGTTTGTGGTGTTAAAAATGTGAGCTCAAGCGCAATGTGCAAAACTGGTACCGTCTGCTTTCTTTGAGAAATGAGTGGTGAGATTTAACATGGAGCAGTTGGTTGGAGTTCATGTCGCTCTGTGGCTCTTACAGCCAAATGTGTAAGTCTGTTGGATTCCACAGACATCTGTGTGAGACAGCACATTTCCAAGCTTTTTGGCCAAAATGGTGTTTCAAGAGTAAAAATTGTGGGAGCTGGAGCAATTTGTTTGGAAAAATCACAGAAGATTTTCCTGCTCCGCTCCACTCTGAGCGTTATGCTCTCACTCTAGCTCTTAACAAGCCGTGCAATACACACCCATTATAAAATCTGAAACAGACCCAAAATTCTCCTGAAACTTAATCTGTCACTTCATGAAAACTGTGCTAGCTATCAAAATGTCCCTTTGGCTCAATAAAGTGCAGCGTTTTGTCTACGTTTTAAACTTTGAATCATGTTTCTACGTTAATGTACGGCTAGTCAATATGGGCCCAAAGTTAAGTGTTTTTTAGCTCTCTTCACACCGCAACCCCATTCAAGTGAATGGAGAAATTTTGCTCTGTTTTTTGGGATTTTCGGGGAAACCACTGGGCGAATCTCTCCGAAAAATAGATAGCACACTATTCCCGATCAGGCCGCACGTTTTGATGTATTTTTCACGCCGCTGTTGGCAACGCTGTGTGAGGAGAAGTGCGCCAAACTTTTGGATGAAAGCTGATTATTATTAAGCCCGGTGGATAATATACAGTGTGGCTTTGTGCTACATTGTGCAGTGTGCAGTAAAACTGCCTTGTGCCACAAAGCCACACTGAACAAATTACATTCCTATCAGCTTCAGTTGCACTTCATGTTTTGTGGCTAATTAGCTAACATTCGAAACTAAGATAGTGAACAAGGGAAACTGTTGAACATCACCATGTTCGCCTACTGATGTTAGCATTTAGCCCAAAGCACCGCTGTGTGTATACAAAGAGGTACTAGCATGGCTGTACATGTACATGACTCTTTTTTTACCCAAACCATGATCTCTTCTAAACCAAGTAGTTTTTTATGCCAATATTTAATCCTATAACATCCTATTACAGAGGCTAGGACAGCCGCCTGTAGTTAGCTGTTCGCTCCGCTGCTGCCAATACCGGGATTCATACGGTCAAGGATTATAGGACTATAGTTCGTTACACTACTACTTTAAAGAACCAGAAAATGTCCACTTTCTCTTGGTGGCTAGCCATTTCTGTCTCTGTTGAGGCAATATAATGGGTCCTTTTACAAAATGATCCCATAAAACAGAGGTGACATTGCTCCTCAGTCCATTTGTGTCTTCATCACTCCCATCTCTCTGCCTCCTGTACTCTTTATTAGCGAGGGTCAGACAATTAGCCTCTCTTTAAGAAGGGAAGCAGAGAAGCTCCCATTGAGAAGCTCCTCATCAGCCAGTCCTTCATCTCATCCTCAGCACCTGAATTTGAAAGAGACTAGACAACAATAAAAAGTCTGGGCTCAATTAAAAAGCTACTCTTAGACATGTCGCACATACTAACTGCCACCATTTGAAAGATAATGTTGAGATGTGAAATGAACTATCTTTCTTGTTTTATCTTAATTTGCTCTGCTGTAAGCTTAGTGCATAATTACTGAATAGAGTTCTCAGTCCTGCAAAAGAACCTCCTGAAGGACACTGAAGGATATTTCATGAACTGAAGTCAGACTAAAAACAAAACATCACTTTAAAGGCCTCACCAGTAATTTAGATATCATTTACACTGGCCCAATCCCATTCTCCACACTCATGGAAAGACATTTTGAGCCCTTTATGAAGCCTTTCTGTAAGGGAATTACCCACAATTCTTGGCGTTGTGACATTAAACAAAGGGTTACCAGTGAAAGCTTGAGACATTGAAAAAAGGTAAACAAAGAGAACGGAACATGTATGTTCAGCCTGGCATATTACATTTACACAGAAACATTAAGGATTTAAGATGGTACATAAGAACACATGAAAGCAGAGGAATGCAAGAAGAGACATATTACACATAAATATGTCTTCTAAATCAGGGGTCTCAAACTCATCTTCACTCCGGGCCACATCAGCATCATGGTCGCCCTCAAAGGGCCGGTTGTAAATGTAACTTCTCCTAACATATTGGTAAATAACTCTGCATTTGATTATTGTTTATTCAAGTGTGAAAATATTGTACATGCAGTTATATAAATGTAAAAATATATTTAAGCACATTTCTGTTATAACTTAAATCCTTTTAATTGAGGGTTAATAAACCCATATTACTCTATCAAAGATCAAACTATTAAAGAAAATAACAAAGACAAATATCAAACAAGTTATGACAATAACTTTGTTCAAAGCTTAAAATCCTTTCAAGGGTGCGTTTGCACAATCCCACATGAAGTATTTCATGTGTTGTAAAGCCACGTTTAAAGTAGTCTTCAATGTACTCACAATACATTTCCATGTCAAATGTACAGTAACCAGCCAAGGAGCTGCTTCTATGACTGTGTGTTTAAGTATCTCATAACTTCGACTTTCTATCTCATGATTCTGACTTTCTATCTCATGATTCTGACTTTCTATCTCATAATTCTGACTTTCTATCTCATGATTCTGACTTTCTATCTCATAATTCTGACTTTCTATCTCATGATTCTGACTTTCTATCTCATAATTCTGACTTTCTATCTCATGATTCTGACTTTCTATCTCATAATTTTGACTTTCTATCTTAGAATTATGACTTTCTATCATAGCTATTACTTTCTATCTCATAATTTCGACTGCGGGGATATAAATTCTTTTTTTACATTTTTTTGCTGGCGGATTCGCGGGCCACATAAAATGATGTGGCGGGCCGGATTCGGCCCGCGGGCCTTGAGTTTGAGACCCCTGCTCTAAATGGACCATAATGTACTAAATGAACATCATGCTGTATTGAAGAAGACTTGAAACTAGAGATTGAGACCATAAACTCATGTTTACAATGTTTACTGAGGTAATAAATCAAGAGAGAAGTAGAGTCATTTTCTCATAGACTTCTATACAACCAGAGGAGTCGCCCCCTGGTGGTCAGTAGAAATAATGCAAGTTTAAGACACTCCTGCATTGGCTTCACTTGTCACAACCATAGGTTGCCGCCTGGTTGGGACTCACCACTCAAAATGGTAGCTGTGCCATTCAACTCAGTTTCCCAGCAACCTTCAATTTTCACACATAACTGACACCTGCCTGAAAGATTCCTGCTCAGTATGTACTGCTAATCCAGCTTGAGTGTCAGCAGCTACAAAAAAGTCTGCCGAGCTGCCAACTCAAGGAGAACAAAGGACTGGAGCGACCAGCTTTCTTCCAATGTGCACCATTGACTGCGTCTTTTGACACCAGAACCTAAACCTGGCTCCTCCAACCCTGATGGGGTCGCCAGCTAACAAAGGAATGTTTTTTCCCTCATGGGCTTGGTAAAGTACCCGGGCTTAGTACAGCACAACATTAGCACAGAAGAAGGGCCCCAACACACCGAGACCCATCGCATTAAACGTGTGGCCCTCAAAACTAGTAGGACCATTTCTTTGCTTTTACTAATGTTTATTTCAGGAGAACGTAGGAGGATGTCAAGAGCCATATCCAGTCTTTGTGGTTGTTAGATTGACCTCAACAAGAAATGTTAAGTCACTAAGGGTAGGGAAAGTGTGTAGAGAAGATAGTACTGATTGTGTATCATCTGCTTCTCACATATAAACGACTTGAACCACGCAAGAGCATTTTCATATGCCAATATAAAAAAAGGGAACTTGTATCCTGATTAAGAAATTGTTCACAATTTCTAAATGCTGGAATCAGTGTTGTTAAACACATTTTACAATCAACGTTTCAATCAGAGAATGCAAAGTGTTATGTACGGGTAGGAAGCGATCCAGGCTGCTAATCCTACCAAGTATACTGCCTGTCTCTTGTTTTAGTGTTGCTCATGTGTCATATGTGCCATCACCATGCAGCTTTTCTCATACAATTCATCTTGGATGGAGACTCGTCTTTTGTCTGTTCTCACAGCCAAAGCCTTTCTGTTCTGCTACACTGCTGTCTTTCCTTCCTCCTCAGTCCTAGCCATTATTAGCTCATTACATATTAAAGAGCCCTTCCATTCCCTCTGGTGATGTATGGTCCTGAGGAGTGAGAGGAGAGAGCTCGCTCAGCACAGCAGCTTGATCTCTGCCTTCCCTCTGTCTCTGAAGGTTGGGGGTATTGATGGTGTAGCACTCTGTGCATTAATAGTGCAGGTTGAAGAGGTGCTCTCCCTAACGGACATTTGAGCCACTGCATCCGAGGAGCCAGTAAAGATGAAAGCTGTTTTTCAGTGTTGACTAAAGCTGTGAAATATGGGGTTCAAACAGCCACTGTGACTTCTGTGGTCGAAAGGTTTATTATTGTGTTGAAATAAATTTCTGTAATGCATTTTGTTTTAAGAAATCCATACAGGGATGAACTTGGTCACAGAGCTATTAGAAAGCTTTATTTCTACGGTGGCAAAAGGAGTACTCAAATCCTTTACTTAAGTAAAAGTATTTGTCCAGTAACAGACTTCTAACATCGCTTTTCAGAATGTTTCAAATTAAACACTGTATTCCTTATAACATTATAAAACACAACATCTTAAACACTAGCCCTACTTTTAGGCCTCTGCTCAAAAATTGCATACCCATACTAAAGAGAGTGTAGATCTCTAACTACAAGGTCTATTTGAATAATTTTGATGTTATACACTGACATTTACACATCTGAGCAAATCTCACAAGTGTTACCATTATTATATGTTACTGGTTAATACTAAATGAAGACGGAACACAGCTCAAATTTAAAGTTTTCAGGTTCGCCTGAAAAAAAAGCACTTTTATTGATATTATTTATTTGAAATAATGCAGATCCAAGCCTAAAAATACGTCACAATCATAGCACAACATGTTTGAAGTCTCCACAAACAAATTGTACTTCGATTGAGTGAAGTAGGCCAAGGTTATAGAGGTTTGAGTACGGAAAGGTCAGGCAGGGTCAAGCCAAATTCTCATTTTTGGAACCAGCTGTTGCGCTCTGCTATTCTAATTTTATATTCTATATAACTATATATTTCACTTGTTTTATCCCTACTAGTATTCAATCTATCCAAATACAGCAGTTTGGTATCATTTTGAGCTCTCTGGGGGTGCTCATATCTCTCCTCCATGGAATTTTCTTGTCTCTGTCTGTGTCTATGGAGCCCTTTCTAAGCCTATGATTGGCGGATTTCAGCATGTGACACCTTGTTCAATGTTCTTGAGTAGATTGACAGACTTTTTAGCCACTAAAAATCCAAAAACGTGCCGCGCCACCCCCGAGCGTAAAATGATTCCCCCAACAGTAAAACGACGACCATTTCGTCTTACTTGCACCCAGAAGCACCATTTTCTCACAGAGACACGGAGAGAACACGTCTGAAACGGATTACCGTCAATTTCCAGCATTTTTCTTCAAGAAAATCATCTCAAGGTACGATGCGTTCAAATTATTTTGCTATGGAGAGGTTTGTTGTTCGTTGACTTTCTGGCTGTAACTTTTTAATGGTTTCACGGAGAGGAATGTGGAAGATATGGGTGGATCGAATCCTCCTGCTTTTTTCCTGCCGGCCATGATAGCGGCAAGCGTTGTGTTGGGATATGCAAACGGAGTGCATAGGTCACCGATTCGTGGCGAAAAATACGTGATATTTTGGTAAATCTTCCAGTTTATTGAATTAGTTTGTGTATAACTGTGTTTTGAGTGAGTAAAATGGCTCCCATGGTTGTTTCGCCCAGAATATCTTCGTGACATAGGTATATGATATGTCATAAAATATAATTTTATTCGTTTCGCAAAAGTGAATTGTACTATATGTGTGTACTCTGTCACCCCCCCCCAGCCCCCTTTAAAGGGTGCTCTCGGTAGAAAGAGGTTTTTAAACCCACAGCCAGTGTGTTCTCAAAGATTTTATATAACTCGACAACCAACATTGATCTTCTATCAGTTAAAATGCAGAGTGGCTGCTAGCGGTAGTGCTAGCTCACGGCAACTGAAAAATGGACACAACTGTATGAGAGGGCATGATTAAGGGAGAGCGGACCTCAAAACATCTGTCTAAATGTGTCAGACATCAAACTGCATAAATTTGTGTTCTTATTTTCTTGAAAACATAATGTGGCAATTTACCCTGTTTAGTGGGGCAACTTGTCTGTCATTAAACATTTCTAACTCTAAATTAAATTCAGAAGTAAAGACCAAGAGCAGGGGTCAGCAACCTTTTTGAAACAGAGCTACTTCAAGGGGACCGAGTAGTACGAATAACAAAGTTGCACAGATCACTTTTTATTATTAATAATAATAATAATAATAATAATATATGTGAAGAGACTGTCTGATCACATGTCAATGTTGATTATTCCTCACAATAACTATTAACAATGATTGTGTATTTTGTTCAAAATCACACCTGTACAACCTATCACTTCTAAAAAATGTTAGGAAATCATGAACTGTCATATCTTCAAATCATGTCTCGTTTGTACGAACCACTTCCTTTGTAACATTTTTGAACAAATGACCAGTTATGTAAGAAAAAAAAAATTGCATTACGCAATGAAGCCTGCATGCCGTCCCGTCATGGCGGGAGCCCCGTCTGTAGTCACCGACACCAGCTTTTCTAAGGTACCCTTTTCTCCACGAAGAAACAAGTAAAAAGTCTTGTCTTCGGGCGCCCGCGTTCAAACCTCTAGTCTGGGCCTTTTCGGTCGGATTGCGTTGCCTCGCCTCTACCCCCGCCACCCACGAGTTGTTGGCCCGCGGTTCCATGGTGACTAGTGCTATTTTTAGAACATGCCTTGCGGGCGACTCACGTGGTCCCTGCGGGCGACCAGGTGCCCGCGCGCACCGTGTTGGCTACCTCTGACCTAGAGATTATACATTTGCGCACTAGAATGTATTATATAATTTAGTATAGAAAATGAGTTCCTGTGTTGTGCTGAGACTGAAATTGAAGTGAAAGCAATAAATGTGACAATATAGTTCATTCTGCATGTAAATGAGTAACTGTTCCTTCTGCCTGATAATTAAACATTTCCTTATAAAATCAAACTGTCAACCTGAATTGCACATTTTTGTTGAATGTGATAGTTTGCATGAAATATATTGAGTCAATATTTCGACATGAGACAGTTTCTGCATACAATCAAGCTGAGATAGAGGGGAGGTTAATGGGATTTGAAACTATTGCAAATCCTCAGTTTGCTCAGGCTGCTCTGCGCCTGGAGGAATGATTTTAATGTGGTGTGGAGACATGATTCATTCAGGAACCAATATTCTTTCTAAAACAAATATGTTTCCATCCACAGAGTTCATCGAAGCAGCACATAACGTCTTGCTCTCAATTTTACAGGGTTTTGTTTTATTTATGATCTTAAAAAGAATGCATCTTTAAGTCTTCACACAAACTCCAATGAAGCATTCCTGTAAAGGTAACGTTAACTCCAAACAATCGATGTGCCTGTGGACTCAAATGGACATCGTACTTTTCAAATACAGCAGTGTGTGCCTTGTGTTATTGAATCCACTGAGGCAAAGACTGCCAAAATGGCACATGCTCCCCTGTGATATGTCGGAGAGTGTTTACTCATATAATTGAAGAGGGATTTTTAAATATGGATTAGTTCTGGTTAAAATAAATATGATAAAGAGGGGAATGGAAGGTATATATTTATGTTTTGAACAGCAATACAGTACTGTATTTAATTTATTTAGATCAACACACTCCCATAAAATAAATGTTCATCTCAATTTAAAGGAAAAACAGTCCAAAACCATTAAAGCAGCCACAATTGTTGCATACGAAATTTTACAATGGTTAATTTAACCACCGGCATAATTTCCACTGGGGACATGTCCTATTCACTTTTCAAAATCCTATTTTACTAAAATCTCTCTGAATGTTTTCTGACACAAGGTGATACACTCAGCTGAGGCTCCTTTGGTTCTTTTCATGTGCCCAAAGCAATGAGATCATTATCAGCATATCGTGCCGATGTAAGTACTTCCTTACACACCGGTGGAAGCAGGTGAGGCCGGGGAAAATCCCATCCAGCTGCACTGGCGGGCGCCAGTGCTGTTGGCCTGGAGAATGTTCTGTACAGCCGAGCCAGCCTGGCAATGATGGGACTAACTGAAGGACATCCACACCAAGCACAATTCCTGCTGTGCTAATTGAAATGTGTTGTACAGAATTCACAAACTGTCAGATGTCTGCAGCACACCCAAAAAATACAAATAGAGTTAGCAGAGATGAAAATCAGATATCACCTGCAGGACTTGGACCAAGATATGGAGATGAAAGGAAAGACCCAGAGGACATTAGAAAGAGAAGTAAGTGATTATTTGAATACACTCTAAACACGTCTGTAACACAATGTCTTTTTTCCTCTCCCAAGCTCCCAGCAGACAAGTGATCCCATAAAAAAAAAAAGGTAAAAAAAACATTACAAATGTATCATCCATTTCTAATCTTCATCTCAATAACTGCCCGAATATATACATCAAACAACAGTGGTCTTCAGCAGTCTACATAAACACAATGAAACAGTGACTACCACATGAATAATTTTAAAAAAAAATGATAAAATAATAACAGTCTGCCTACTTAACTAAATTACTTTATGTACATGTGTTTTTTTAATCCAGGCAAATAAAAATAAGGCAAATACGAACATAGAATAACTGAAGAACACACTGATTTCCGATCGGAGTAACTGCTGACTAAACCGATAAGGCACCTGAATTAATCAAGCCTGGCTGTTCTGCACATGATCAATCTGCATGGTAAGGAAATAGCCTGCTCAGTCAGTGTTATGGTCATCCTGTGTTATAAAAAGGACGGATTGTAGCTATAGTGTCTCTTTTATGGATCCAGGTGTGGTAACGTGAAATAACTGGGTGTGATTGTAAAACTCACAGTAACAGTAACTTCAGCATGTTAACTTGTGACTGGCATTACTTTGCGATTAATGTAGGGCACCAGCAGCTCTGCTCAAATCACAGTTGGTGTAACCGGTTGTATAAGGACCCAAATGCAACACACAAGATTCCAGGGATCTTTGGCTTTATTACAAACTTCCAGATACAGCAGGCAGAGTTAATCAGAGTCAGGATCAGAAGGCTGGTGGGTTTACCGGGAGTCAGGCAAGGCAGGTAGAACTGGGGCAGGCAGGGTCGGTCACAGGAGATCAGTCTGTGAGAGAGTGCTGGAGAGTCTGGCATGGAAAACCGAAGAACAATCTGGCAAATGTGTCTGGGAGGCAGGAGTCCTATATAGGGGCTTGATTACTGATCAGAGGCAGGTGAGTGAACAGGTGAAGGGAGTTTAGACTGATGACTGAAAAGAAGAGTGAGGAGGGTGTGGAGCTGAACTGTGACAGTTGGGACAAACCAACAGATAACAACATCTATCAGACTGGAATGACAAAAGGTAGTCCAAACAACCAAGAATAAAGCGTGTGTAGCTGAATACAAGTAAAGAAGAAAAATGATAATCGGACTGGTGACTTACTTTAAGACTTCAAGATTTAGGCTGTGTATCTCTACTGTTCATGAAGCCATTTCTCTGCTTGTGCTCTTTCTGCTCCTGTTTGTTAACAAAGCATTTAGTCTAATTGTGTGCTGTTCCAGTGGTGTTGGCTGACGAGTTTGGTCAGCAATCCGTTTGCAGTTGACATGGAAAGAGCACCTGTGCACATCCAAATGGAGCTGATAGACCTCCAGTGTCACTCAAGGCAAAGTATGACTATTTGGGCGCTGCACAGTTTCTCATCCCCGAAACGATGCCTCAACTCCGCATGTCGCCTATGCTGCTCAAATGCTCTGCATGTTTGGAAGCACATACCTGTGTGAGCTTTTCTCTGATGAAGAGGAACAAAAACCCACACAGGAGTCGTCTCACTGATGCACACCGTCACTCCATCTTGAGGGTTTCCACAGCACAGAACTTAACCCCAGACATTAATGTACTGGCAGCCAAGCAAGAAAATATTCCAAACATCTGGCTCTGGTACATCTGGTACAATTTTGGCCCTCTCTGTGATTGAGTTTGACACCCCTGGTTTAAAGCACCAGATCGCAAAGGATATCTGTATGATGGAAAATGTTGTCCATTGCCTGGACATACTGTTAGAGGCCTCAGTATATTCATTCAATGTATTCATTATATTCCTT
The DNA here is from genome assembly GCA_024529925.1 of Ophthalmolycus amberensis. Taxonomy (NCBI): domain Eukaryota; kingdom Metazoa; phylum Chordata; class Actinopteri; order Perciformes; family Zoarcidae; genus Ophthalmolycus; species Ophthalmolycus amberensis. Next base: position 750,622 of record JAFEUB010000126.1, on the reverse strand, counting down.
TGACATTACTTTTAGGGTTAGATTTGAAATTTTTCGCATTAACATTCAATTCAATTTTGAATTAATCTGAGTTGGTGCTTGTTTATTGTGTATTTTAGATAGATGTTTGAGGGAAATCGAACAGTCTTTCCCGCGTTGAAATCACTAGGAATCTATGGGTTGGCCCAGTTCTATTTAGTACAGGCCCTGCCCACTAAGAGCTATTACTATTGGGTTACCACATGACAGTACGGGTCGCCCGATCCCTCCTTCCTGTGGCTGATCCACTGTGCGGCCGCTCAGAGACGTCCCTCTTTCTGCTCGACTGTGCTGCCAGCTATGGGCGGCCTCGTCCGAGAGCTCCTCGAGATAATCAAAAAGGTGTGTGCCTACAAAGACCTGACCATTAGATCGGTGCAGGTGTCACCACCCTAGGCCGACATTACTGTGGATTATCTCTAACCTCAGGCAACCAGATGAGCTGCCGTATGGTGTCTCTCCCCCATGATTGTGAAGTTTTAGTCAAGGGCAGCAGTGGAACCTGGACAGCTGAAGGCTCCTGTCTCCATGTAAGCTCGACAACCAAGCTAGTTGACTGCAGTACTATTCAGAGCTCGAGGCCTGCGTCTACCAGAGCGCCTTCCAAGCCAAATGGTCAACAGCCTGGAGCCCATTGCAGGTGCTTTCATTCCTTTAAATACTTGTGGACAGGAATTTGATTGACGCTGCTTCTATTTCATCCCGTCATTTGGTGACATGTTCTTTGCCCCCGAGTGGGATTTGGCACACTGGTTTTACGTGCAATGGTAACAGCCCCCTTTTGAACCTCTGGATCAGGTTTCTGTCAGAGGAAACGGCTCTGATTTTTGCGCGGACATCTGCAAAGAGGAAAACCCAGCATTTACACAGAACAACATCACTTGCTACTTCAGCTCGATAGTGGTAACGTTGGATGGTTTCTTTCCTCCTCACAGATCTGAGGAGGAAGCCAAATTTCCTATGCCTGGTGCGTGTCCTGTCCTGCTATGTTGCATGCACAGCTGCCCAGCAGCTATTTGTAGATGACAGAGAATAGTCTCAGGGGCCTCCTCTGTCTGCACAACGCGTCACACTGGCTGTGTGGGGCTATTTCACACGCATATCTCTCCTCTGGCATGGATCCTCTGGAGAGCCGATTGTAAGGTCACATCTCAATTTATACCCAAGGTGAGGTCCACACAACAGGTGGGCGTTGATTAAAGTTCTTTCAGTGCTCCACATGCGCACATGGGTTAAACTCAAACGCGATAGCTCTTAGAGGGCTGCGCCTATACTCATACAATGTAGAGTTACGGTACGTAACCAACGTCCTTAGGTTTGTAAAGGTATGAGAGTTTCACAGTAAGAAACCGTCTTGGAATATATCGTGGTTTCATTGTGTGAAATTCTACATTATTATTAATATTATTATTAATATTAATATAACTATTATCAGTTACAATGACCCTTAACGGAATGACACAATCATATTAAGGAATTATAAACCTGATAAAAAAATAGCATGTAACTATAACAAGCATTTTAATTTACATTTTAGCATCACTATAGCATATTCAAATAACAACGAAATGAAAAAATAACATCAGCAGCAAGTGCGTTCCTTCACCTGTTTCTAAAATACTATGAGGATTGATTACTTTGTATCCTGCATGCCAGACGTCTCCCTCGTGGTTCTGCCGGTTCTGCCTCTTCTCTGGTAACGTGTTCCTGACATGTCGACGTTGGTTAATCCCGTGCTGTCTTATGTGCCATGCGATGCACCATTGTGCTGAAGATTTTTCTGAGAGAGATGAAGACGAGGAAGAAGGATTCAAGCCGAACCTCAACGAACAAGACAACCAGGTTCCGAAGGCATCAGAGAGAGCCGAATCAACTGCCACTGAGCCACAAATGGAAGAGTGTGATTCAACAAACTACAATCATCCAACCAGATGCAGATGTCCAAAGAGGAACAGCTGCCATTGTATGCAGCTCAACCTCCCATCTGCCCAGCAGAGCTAAGGGCAAATATGAAACTCTCCTGGCTTCAACGATGGCTGGTGGCTTCTTTTTCATGTCATTGATCGGACATGGATTGTGTCCAGGCTATGCAATTCTGATACCAGTGCTAACTGACCACCTCGGAATGCAATGCTGTGATCCCTCAAGGCGCAATTAAGGTCATGAGACATGCAGTTAATACTGTTAGGGTCCTGACTCTCGCAGACAATGGAAGGCCGCACGTCGCCCTCTGCTGCGTCTTTTGTCAGCAAAGTCATGCCATAAAATCTGCTGGTTTGAGTTATAATCAAAAAGTATTTAATAATTAACAGACGCCAAAACAGTTACAAACTAGTGCTGGGCGGTATACCGGTTACCGGTTTTAATTTCTCGTACGATATCAATTTTTCACACACGTCATATTACTCCTCTTCAGCCAGCGTCAGGCCATCCCCCGCTGCAGCAGCCTCCATTCCTTGATCGCTTCCTGCTTCCTTCCTGTTGCCAGTTTCTCTGCTGCTCATCTATTACCATTGATGGTCGTCCCTGCAAAGCCTCGCTCAAAATCCCTCACTCCCCTTCATGGTTCAAAACATTCAGTGACTATTCTCACAGTGTTCAAAGCTTCTACACGTATTCATATTGTAGACATATAATATCCCCTATAAGTAAACTTATTGTAAACATATCATACTTTCCATCAGTAAATATATTGTGACATTTAATATATTCTTCAAGGTGTGATTTTAATCATACTAAAAATGCTTTTTAACATAGATTCCTCACAATACCTGCTTGACAAGCAATTAATGCCTCATAAGGCCTTTTTGTAATGTTGGTCTTAAAATGAGGTGTGGTCAGGCGCATTGCTATCTTGATGCAGCCATCTGCTTTTGTTGGTCAATGGCACAATCAATTTCTGCAGCCTCAAGGTGACATATTTTACATATCCCACATTATGTACTTACCACATTATTGCTTAAGCGTTTTTCATGTCTCATACACAGGGATGTGCAGCAGCACTCCCCTTCAATTAAATGGGTCATCAGTGTATTTGCTCATATGCAGTCAAATTGAATTGTTGATGTGAAAGAGGAAAGAGACTTGAAATCAGTGGCAGGCCGTGTATTTTATACCTGGGCCTTCAGTGCTGTCCTACTACAGTTGAACCACCTCCTAATAACCTCATTATGACGCCACAGCTACGGGTTATTATTTGTTTTGTGTAAAAATGAAGCTCAGCACCTACAAATACACTAACTGCAGAGTGCAGATACATGAATACGCGCATGACGGAATGCTGCGTCATTAACGGACAATGCATATAGTCAAAATCAATTCAGCAAGACTGCGGAGCTAACACATGCATTCCACCACACACTGAAGAGCATGGGCCATTCAAATATTATTCACATCAGAGGGAACAATATCACCCATATCATAAAAATGACACCATAGACAAATGAACACAGTAGTAACTCCTATCACATATAAAACCAAACAAAAATCCATATTCATAAAAACAAGTTGTACAAATAATAATATATAAACAAGCATATTCAAGCTGCTGCAGATGTAAAAACAAAAGCACTTCACTTACCAGAGCTGCTGTTTAAAGACAAAGTCCATCCTCCTTTCTTTGTTAACAAAGAGGTTAATCTCACGGTTGTTCAGTACATCCGTGCGTTTTAGTTCCAGTAAGAAGTCCTTCTCCATTCATGGACGCCAGTGAAGACAGTCGAGCCTCCCCAGTTGTATTTCTTGAATACGTTTTAATGCGTTTGAGGCTGAAAATGTCCGCTCACAGAGGCAGCAGATATTGGGATTGTCACCGCCCAACATGTCACGCTAGCCCACTGACCAATCACGTACTTGTAGACCAGCTAGCAGCTCTGACACGTCAAAGAATACGCCCAACATGTCAAACTAAATATCTGATTGGTTGAAGACTATGACAATCAACAATATCGTCCCCATTCACTTAAACTGCACTGGGATTCACTTGAGAGTCTGCAGGCCTCTGTCTCTGTTCTTACCTAGAGACACAGAGGTGAAATCTGATTGGATAAAAGCTCTACTTAAAACAAGCTGCACTGGAAGCAGAGCAACTGAGGAAGACAGGAGCTGTGCAATGAGAAAATAAGATAATGGGAAAACAAATTATAATACATGTAGTGTATTTATGAAAAATTATTAAATTATAAAATAGCTATAACTTTGTGATTCTGTCTAGGCCAGCAGAGAAGGCCCTGACGGCCCACCACTGCTTGGAATATGCACTCTGCTGACTGATTGACTGCAATTAAAATATGCATTAGTGAAAACAAAACATAATTTATGTATTGTTAAATAATCTCTCCCTGTTAATCCCTCCCTTAAACCAGTGATTCTTAACCACGATTGGGCTTCACGATATGAAGTGGTACGTTTAGACTTTTTCTCCTTGGCTTTGGACGAGAGCTGCGATGTCCGTGACACAGCCCAGTTACTCGTATTCGTCCGTGGGATAAAGGACTTCAAGATTACGGAGGAGCTGGCAGCACTGCGGTCAATGAAAGGGACAACGACAGGGAGCGATCTTTTCACGGAGGTAGTTGCATGCATGGACACGCTGGGTCTGAAATGGGACAGACTGGTAGGTGTCACAACGGACGGCTGTCCAAGTCTGACCGGGAAAAATGTCGGACTTTTGAAACGTATGGGTGAAATCGACCCAGATCAGAAATTGGTATGTTTGCATTGTATAATACATCAGCATGTGTTGTGCAAGTCAGTGCTAAAAATGAACCATGTTATTGCTGTTGTAACTAAAATAGTTAACTTCATCAGGGCACGAGCATTGAATCACAGACAGTTTGTTTCACTTTTGGAGGAGCATGAGACTGAACATAGTGACATTGGCTACCACACAGCTGTCAGATGGCTCAGCCTGGGCAAAATGCTAAAAAGATTATGGGAGCTGAAAGCAGAGATTCGAGAGTTCTGCAAGAAGAAAGGCAAGGACATCCCAGAGCTCTCAGATGAGGACTGGATGGCTGATTTTGCATTTGCTGTTGATGTGACTGCACTGATGAATGAACTGAACACCAAACTGCAAGGCAAGGGCCTTTTTGTTCATGAAATGCACAGCCTGGTGAAGGCTTTCATGAGAAAGTTGCAGCTTCTTTCAAGCCAACTGGACAGCAACAATCTCACTCACATGCAAACCCTGAAGGAAGTCACACCATCAGCTGATCACCTCCGCAGGTACTCATCCAAGCTAGGAGCACTGCATGGTGAGTTTTCAAGGCGATTTGAAGATCTCAGAATGATCGAGGATGAAATGCACATGATTTCCTCTCCCTTTATCTGCAGTGTGGGTAATGCACCCAGTGATGTTCAGCTGGAACTCATTGACCTGCAGTCTGATGCGGTACTGGCAGAGCACTTTAAGTCAGGATCACTGCTGGATTTTTACTCTTCTCTCAAGGAGGAGAACTTTCCAAACATAAGGAGACATGCTCAGAAGATGTTGGTTCTCTTTGGCTCTACCTACATATGTGAACAAACATTCTCAGTGATGAAGTTTACAAAATCCAGGTATAGATCCTCTCTCACTGATGATCATCTGGCAGCTGTGCTTCGCATCTCCACCTCAGACATTCAACCTGACTGTGATGCACTTGTGAAAGCCCAACAGAGACTAGATTTCTCTCACTGAACAAGAAAAAAGAACTGAAAAAAATCAAATGAGGTGGTTAGACTAGAAATGCTGGCATGTAAAGGCACCAATTAGCAGTGAACTGGGACACTTTCTTTGGAGGCCTTTTTCTCAAAATCACAGTTCAGTGACAATCGTTATAATATAATATGATGTATCTTACTATTTGGAGTACAAAGACAATATTGTGGTGTCTTTAGAAAGCTAAGAACCTCTTTCCAACAGTATATGGAACTCAAAATGTGTTTTGGGGTGAATGTGCCTGAAAATGGTAAACAGTTAGCTAGCAGCTCTCTGTTACCAATGTAAAAACGTTCACATTTTGTTTGTTTTGGTGTTTTATTGAATAAATGACATTTTTTGTAAGGCAACCTCGCTTTTTCATTGCTTAATCATAACATGCAGTACTCTTACCAGCTTGTCAAAAATTCCAAACGTAATTGAGAATGCATTTTAGTTTTGGGGGAACGTAATTTTTAGGACAGTGCAGTGAGGTTCTGGCTAACAGCTGTCTGAAGCCCTCTTATTTACGTCGCCACCTGAACACCAAGCATGCCAGTGCAAGTCAAAAGCCCCTTACATTCTTTATATCGAAATCGGAGGAGTTACAAAACAGCCCAAAACAACTGCAGTCTCATTCATGTGTTGGGTCTACAAAACACGCACTGCAGGCTTCATATCTGGTCACAGAATAGCAAGAAAGGGGCTACCGCACACAATCGCCCAAGACGTGTGCTTGCCAGCTGCCAAAGAGATGGTGGAATGTATGATTGGAGAGAGAGAAGCAAACAAGTTGGACGTGATCCCGGTGTCCAACAACACTGTGTCGCCGCATCGATGCTTTGTCCGAAGACATCCTGGCTACATTAGTCGGTCGCGTGAAGAAGAGTGAGTTTCACTCTCTGCAAGTAGACGAGCCTACAGATGTGGCTAATCTGGCCACTCTTCTGGTGAACATCCGTTACCTTTTGGAAGGCACGGTGCAGGAAGAGTTTTTGTCTTTTTTATCTTGTAAACAAACGCCACGCGCGAGCAAACTGTTCTCTCATTGGTCCAATGAGTCCAATCCAGTCCCCATTGGCCTCTATTGACCAGCCGCCACTGTAACGCTACTGCAGATGTAAAAACACAAAAGCACTTCACTTACCACAGCTGCTGTTCACTTAAAGCAGTGGTTCTGAAACTTTTTCTCTCACGCCCCACTTTGGAGGAAGAAAAATGTTCATGTTTTACTTCTTCCGTTTGGTAGCCTTGAGAGACCTTAGTCTGTAAGTATTTCTTTATGAAGCATGAAAAGATGTACGAAGATATATTATAGTCGCTCTTTTAGGATAGCATTTGTGTTGTATTAAATGCCAATCGCGGTTAGCATTTCTCCATTGGCGGTAATGTTAAAATTAGCTTAGAAGCTAGCTAGTCGGATATGTTACATGATGGCTAAGCAAGAGCAGAATAGAGTGAGAGACGTGTGTTGACCACATTTATGGACCATAATCTAGTAAACGTTTACGTGTAAGTGTTGATTTTAAAGTAAAGTTGATGTGAGAGAGAGAGAGAGCGAGCGAGAGAGAGCGAGAGAGACAGACCCGCAGCGCTGTAACTACGTCTGAAAAATAAAACTTCTAAAACTTTCCACGAACTGTCTGTTTGAGTTTATAGAGGAAGATTTTAGAGGAAGATCTCAAGTATCAAACACAACCTTTCATTATTAAAGACTACTTTATTACTCTGTCGTATTTTTTAAAAACTCAGCAACCAATCTACTTCCTGTTTACACCGTCACGCGCATGCCCAGTGTACGTTAATGGTCACGTGCTGTCCGCCTTCGAAGGCTGCCGTGTGGATGCAGATCAATTCGAAAATGATGCTGAAACGCCCGTGTGGACGGAGATCGTTTCTGTTTGACAAATCTGCTTCCAAATAGAGACGGAGTAGTGAGGATGTAGCCTAAGGCAGCTGAATCTGGTTCCCGTGACCCAAAGGCTCACTTATTAATGTAAAACCGGGGTTAGGGTGTTGATGGTACTATGGGTAATATATAAAAGTGTTCTCGGTAGAACCCCAAGGGTGGGTTCTTGTTAGCACACTTATAGGGTTCTGGATAGAACCCCCAGATAAGGGTTCTCTATAGAACCTCATAGGGTTTTTTGGGTAGAAACCTTTCACAGATGGTGAAGGTCGAAACCACTGAAAGGTCTGCAGGTAGGATTTTTAATTTACGGATCTATTAGGAACCAAAAAGGTATTTCCTATGAGAAGCCAAAGAGTACTGCCTTTTTTCTTCTGCTCCAGTACAACCTATTTTGATGGACGACCAGACCAATATGCAGCCACAGCAGAGGGATTGTTCCTGTGTCCATCACCACTCTGAGCAGTTATCACCACCGTGTGTCAGAACATAATCACCAGCCAATGAGACGCCTTCAGCTGCTGTCTGAATCGAACATTACTTAATGTAGGTTGTCTACAGACGTGTATATGGTGTTGCATAAGCCTGTGCTGAACCTAGAGACGATATGCATTCATTTAATATCCACATTTCAGTTCCACATACTTATATTCAGTATATGTAAATGTATATTATTTTTAGCAATATAATATGTTTAGGATGCAGGATCAGTTCACTGCTGTTCGTTTTCCTCATTTTTCCATTCATTCATTCAAATATATGTTTAAAAAAATTGGATACTGAAATTGTTTAATTTAGGGATTCACAATGTTAAGGCTGTAAAGAGAATATCTAAAAACGTTCTTTATTTTAAGACCGTCTAGACTGAAGCTGACAGACAAATACAGATCATATAAAATAAGGACATGATGGAAAAGCATGATACTTTGCTCATTCAATGCACTTCTCCATGTTTTAGCTGAGACTTTCGTCATTACACATGATTGTAAACCTCCCTCTCTCCCACTGTTGGATTATGACATGGTTTACCCATCCCACTGTATGTGGATCAAGTAATTTTCTGCATTATTGTCCACACCGTCTGTGGCCATATGATGCTTTACGATCCCCTTTTTTTCTCTAATGCAGCACGCTTTACTTATCTATGAGCAAAGAGAAGGATTCTGGTGTGTTAAGTCACAAAGTGCTTCTTTAAGCCTTTTTCTCAGTATCATTATCTGTGAGAAGTAACTGCTGTATTTTGGAATAAGATACATTGTAGCTCAGTTATGCAACAAAGGGGGAATCTCGGTATTAAGAATTCAATTATTCCTTCACCTCAGGACAGTTCAATACAGTTGTAAACCTGCACCACTCCCCCTAAAACTAAAGAGAAATCCAGTTTTCCACCATGATTGTTGAAACATTATTGTGGCTGTCATTGTCTGAATTTTAGCATATTTGTGTCTTGTAAAATGCCATGCATCAAGGATGACTGGAGGAGACCCTTTCTTAAAATTGTGCATCGCCGTTCAGCCAGGCATCGCATTCCCCTCATAAAGAGGCACATGTGGAGGGAGAGGTCAATCATTTCAGATGGACGGAGATCTTACCGCCGTTTCAGGACAAAGGTTACAATCACTGCCCACCATCAAGACACTTCTGTTGACCTTGTTAAAGAGACTTTAGGTTGTTTGCAAGCCAATTATATGAAGACTGAGAGAGAACCACACCAAAGGTGAACGATCACTTCAATATAATTGAGTGGACTTACTGGCATATATGGCAATATAGATCCATTTTACTGTCATTGTCTTCAAACAAAGCCTTCTGTCTTTTGTTCTTTATTTTTCACATAAACGTAATCATATTTGATGTATGATTTTTTTATTCTCACACCATCCAGCTTAACCCCCAAAAACCATCTTATTAACCCAGAACCCACCCAAAGAGGAAGAAGTAACCGTTTACATACATGTGTATCCTCACATGTCCTCAGCACAAGAGCATAACCAGACACAGGCACACACTAAATACATATCCAAACATACATGTGCACCAACACACATAGTACCGGTACATGCATACATGTGGTGCAGAAATATGCACAAAATCAACCTTTTTGCATCACGAACATCTGTGTACGTGCCTTAATCTGTAAAGATATTCCAACACATTTACTCATGTGCACATGCACAGCCTCTGTAAGAAGCGTAAAACCAAAAAGGTCACGAAAGAGCAAGTTAACAGCATGCTGCTTCTCTCTGCTTCACCTCTGGTGCTGGCTGTGGTTGAGCATGGAGAAGTGTGAACGCTGTACTTACACACCCTGTAGTTCACCTCTACATCAGGGCAGCAGGGTGAGAAGTCAAACCACTGGGGGTCAGCAGAGACAAGGTTTTCAGGGGAGTCTGAGACAGTTTGATCATGTGTTCAGAAGACCAGATGTATTGAGATAAGGATCTTCAGTATATGAGGAAAAAATAGGTTGGACTATTTCTACATTGTGCACCAGAATCAAAGCAACGGTTGTTCCAGGGACTGGTCAGCGCTGAGATGTGGAAGATATTCACTGATTAGTCGTCTCTCAGAAAAGGCCTGGAGGCGAGTTCAGATCCATATAAAGCTGTCAAGAGTGGTGAGCTGCCCAGTTAATGGGGTCTATGCAGCAGTCCAAAATGGACTCATCAGCCCCCTGCTGAGACCGGCCAAGTGAGACTCAGGGCTCCATTACCCTCTCAATCCTTCCGCTGGGGTTCCTCCACCTGTCGAACTGCAGTCAGGCTCCAGGGGAGCGAGGGCACCAACACAGCTGAATAGCCCTGATTATACGCCTCTGCACAAGCATTGCACTGCTCCAATTACAGCCAAGCACGCACAGCAGAACATTCATTCACATTCAGTTGGTTTCATTCAAATCATTGATCCCAGTCATTTCTTCCTCAGATGTGACGGAGGTGGTGTAGCTGTGTGTCTAATCAGAAGACTCTGGACTCACAGGAGGGTGAAGGACGCTGGGAGGTTACTGCAATCATTTTACATTGCTCCACAAAGTACACCCATTGCCATCTCATACATAATTCATAAGAAGGCTTCAGGGATAGTGCACCATCGACCACAAACCAACCCAGAAAACTATGACTGGTTCAGAAGTAAACATGATCCACACTTACATACACTGAGTACATACACAATACCTCCGCATCTGACGCAAAGGTTCCAAACACCTGACTCCATCCTGCTGCCTATTGCAGAGGAATTCAACCTCCCTCTGACCTGGCACATGGCTGCTCTAATGAGAACCATGATGACCCACACTGGCTCTGGGCTGGAGAGCAGTCTCTATGTGAGATGGACTCGTTGAATGGACCACAGCAGTAAGTCTGGGTCCATGTTTCCCATGTGCAACTCCAGAAGAGAGAGGTTACTGTACATAATGACAAACTGATTGAACACTGCCACTGAAGTCAGAGCCTTTAAATGAGGACAGTATACATCGGTGCGTAATACAAAAGGGAAATCTAAATGAAATGGTTAGCAACACGAGATACAATTGAAAGGGAGGAGGGTTACAAACTCATATTAATGGGTCAGGTGCAGGTTCAATACTATATACAGTACATCTGGTGAATGGAATATCTGTATCGTCACAGCGGTGCATTTTTAAAAACTATGATAATCTGATCATATCTCTCGTCCAGGCGCTGTCTCACTCCTTTATCCTCTCACTGCATGTCTAGCACTCATTCAGCTGGAGTTACATTTCGTAACTCCTACTTATTTTTCTATATTTAATTCTTGTGGCGGGCAAAGACTTCATAAAAGTGGTCTACAGACCTGGGAAACCTTTTCACACTTTTTCAGCTTTATGTTCTCAACAGCATCAGCACCAAAGCTGTCACATGTCTGTATCCAGAGCAGCCCCCCTGCTGAACATACAACCAATCAAAAAGTCTGTTTGTTTACTGTATAAACATGTGCATTGTTTTTTCTCTGCATGAAACAAATGGATGTGTTTGAGAGCGTGTGAAACGTGTCCATCGCATGAGTCTCATGGTCAATGGGACCAAGAGCTGGTGGAGCTGGTGGAGGAACCCAGCCCACTTCGTTCTCAGAAAAACTAGAGGATTATTATTCATGATCATGTGTGAATAAGCAGCATCAGGGCCAGTTTAGTGTTCGGGATACAACACAAGTTAGACAGAGATGTTGAGGAAAGGAGGCGGCTTAGGGCACAAGAGACGAAGGTCGTGATAACAATGCAATGCTTTCCACTCTCAGGGATCCACTTCATCATGAATGAAGGACCAGTTGCATGTATGATGTCTACTAGTGTGGGCAAGAACAGACATGTGACATCAACAACTTGAAAAAGGTGCAGACAGATGGTGAGAGGAAGAAGCGTGTCACGGCCCTTTCAGACACAACGCAGTCTGATCTGAGTCTGCAAGCCGTTGGTGTTAACGGCTTCCAGAGCGCAGCGCCTGAAAGGCCCGCTAGTGCTGCCTTCGGACTCTGTACCTTGAAATAACTACATTTCTGAATACTTGAGGTGCTATGAAAACACATTGCTCCATTATTCCTTCAAGGTGAACCTCACTGAGTATTTACAGATGTGCTGTGACTCTGACACCTGATCATTCCCAAAACGGAAAAATGCACAGATGAGTTTCAGTGTATGAGGCGTGAACCAGCCGGAGGAGAGAAGCAGCTGTGTAGTGCGGCGGTACGGCAGCGGATGCTTCTGTATCTCTGCTGTGACGGCAGCAGGGTGAGCAGCCCGAGCTGGGGGGTATTGTATTTTTGGAATGAGCGTTTTAGAGCATGGAGGCTTCGTTATTATCATCACTCCGTTTATCTATCAGCATACAGAATCAGCATTAATTAGTCGGTGACTTTAAACAGGCTATTTCAATGTAATATGAAAAAACCCACAGAATGAAAGCTTTCCTTTAAAGTTGTTCGATGTAATATTCAGAGCATCACAAACGCACAAACACAACTATTGTCTATGTAGAGATACAGAGGAGTGTACCTGAGCAGAGAGCTCTGTGTTCTTATCGAACCTTCTCTGTGCTTTGTTCACATAGTGCATGTTCGTGCATGTGGGCGTGCCCCAGTGGTTAGTTGATGGCCGCCGCTCTGCACTGACTCATCCAGTGGTTACAGCTGGTCAGGCTCCCCAGACTGACAGCATTGAAGGGCAGCGCTCAACCTCTTCTTCCCTCAGCGCTGTGAGCTCCGGCAGCACTGTTGCTGCTGTTTGCACAGTTAGCTGTGAGCCTGCTCTGAATTTATTATTTAGTGCCGTTAAAGTTGATAACTGTATTGTGCCATGCAACATGAACATACAGCTGAGTATAGAAGCACAGGGTTCAAAGACAAGTTGTAAATATTGAGAGGGGAGCTAAAGATGGATCGAGACTAACACTCAGGATAACTGAACCATATTACTATTATTATTAGGCATGAATTAACAAATGTTGGAGTACAACTTTACTGTATAATAAACGAGTCTCCAACCAATGCAACCTGTAATATGCCTGTAGCCAACATTAATAATTAACATGGTATTAAGTTAACCATATTATCGTAAACAGCTGACTTTACGAAGAGCGGAAAGCAAACAAATATAATATAAAGTAATACATCATAATATTATATGTGATTTAATAAAACCTCCACTAGTCAGAGGGTGGAACAGCAGCACCTCGCGCTGCTTGTCGAGAACAATCCTGAGAACGCACAGCAACACCTCCAGCAGATGAACATCCATGTTCCTCCTTCGGTCAGCTGGACAGTGAACAGATGCTGTTCAGAGAGACTTTAGGAACCAAACCAATCTAAAACGTGAAGAAGTCAGGGGGACAAAAACAGTAAGGCCCCCCCCCCCCCACCCCCCCACATATATATACTTTTTTGACTATTTGGACTAAATATTGTGATTGTTACTGAATTCCTTCTTTGCACCTCATCACACAGTCACACAATCAGGTTGGCTTATTGATTGGCTGAGGCAGCTCCTGTGCCTATGGGAGGGTCATGTTGGGTCATGCTGCTGCTCATATACCCGATGACGGTCAGAGAGACCGGAACGTGTAAATAGATATTCCAGCAGTAAGCAGTAGGACTGGGACGATATGGATATCTCCCAATTTGACACTATCACAATATTTGGGTGCATATTTGATGCGATGCTGTGATTCGATTTTTCGATTTGATATGATTTTTGTTCATTATTTTTCCACCAGACGATGGAAGAAAGTTGACTCATACACTTACAGAGTCCATGACAGAGTTTGCGTGCAGCTGTTGCCATGTCTGGCTCTGTGTTCCCTGTGTGAAACACAAAGTGTTTCCATACTTTGGATTTAAAATGTTAGGGTGCAGGTCGTATCCAGATGGGCTGTCCCGTGCGGAAGTGTCTTAAAACTTGATTATATCTACTCGCCATTAGGGGGCGACTCCCGCGGATCTATGCCGCTTTTGGCCTTTTTTTTTCTTAAAGCGTATATGGTGTTACATTATTCAAGCAACAACAATAAAAGCTTCCATCTACTTCTGCATTAACTCAAATGAAGCAAGCATATTGATTCAGGCATTAAAACATTCATTTCAAACATACATGAGTGGATCTTTTTTTCTGAGTGGGGGGTGTATAAGACATATTGACGATGTTAGGCGGGAATTAATGTCACACCAAATCAAATGAATATGAAAACAGAAATCAAAGCTCAACCACATGTACAATAGATTTCCTGTACATTTTGATGGGACGAGCAGCAGCAGGACAGTGCAGCCTTCTGGAGCTCGACGGCATTAAACAGAATGAAATTGAGATGGGAGGATGTGACACGTGAAAGGGTCGGTACTCTAGGAGAGACGACAGGAGATGTCAGATGGGCAGAAACATCCCAGAGAAGAAAGGCCATTCAGCCGGCCTGTCCTCTGCCCTGGAGGGAAGCTGTCACTGTGGACTCAGGTGAGGAGTGGCCTCTCTGCTCCGTCCTCACCCTGCCCCCCTCCAGACAGCTGCTCTACACGGTGAGCGAGGACAGGCCACACAGATCCCAGATCACAGTCTGCTGTGAGTGCGAGTGCACACCAACTTAATACAATTAAAGGTCCGTTTTATCCCAGCGAAGCTGTACCTACAAGCTGTTACCCGGCTGGTGTGAAGTCAGCGCAACACAGCGACTTGTCTGCAGAATTACATTACGCAGAGCAGACATTCCATCTCCTGCAGCGCGGCTCCCACTCTGCTTGTCTGTTGATGTTGTCAGGACTTTTTGAGTTCACCATTAGCTGCCCTTGAACGTCACAGAGGCAAAATCAGCAGTGTGTCACACCTGCTTTAAAGGATCATTTTTTGCATGTCTGCCTTCATTTGACAAAACGGAAGCAATTGAAGCGGATAGCGGGGGAGATGTGAGCATAATGCTGCTGTTGGGAACGTAAAGGAGCGTGTTTGAGTTATCAGCATCTAAGAAACTAAATTCTTGACATCAATAGAATTATTGATGTAAGTAACAATTATTAATGATTATTAATAATAACGGGGCACCACCCTGCGAACAGGGACCAATAACCAAACGATAAAATTAAGTCTCATAATTAGTGTTCACTCATAATGTCAGTAGTCTGAGTACTATTACACATTCAGAGTGACAGTGAAGGGTTAAGTTCGAGCACAGACCACATATACAGTTATTATCACAATACGCATGCACAAAGTAATCACAGACAGCTGCTCTTTAAAATATAACAGAGTTTATTACGTTCTAATACTAATGATCTAGTCAACTAATATCTAAACTAACAACAACTATACATTCATGAGCACGCTATCTAAAATCAACAGACTATTGAAAAGAGGGGGGGTGTGTGTGTGTGTGTGTGTGTGTGTGTGTGTGTGTGTGTGTGTGGTGGGTGGGTGTGTGTGTGCGTGAGTGAAAAGGGGGGGGAGCGAGGGAACAGCTCAGTGACGTGTGACGTAGCTGGGACGTGGTGACGTCTCTCATGCGTGAGACCCAAAATGGCGGAGAGCCAACAGGAGACCCGGTGTCTACATGTGTCGGTAGCTGTTTAGCACGTAGCTAGATTAGCTCAAAGCTATATGTGTGTGTGGGTTAGTAAAAGGGAAAGGAACAAAATGAAATGAAATAAAACAAGCGACTACGATCCTCTGCGCCGCGCGGGAGTACGGAAGATTGCTCTCTCAGCCAGGGGAGAGAACAGCGACTCTTTGTCTCAGCCGGCGGTTCTGACCTCCTGAACTGATGAGAAGCAGCTTCGACCTCACTAGGCGGCTGTCTCACCATAAATCACAGTAGCGTGGAATACACGCTACTTCTACACAACCCCTACGATCTCAGCGATCGTTAGTGTCGGCGATTATTAAGCATACACCTCGTTATAAAAATGAACAGTACTTTAAGCACACAAACAAGATAAAATAAACACAAATTAAACTCTCTCTAACTCTGCCCAGACTCTATTTTGCCTTACGGTACGATGCAATCGTGGTGATTGAGGGGAGTCTTCTGAGCTTCAGTGGGCTCGGGCAGCACGGCTGCGGAAGCCGCGGGAGGTTTGCTCTCGGTCACTGTCTCCAGCAGGGGTCAGCAACCTTTAAACAGAGAGGCTCAGCTAGCATAGCATCAGGGCGCTACAGTCACTGTCTCCAGCAGGGGTCAGCAACCTTTAAACAGAGAGCTACGTCAAGCAGTACGAAGGGCTACTTGTTAGATACAAACTTCCTGAATAACAAAGTTGCACAGACCACTTTTTATTATTAATAATGATAATAATAATATATGTGAAGAGACTGTCTGATCACATGTCAATGTTAATTATGCCTCACAATAACTATTAACAATGATTGTGTATTTTGTTCAAAATCACACCTGTTGTATTTTTTCACTTACTTATCACTTCTAAGATTTTTTAGGAAATCATGAACTGTCATATCTTCAAATCATGTCTCGTTTGTACGAACCACTTCCTTTGTAACATGTTTGAACAAATCATGAACTCTGTCCCATGTTTATACAAATGATCAGTTATGTCAGATAAAATAATTTGCATTGCGCAATGAAGCCTGCATGCCGGCCCGTCATGGCGGGAGCCCCGTCTGTAGTCACCGACACCAGCTTTTCTAAGGTACCCTTTTCTCCACGAAGAAACAAGTAAAAAGTCTTGTCTTCGGGCGCCCGCGTTCAAACCTCTAGTCTGGGCCTTTTCGGTCGGATTGCGTTGCCTCGCCTCTACCCCCGCCACCCACGAGTTGTTGGCCCGCGGCCTGTTCCGAGGACTGACGGACCTGACGGCGGGGTGCGCTCGCAGCTGGGGCTGCGCGTCCTGCACCAACGGGAAGCGCCCGCCATTCGGAACCTGAAAACCTAGTGCGGTGCGGCGGCCTCGACCTTTTCAAATCGACATTAATGCAAGCATTTTGATTAAAAAAAGAACAGCAACTAAAATGTTTAGACGGAGCTCCATGGTGACTAGTGCTATTTTTAGAACATGCCTTGCGGGTGACTCACGTGGTCCCTGCGCCGTGTTGGCTACCTCTGGTCTAGGGGCTGTGGTGGTCCCACAGAATAATAACTTGAAATATATGTAGACGTTGGGAAGTCCAAAAATGGCATTAACGTTCCTCTTAAACTCTATTTGTTCTACGGGGATGTATGGGTATATGATGTACCTGAGTGATAATATGAGGAGGGCTTTGATCACCATGACTGGGACACACCAGATCTGTCTCCTCCCTCCCTTTGGAGAGCCTGGGTGTGTGCTGGAATAGGGTTGGATCGCCGTGTCTGTCTGCACAGTTGTGGCTCTAAAACATCTTTCTGAAGCACAGCCTGTGATAATCTAAACCACGACAACAAACATTCATCTGTCTGCCAATGCATTAGACCTCTGTCCAAAGACACTCGCTCTTCCAAAAGACGCTCGTCAGCCTGGTAAGACTTCCTGTTGACCTCATTATATACAGAGACAAATGAACCTTGAATTCCAGCATAATGTAAGTCGTTATGCAGCTTGAGATGTTGTTGAGTTCGAGAGCCTCTTAAACTGTGGGAGACCAGCCTTTCCAAAGAGTCAGACGGTTTAAATTATAAACAAAAGTATTTAATACTTCTGAAGCTAAAACAGTCGCATAGTGAAGTACATTATCTACAGTTACATCGAATATGACCCGCTCACCCCGAAAACGTTACACCCACACAGTGGAACCGGAGCAAGAGACCGGTAGTTCTTTCTCTCCCCGCCTTACATAGTTGAAAAACATCCCACAAAGTTCCTATTGGCTAAATCCAGCTGGCTCCTCCTTCTCGCAGGACCCTCGCACGGGCATGACCTGTCTAGAAATCTATCTGTCCCTTACTCATTCTAAATACACTCAATGACTGTCTGTTATGGCTTAACCCTTCTATGATAAACATTCCATATAAAAGATAAGAATTTGCAACTTTTGGCAAAAGCGTCATGTCTCAAATTCTCCATCTAGCTACTAATCCTAAAACACTTTATGCTTATCTTAATTATGCATTTCCAAAACACTTATGATTATGACTAATTATGAATTCTTAAATATGAATCATTAAACACTTTTATTATAACTTCTAAACACACAGTTCTACAGAGACAGGATCATCTCAACAACATGTAGAAGTGTTATTTATATGTTCTAGCTCAGAATTGCTTCAAAGTTATGAGATATACAATCCATTAGTGGAAAACTCATTTTGGACAGCAGACTAACTTCATATGAAGGTCTGGACCACTGTTTACAGTACAATTGTGTGAAAATACGAGAAAATTGGTCAGTACAGCAAGTTCACTCCTACAAGCCACTTAAGAACGAATCTGCACAGCCGTGCACTGACGAAACTTTACAGGTGTGTTTGAAGTCTTGTGGTCAGAGCAAGGGATCATTGTCCCCTCCCCCTATTTTTTATTTTTTTATACTTTAGTCGTATGAGTAGTAAATAGTAGGAGGGCCCTGGTCTGGGAGCTACGATCTACAAACAGCTGTACAGAAGAACAATATAATAATAATGTTGATTTTTAGGTGAATTTCAGATCACAGTTCTTCCACAAATAGAATCCAGACATTTACTCGTTCATAATTTAAACACCAGTCCATCTGAGTCATGCACTGTTGACAGTGCAGCTCTGTAGAGCCGTGAGTTTGAGACTGTTTTCTGTTCTGCAGTGACATGCTGCTGCAGCTTATGTTGGCACATTTTCATGAGGGATGAAGGTGTTTCTGCAGGACAGGAGTCACAGATCGTCCACGGCTTCTTTTATTCTGCTAAAAAACCAGAACAAAACAGTGTGTGTGTGCGTGCGTGCGTGCGTGCGTGTGTGTGTGCGTGTGTGTGTGTGTGTACACAGCTGGTAGGCAGGAGCATTCCTTTTGGATGGCGCTGAGTACCTTGTAGCCTCAGGTGACAGACTCACACCTGCCCTAAAAGCTTTCTGAAACAGATTTCCCCCATCGAGGTTACAGCTTCACCTCATGTGGCCGGCTTGTGCACAGACACAAGGCTGAGGTGAGGGTGAGGGTGAGTCAATGCATCAGCCTGTGTTTCTGTCTCCCTGCTGCTGCATGCTCTGTTCTATACAGTTACCGTCATGGGACGTTTACGTTGTTGTGAGAAACAATGATGCATAAGAATACAAATGAACTGAATCTGGAGAGCCAAGTATGTCACACTCCAGAGAGACACAAAGGTGTGACAACACAAACTAGAGAGCATCTTGCAATGGGATTACAACAGCCGCAATGCCCCACTGGAGCAGGGTCATGAAGTGACCCTGCTCCAGTAGGGCCCCTTCCCTACTTCCTACCCAACAGACACCCGGACCACAACCATCTTCAAACTCTGCCTTCATTTTGATCTCAGCTACACACCTAAAGTATTGTGACTGCATCCATCCCAGTTGTCCCAAATTATATTCACAGACAGAGGGCCTTTCTCTTTGGTCAGATCTGAGCCTTCTTGTTTCCGCGTCCTCTGGACCCGGAAATTGTTTTCAGAAATCCATTTTGAAGGACGTCCCAGTCCCTAAAGGAGACTTTAGGAAGTCTTTTCAGCACCTGTTACGGATAATGTCTGGATCCATGGCAGAACTCCACAAATTAAATTGTTCCTTTTCTTTTCATAAGTTGTAATAATTCAAAATGATTTCTGCTCTCCACCGTTTTAACCGCTTTTTCCTGAATGACGTTTCACCTTAAAATATATATATTTCTTTTTTGTACATCCAATGCAACTGCTATACTCTCGACGTGCTGTTAGCAAGTGTACATATCATTATACAAACATCTTGCATTCAGCACTAATTTGCTGTATTTATTGTTGTCTTACAGAATGACAGGAATGTGTTTGTCTCTACATAATACTCCTTATTTGAATAGTACTTTTCAGACTAACATTTTAATGTACTTCACACAGTTAAATCTATAAAGGCTATACCATGTGTGTTAAAGAAAAACGTTTGACAGCCGTACATTTAATGCCACGTTGTGACTTTAATTAATAATAAAGATGTGATGATTCAAGAAGAATTAGATCCAAATTTAGAACAGACTGAGGAGGAAGAAGAAGGTGTTCAAAGATGTATTATTGCCCAAAAGACTTACAGCAGTGAGTCCAAAAAAAAGCAGGTGATAAATTAAATAATACAAAAAAACAAAATGCTGAATCACTAGAAACAGGAGCAAGGAATGGCCGCGATGCACAAAATGAAACAGGGAAGACAGACTAAATACTCAAGGAACTAACTGGAACACACGAGTGGGGAATCAGGTGAGAAAACAAACAAAGGCAGGAAGTAAATCAGGACTCTACCCACTGGGAGTAAACAGGAAACAGACTGAACAAAGGCCCAAGAACATGACATACATACGTTGTCATGAGCAGTTATGCTCATCTGACAGTGATAATAAAATATAGATGTATTACAAAAACAATGGACAGATGATGCAGCTGTGCCACTTCAAATGTAATTGATTTAAAATGCTTTAAAATGTCGGCTCCGAGGCAAAGATGTCTCTTTGTTAAATGCCGGTTGCCCGACCCCTCTCTCCTGGGGGCTCTCCCTCATCTCCTCTGCTCGCATCTCCCATAGGTGGGACTAGGACGTGAGGAGAGGAGAAGAGGAAAGGAATCGAGGATGTACAAAAGGTCTCGAAGTAGATCATGGAAAAAAAGACTTTCTAGTCTTCCAACCACTTAAAGTGCTGTACACTACATCAACCCATTGACACACATTCATACACTGATGACAGAGGCTGCCGTACAAGGTGCCACCTGCCCATCAGGTTGCTGCTCATTCACACACCGATGGAACAGCCTTCAGGAGCAATTTGGGATTCAGTATCTTTCCCAGGGACATGCTGGAGGAGCCATTGGAGGTCACCGGTTTCATGTGGCCTTAAAGGACAGTTTATTACAGCTTAGATCTTATTTTTGTATAAAACAGTGTACCAGTAGATTGCAGAGAGCGAGTTGAGCTCATAGGTTTAGGTCAGGCCTGAACCTTTCCCTGTAGTTGTCCAATCAAGGCAATAAGCCTGTTAGTCGCTGGAACAGCCATTAGGCTCAGTGGTAACCTACCACATCGTGTACCTGTTCTACCTGTGCTATGGGTCTATTTATCCAAACAACATAACGTTGATTGAAACTGCCTTTAATCCATTTGTTAACATGCCTGTGGACCTTTGCTTTCTTCCTTCAGACAGCTGTAAACGTCCACAAAGTTTTGGACAGATATCGCAGCCTGTTAGGGTTAGGGTCTGTTTCCTGCAGTTTCACGGCAGTTCAAATGAAGGTTATTTCAATCAGGAGAGACAACTGAATGATTAGTAGTTGATGATTCATTATTTATTCTGACAGATGATGCGTTAATGAGTTCGACAGAAATTCTTTGGCGCTTGAACTCGACGGGGAGATTTGTGATCGGGTGGCGATTGCCCTGAGCGGAACAATATCGATCCCCCCGAGGAGTCCAGACACTGGTGGTGGTGGCTGAAGTGTTCTGCTGGAGTTGGCTGGAGTGCTGAATCTGCAAAGACGGATGGTGCTGGGGAGGAGGAGGGTCGCACAAAACAGCAGCTGGACAACTAGAGGAAGGGATGCAGCACATTTAAACAGAGACGGCAGCAAGCTGATAGGCTAACGATGAGGGAGAGACGCTGCGCTATTGGCTGGGAGCGCCCAGCTGTTAAACAGCTGATAGTGTGAATGACACTTCTGACAGTGACCGCAGGAATTGAGAATGTGCCGCTTGAGCACTGGTTCTCAAACTGTGGGGCGCGCCCCACTAGAGGGGTAGGTGGTATTACAGGTGGGGCGCAGGGTAAATTCTGAATTTTTTATTTTTTTAAAGTAATTAATAAAGACATGGTGAAATGTATGGAAGCCCGTTTCCGCAACTGTGAGGAAAAATACAGATCCTGTAAGTCATTATAATGAGATACTATCTCATAATAATGTTATGTTTATTTTATTTGATATGGACATCACAGTAGCATTAGAATTGTAACATACATTAATGCACAAAGCCCAGATGCACTGTGTTAAGTGTTTGAAGCGAAATGCTAATTTACAACACCTGTCCACAGGAGGCTTTTTGCACAGATATAACTTTATTTGCATTGTTCTAACAAAGTGATTGCACATTTTATTTGTTTTTGTCTGATGGAGTAATCTGGTTTACTTGAAAGTGATTGCAATTTTCTTTATTCTATTATTTGAAAAAGCACAGACGGAGGAGTCACAAAACGTTATTTCAATAAAAGTTCAACATGAACCATTTTGTTACAATTTTGTTGTGGCGGTGGGGCATGAACATTGTTCTTCCTCCAAAGTGGGGCGCGACAGAAAAAGTTTGAGAACCACTGCGCTAGAGTGTGGAAGTCGTATTAGAGAGAGGACTAAGCGTGCAAGGATAGTCTTCCTGACTGAACTTACACTAGAGCTGCATTAAAGTATAATCATAAGACATAATGGAGATGTGTGAAATGGGACACCCTGATCAGCGATCTGACGCTGGAGAATAGGTGCCGAAACATTTAGAATATATGTTACTAACACGTTGTGTGTGTGTGTGTTTTTCGCGTAATATGTGCAGGGAAATGGTATCAGTCAACCTGTAGATATAAAGGGACTGGGTGTGAAAGAAAACGATGAAGGACAGTGATTGCGTACTCAGAGCCACGGTGCCTCCAGCATGTATGCTCGTTTACAGCCTTCAAATTGAGACGGGGAGGATCTCTGCATTGTGCTGATCATGACTGGCAGCATTACTAAGACAACTTAAGTATCACATCAGCGGCTGCTTGTGTCAAGCATGAAAAGGGTCCCGCTGCAGAGAGAGGCAGGCAAAAAAGAAACTTCTATTGGGCTTTATTGTGCTGCCATGGAGTATCTGTTCCCAACTCAAAACCATGCAGGCTCTTGTAACTGAGCTCTTATTTTCAGCTCAATGTGCAACACACAGCAGGAGGCACGAGGACTCGCTTCATCAAAACTCCAGCTATCGCCTTGAAAAGGACGCCTTCAATTTTCTATTTCAATTTGATGTTTCTAATCTGAGCCCTTTCACATTACAGACATGCACAGCTCAGTGAGCTGTGTGCTTCCACAGTAAAGCAGGCTTGCATACACACTGTGGGAGAAAATGTATTTGTGTCTTCAAATATATTTGTGTAAAATCAATCATATCTATAATTCGAAATGTAGCCATGTATATTGACATTCATACGGTGATATTGGCCTGTATCATTGTCATATGTTATTCTCGTCTCGTGAAGCGGCCTTGGAGCCCGGGTGAAGATAGAGGGGGGATGACAAGTAGGGCAAGATTTCAGGGGAAGAACGGGAGCCGGTAGCTGTGACGGGCGCTGTGACGGGCGGCCAGAGGCGGAATCAGGAGAAGACGAGTGGAGAAGGAGACTGTGGTTAATCAAAAGAAACCTCTGTTATGACTTGTCTGAGTTACACAGTTTACCTTGTCTCTGTGACAGTTCAGAGGAGGAGGACATCTCCGAAGGGGGGGGGGGGGGTGGGACTTAGGGTAGAATGGAGGTATACATAATGAACAATGCTATTGTGAAATTAGTTGACACCGGACAGCTCAGTTTACTTGTATTATTTGTGATGCAAATAAATCTGTGTGAACTGCAGAAAATCCAATCTCTCTGGTGTTCTGCGGGTGTTCGTTACTGAGTTCCTAACAGTTAGGTATTGAGTTTTCCATAAGTCATAAAGTCAAA
Organism: Ophthalmolycus amberensis; assembly: GCA_024529925.1. Classification (NCBI taxonomy): domain Eukaryota; kingdom Metazoa; phylum Chordata; class Actinopteri; order Perciformes; family Zoarcidae; genus Ophthalmolycus; species Ophthalmolycus amberensis. Next base: position 726,742 of record JAFEUB010000126.1, on the reverse strand, counting down.
GAAGCTGAGCATCATCAACGGAAAAAACCCCACAACACACACACACACACACATACAAAGATGGGGACATGGTCAGATGTCAAAATAAAACAAGCTTTATTAGATAGACAGACAAATTATGCAGACCTTGTTCATGCAGTCTTTCTTTTTTGTTTTCATGTGCCATTACAGGACCACTTCACTGGTTTAGGATATTTATCACGATCAGGCTTTGCCTTCTGTGTTCTGTGTGTTTCTTTCTGTGGCTCCACCCTCCTCACTCTACCTGTCAGTCACTCCCTCAGCACCAGCCTAACTCCCTTCACCTGCCCCTGATCACTAATCAAGCACTCCCTCATCAGCACAACTCTCCTCACCTGTTCTTGCTACTATTTAAACCCCGGCCTCTCAGGCACTCACTGCCAGATCATTGCCATGTCTACCCGCCCGTTTGGCTCGTCCTGTTCCCGGTTCCCCCGGCTGCCTGCCCTGCCTCGTCCTGCTGGATTTCCCCCCTTGTCGCTTGTCTCCGCCGTGGATTCCCTGTGTGTTGTAAGTGTCCTGTTCGCATTCAAGTATTCATTAAATTCCTGCTTCACTACTTCTGGTCTGGTCTGCGTTTGAGTCCTCCACCACACCCTGTGACAGAATGATCTGGCCTGAAATGGACTCAGCAGACCACCATTTGGAGCGCTGTCTCCATGAGTGGTATGAACAATTAGCTTGAACCCGCCTGGCCTTTAGCGGGCCTCCGAGTGTCCAGGAGGGGAAACGTGACCTGATGGACTGCCTGCTCAATCCTCGAAGGAGGCAGAGGAAAGATCAGACTCCCGCACCCGCTGGGCCGCAGCGATTCTCCTGTTCCCGTATCTTCCTCTCCTCCACCCTCAAGTCCACTTCCCTTCAGCTTGGCGTTCCCCTTTCCCCCACAAAAACAGTAGGACCTAGCACATCCCTGAAGTTCCTCGGCATCACCCTAGATCAGCGGTTCCCAAACTTCTTAGCCCCTTTCTTGCTAGTCTGTAACTGACCAGATATGAAGCCCGTATTGCGTGTTTTGTAGACCCAACACATGAATGTTTTGTAACTCCTTTTGTAACTCCTCCAATTTCTATATAAAAAATGTAAGGGGCTTTTGACTTGCACTGGCATGCCTGGTGTTCAGGTGGCGCTGTAAATAAGAGGGCTTCATACAGCTGTTAGCCAGAACCTCACTGCACACCACGCACTGTGGCTTTGGGCAATCTGCATTGGCAATCCAAGTGAAGCCCAGACCCAGATCATATTTCCTCTTGTTTCACCTTGACTCCGCAATGGGCCTATGTGCTCCCCATTTGTCTGTGCTATCCCTTCCTCCTTTTCGGTCTCATCTGTCTCTGACTCCCGTTCGATTTCTTCTCCCGGTCTCCCCCCAACGCACCTCTCCGTTTCTCTCGCCTCCGATTCCTCTCTCTCTCTCTGTCCCTGTCCTCTTTTATGACTGATGGCTTCAGATGTCCCACCTGACAGTTTCCCCGATTTCAGCCAGTTTTTCATATTTGCATGAATGTTGCTGAATGAATGATGTTAGCTGCACAAGCTAGGCTAGTTAGTGTGTACGTAAAAGACAGTCTGGCGGCAGGAGCTGAAGTGCATTTATTTATTAAATTGTCAGTTTTTAAGTCTGGGAATCCCTGCCCTAGATTGACTCTCCTTCCAAGCCTCCCTCCCAGTTAAGAAACTCCAACGTATCTCTTTGAGCATTTCAAACTACCTCTGCGCCCCTTGCTGTACCAAGTGCCCACTTCTTTCCCTGCTTGGACAACTGAATTCTGCATCATCCATCAAGGTCGACCCTTTTTCTCCTACTTACTGTCCCTGTCTGTTCCCACCACAGCTTCATCGTCTTGGACCACACCCGTAAAATGGAGTTGAGACTTCTTTCCCTCTTGGAACGGTATTTCTTTCTTCTATGACGTCCAAATGACTAAGCCTGAAAACATCCAACTGTACTTTGCCTCTACAAAGATCTACAAAGCAAAAGCGTCCAGTTTGGTCTCTCCCACTCCATTTTCCTTTTCCGTCTTAATTCGTACCGGAGTCTTTTCGAACCCATCCTAATCTCTGGTTTACATATCCTAACCCACCATGCTTCACCAAAAGAAGCTATCAGTCTCGGGGATTTCTCCCGAACTTTACTTCAGCCACTACAACCGCATCCAGGCAGTGATTTGTTTTAATTTATTTTAATTTCCCGGAATTTGTCTCTGCATTTGACCCATCCCTGTATATAAGGGAGCAGTGGGCTGCTCAGGTACACTTCGACGCGTCCGAGTCGAGGATCGAACCGTTGACCTTCCGGTTACCAGACAACCCTCTTAACCCCACGGTCGCCCCCAATTTCAGACCACACACACAAGTTCTCGGCCGCTGGTCTTCCCAAGTCCATAGAGCCCAAGCTCACCTTGTCCAGTAAGGTCTTTTTGGGGGATGATGAAGCACGAAGCTCTTCTGGACGTGCACTCTGGCTCTTGACCCCCCCCCCCCCCCCCCCCCCACACACAGAGATACCTGATGCTCCAGCCGCAACACAATGGCCCCGTTCATCCCCATGCAATCGATTCCCTTTCATCCCTCCCCTCAACCCCCACCTGTCCAAACTTCGGCTCGCACTCATCCCCGGGCAACTAGCTCCCTTCCATCTCTCCCCTAAACCCCATTTCCCCCCCGAACAAGACCCTTAACCAATGTTCCTGTATTCTCCAGTCATTTCAAATAAAACTTCCTTACTCAGTGAACGAGATAAGATATCACCATGAAACTTCCCCAGTTGGTTACCTACACAACAATTTTTTATACTACAATTTTTCAAAAAAATATGTTCAATATGCAAAGGAGGAATTACCTTATAAAATATGTATGGATTTGTATACATTTCCAGAACAGAAATCTGAACATTGGATAAAGAGTGCTTAAAAATTGTTTTCATTTTGTTGACATATTAGAGGCAAAGGTTTTTACATAGGGAAGTTCTCTTTCTATCAGAAAATACTGTCAACAGCCTTTAAAGAAAATCCATTTTCACAATGCTTTTAGGAATAAAATGTTCTATAAAAAAGGCCATGAATGATATATGAACGAACCCTTCAGAATATAGATAGTAATGTAATTGGAACGTTTGGATGTAAGTGCTTCTTAACTGGAGATTTCTGGCTTTCTGCTTTCGAGAAAACCGCCTTCATGTAATAAAATGTCATACATTTTGCAATGGTTAAATACAGGTGAAAGGATACCAACATGGAACTTGGTTTATTACTTACATGACATGACATAGGAGTTTGTATTCCAATTTTTCCGAGTTTTATATTTAAATATGCAAATTAAGCAGTATCTAATGATAACTTTTGTTGAATTATGGTGAAGTTTCCTTTCTGCTACTCTGAAAAGACAGTATGGATGTAAAATAGCCCGAAAATCTCAAAATTGACAAGTGTCTTCCTTTAAATACTCAGTGGAGCCACACAGAGCACCATGCAGAACTTAACTAAACAAAGTCTGTGGGACGGATCGTAAAGCTCTGGGTGGTCCACTTCATTATTAACATCTTGATAAATCTACCGTATACTCATATTTATGAAGGAAAAAAATGACATCTGCCAGCTGTGATTGACTGTTCCTCGTCACATAACATGCGCTGCAGTGTTAAAGTTGAACTATTTTCATCCCGGGGTGCGGCTGTTGCGCCCTGAAGAATAGGCGCTGGGGAACGCTTGCGTATCACGTTGGTGTTGCTCTTGGACATGCCTTCCTCGCTTCTACAGTGGATTTGAGGGCGCAAAAAATGTGGTATTTGAAGGGCCCCTAACAATTTCATGTGTTAAGGTCTTTACACACTGGGGTGGGTTTTTTGTGTGACTCATTTGCACATCAATATATTTTTGGAACTGTTTTTGTCATGAGTACTTTCACATAGAAGGCAAATATTACACTGCGAAAACTCTTTTTCTGAGCTTTCGCACCGAGAATAAAGGCATTAACCAATCATGTGCTGAATTGGTTGAGTTGGCCTTTATTTATAAATCAACATGGAGGCTCTGCCGTCTGAACTAAGGCGACTCCTCTCAAACTTGATAAAGGCGGTACAGACCAGATTCACTCATTCCGCTCTTAACTTTTGCAATAAAGGCCCTAGACGTAGAAAACTCAGGCGAATATTTGGCGTTTTTTAGTCACGTCCCCGGCCTGTAAAGTGGCAATCTTGAAGATTTGAATTCAAATAAATGTCTGTTTAGTCACTATCTATCGCATAGCCCACTGATGAAAGTATTGCAATATTTATAAAGTTGAAGGATTAAAAACTGGGTGTCTGTGGTGACATGCCTGGAAAAAATGCTGCATTCGGGCCGTTCACAGAAACGTGTGGAAAACACCAGCTGTGCCGCTTTCACCCTTTTATCCAAGGAACTTAGGAGGCTACTGTCCCGCCTTCCATTACAAAGCAACCAAAACCTGTGCGCTGCGTTGACGATGGAGTTGCTGTCATTTAGCAGTAACCCTCAGGGACTAAGCGACACAAAGAAATTGAATTCCAGCACCGTAAATCCTACGTAGTAGCCTTACTGCTCCATTTGTCTGAGCTTTAACAGGATGTTGTGACATCCTTGAACAGAGAGTCAAAGAGTCTGTTTGACAGACTGTAAAGCTCTGCGTAGCCCTGCACTAAATTGTTGACTTCTCCATATATTTACCATAAATTGAGAAATAAAGAAAAGATTTCTGTCAGCTATAATAGGTTGTTGCTCGTCACATGACATGCAGTATGCACTGCAGTGTTCCAAAAGTTGAACCATTTTATCCCACAGCCCTAAAAACGAGGCTTTGGAACGCTTGCGCACTGCAACCGTGTTGCTCTTTTGAGCGGCCTTCCCGGCATCTACGTGCATTTGGGCCGCAAAAAATGTAACATGCGAACGTCCCCAACTGTTCTAGTGTATGTAAACACACAAACAATGAAACTATGCACACGATTCTGAAATTGCCACTTAAAGTGAAAGTAGCAAAAGCACATTACTGTTACAAGTAAAGGTTTATCATTCACAATCTTAGGAAAGTAAAATACAAAGTACTAGCACCAACTTATATACTTTAAGAACTAAAAGTACTCATTATGCACAATTGCCCTATTCAGTAAAAAGTAAAGTTTATTTTTGGATTATAATTATGGATGCATTCATGTGTTAATTACTTTTATGTTGTAGCTGGTAAATGTGGAGCTCATGAAATTGACTGTATATATTTCGGGATAGTTTAACTTATACACATTGATACTTGATTTACATTTTGTACCAATAGTCTGAATCTGCAAAGAGACTAAAGATATCAAATACATTTAATGGTACAGAATGTGCCTCGGAAATTTGGTTAAAGTATAAAGTGTGATTAAGTGGAAAAGTACCTCAGAATTGCACTCAAGTACAATACTTTCAAACCAGCGACCCGGGCCTGGATCAGAGTACTTGACCCCAAAGTCCAGTTTGTTTGATTAGTGTGAACAGTTTGCTCGCTCAGGTTTGGTCATCAATGATCTCTGTAATTCATTCCTAAGAAGCCCACCGTCTCTCTGCAACGGACAACATGACTTCACACCAAACACCTCATGTCCTCACACCATGACTAACAGGATATGTGGTGCGGTTTGCCAATAACTAGTATTTCACTATTTTGAATAATGACATTTAAGCAAGGAAAGGCTTAACACTGGATGCAGGTTGTCAAATAAAATAGAAATCTTTATTAACCAGGCCTGAACACAACATTTGTTCTTTGCAAATGAGATGAACTATAACTTAAGAGTAGCAGGTGTTTTCATTTCATGTTGACGTGAGCTTCAGGGGCGGGAAGAGGAGAGGATGCATCCTCCAAGGGTTCACCCATTTAACTCAGATGCTATATTGTAAATGATTTGCATTTAAAAAGAGCATTATGTAAAGTAATCAGAGAACTATGTTCACTGAGTGAAACACACTGCAGCATAGAAACATCTCCACATGTACCAGTTATTGATGTGAGCAGCTGGCAGACGCAACAAGACATGAACTCAGCATTATTACACCTCAACGTTTCCTCCAACACATCACTATATTGAGAAGACGTCTGTCACACTGATGCTGCTGACAAAGTGAAAGCTGTTGTACAATGAGAGCTCAGTCTGAGGAGTGTGATTTATCCAACAATCACAGTGTCGTCGTCTAGAAACTCGTAGGAGGGAACCTCAAGGTTGAGGGGGGCGGGGCCTTTCCTGATGCGGCCCGAGGCGTCGTAGTGAGAGCCGTGGCAGGGGCAGTAGTAACCTCCGAAGTCACCAGCGTTGGCGATGGGCACACAGCCCAGATGTGTGCACACCCCGAGGACGATGACCCAGCGGGGATTGAGGACCCTGTCGTTGTCGTGCTGAGGGTCGCGCAGCTCTGCCAGGTTCACGCCGGCTTCTGTGGCGATCTCCTTCTCTGTGCGATGCCGGACGAACAGCGGTTTGCCTCTCCACTTGAAGGTCATGTTCTTGCCTTCAGGGATGTCGCTCAGCTTGATTTCGATCTGGGACAGGGCCAGGATGTCAGCCGAGGCGCTCATGGAAGAAACAAACTGAGTGACCACCGTCTTGGCAGCGTAGACGCCCACCACGGTTGTGGCACCGGTGACCAGGTATGAGAAGGTTCTTCTGGACTCGCTGCTCTCCTGGGAGGACTTGTTGGGGTCGAGCACATCTGGGCGCCTGTAGTCAGAGAAGTCTGGTACCCTGACATCTGTGTGGGCAAATCGGACTCCTGCACAGCCTGCAGACGAGAACAAATGGGTCATCAGTGTGCCGGAGCAGCTCAGATATATGGAACCTTCACTTGTCAATGTATACAAATGTCTGCATTTATTGGCAGTTGACTTAAAATGTTTTTTAAATGATGCATTTCATTTGCGACTGACTGACTGATCTGATTAATTCCAGGTTAATGACAGCAGCTGTGCTAAGATCAGAGGTGCCGATATTAAACTGTGTGTTGACACCATGTAATGTAGCACTTGCCAACTTTCTCTATCAGCTGTGCACTCAAGATCAGACTGGAGACGTACACACTCAAAAGATGGGTGAGTAATATATGCTTTCTTCCAACATTTGCACTTTTTAAACAGAATAAAGACTTTTAATATTGTAATACTTCGTGGAATTGACATACAATATAGCCACCAGCAAGCAGGAAACCTTGAGGGGATCTTCCTCCAGCCAGCTGCCACCTTATTTGGGTTTTGTAATGAAAGCTATTGATATCTATTTAAAGTTACTGTGAACAACTTTTCACTAGTTATGAAACAACCTCAATTTAACACGGATGCCTCTATATGACCTTCATAAAAATGAGCAGAGTGGATGAGAAACGTTTGCTTCCAGAAATGTTGCCGATTGTTGATGGTCATCAATGTTCCTGCTGACACACTATGGCTGACTTACTCCAAACACAAAGTACAGTATAACCAAAAAGCTCAACCCCATTCATTAGACCAAAGAACCACAGACTACACAATAGGAGTAGAACACAGGTGTTGAAGAGTGAGAGCAACATAACCTATGCAGGACATATGGAAGGGCACCCAAATACCCCATTGCATGCTGGGATAATTAATGTTAGACCACAGTAACAGCTGATCTGGGTACAGCCATTAGTACAGTACATCTAAGATACCAGACTTATGGAAATATTATCCACCTTATACCCCTGCCCTTGAAACACAGACATTAACGGCCACAGGGGGGGACATGGAACCGGAACACCGGCTAACGTTACGGTTACCGATACTTGATCGACGGAAGACTATCCAAGCTCCATAGTTCATGTTCCGACCCACAACGTTGCCGTCAGTCACACAAACACGGAATAAGAGCAACGTTATGCACACGTTATGTTGAGCTCAAGTGTAGCGCGCCCTAAGTTAGGCTAACAAGATGCTAGCTAACAACCTGGAAGAGCCTGCAGCTAATGTTAGCCAAGCTAACTAAATTATGGCCAACTCACTCCGTGATAAATGTGACTATCACATGTCAGCACACACATAGGACATGACGTTAGACGTAAACCAATACACACGTTAACAACAGAAAGTTGACTCAGCTAACGGCTGAGGCAGTAAGGTGAGCCACTGACAGACTTACCATTAATGCTAACAGTCACAGCAGGCCCCGTCTTCGGGCTTTGACCGTTGAGCGATTCGCGGCAGAGCAACTGTTTTTTCGGGTCCAACAAAATCTTCTCTCCCTTCACAACAACCCCAGGTACCAGAGCTTTCAGGGGACCAGCGACAGCAGCCGCTGTAGCTTGCATGTAAGGGGAAAATGCCCCAGACCGGGCAGCAAGAGACATCATGTTCACGGCGAACTGCTGCTACGACGACCTTGCGCTTATCTTGACTGGTGAGGTAACAACCTGACGTAACCAAGTGCGTCATTACGTACCCACGTAATGATACGTAATAGTGAGAAAAAACATTCAAGGGAGGTTTATTGTCATTCTACAACACTGGATTACATAGTATACCTATAACTAGACAACTATTTAATTTTCTTCCTACAAAAAAACATTATGAATATGTGGCTTTAACATGAGCAATCTATCTATTGTTCTTTTGGGTGAAGGTGTTTTGAAGATATGTCAAACTTGTGAAGTGAAGCAGCAATAATCCAGTGGAGCTTCATGTTTTTATGTGTCCATACATCGGTGGGGCATCTCCTCGCTTTTATTTTCTTGCTAATACCAAAATGCCACTCATGATATTGTCACAACATGTGCAGAAGACTTTTGGAGAAGAGATTGTATTCCTCATACACTTCAGCTGTGGGTTGTTTGGACTGGAAGTCTCTCGGTCCACCTTGTTCAGGAAGGTTCTTAATTGAGTGACATTGAAGCTCTATTGTTAGTTCAGGAAGGAAGACAACACTTGTGCATGCTTAGCACTGAAGTTTACTTCTCATTCATCCTGCCATTCTATCTTGCCCTCGATTACAACTCTCCCCGTAGAGTCCGAGCGCCAAGTACTTTCTGTCAAGACTTTAACATCACACGTCATCTGTTTATAATAAACAATTATCATTTACTTGTCTCTTCTGACTGAAACAAAGTATCTAATTGGCAGCCACAAGAGCTGGTATAATTCTCTAAATGCTAAGGAAAGGTGCTTCAATGCTTCCTTTCTTATGTCCTTTAGCGTAGGGTACACTGAACAGTCCCTGGACAAAAGGAAAGGAGATAAAGATGTCCCACAATTCCTTGCTGCAGCAACATTTCAAGCGGAAACAGACCCATGTCAATAACTGGCAACATAGCCTGTAAGTGCAGTTGGATGCTCTTAGCACCACGGTTATCTTTATGAATTACCCTTCACACCTTGATTTCATGCCGTTTTCCATTGAGGTCAAGGAAATGTTGTTACGGGAAGACGTAGGGCATCTTTTTACATTTTTTGACCGCAGCTCATGTTGGCAGATCTAAAGGCAAAGCATTCCCAGACAGACTTGTTGTCTTGTGCAGGTGAGCAGCCGGTGTGGCTGCAGCGTCCCAACATGATGCAGCAGTAACTGAACATTCTTTTACAGGCTGTGCTCAGTCTTTCATTATGATGGGAGACGAAAGGATTATGGGTATATCCATTGTGTTTTGGTCCACTGGGAGTCAAAGTAATGCTCTGAAAATATCTTTCTATCAATTTCATGTTCCTCCTGCTGCTGCTGGAGAGAACCTTTCGTATCCTGTATTCTGTGGTTGATTAAACATGTTGTAATTGGAGTCTTGCATTTTTCTAGATAGATTTTTTTCACTTATATTGTCAGATACAGTCGATTTATATTATCAGTTTTTGTATTCAATAAGTCATCCAGAGTAGGCTGTTGTCACCACTCTGTGCAGTGGGCAACAGTGTTAACAGAGGAAGTAAACAATGTCTCCAAACTTCTACTTGACACAAACCGGTGTCAATGAAAAACACTATAATGACGAGTTGCTGTGTCGTTAGTTACACCAACAATAAATCCACACAGCCTGATCTCCCATTTATTCCTCTGCCGTGTTCTAAAATAGACAGAGGGGTTTTATGGCTCCAAGCTAATGACTAGATCAGCATTGCGTCATCACCAAGGCTGTGCTCCCTTTTGGGGGAAAGATGCAGAAAAGTGGGTTGACCGAGGCTCTTACACTGACGTTTGAGGCACAGTGTGTAAATGGCTAAATGATGCTAGTTAGCTTCGAATGATGGATATCTATCGTTAGCTTGGGGGCTGCAGTAGCCTACAGTCATACAGTACAGCAGCATCAGACTCATCTCCAACTACATATCAGCTATTGATCGAACAGTTGGCTATTAAAAGGTCAAAAGGTTAAAAGGCCTAACGTGATTCTATCAAACAGTTATGCCGCGTTCACACCGGTCGCGTTGATTTTTTGACGCGCGTCGAGATTACATACAAAGTCTATGCACAGACGCGATGAGACTGGCGCGCCGCGATTTTGCGATGGCGCGGCGCGTTGGACGCGTTATTGCAGTGCGGTGGACGCGTTGGACGCCGCAAAATCGCCAACGCGCAAGTTGAAATTTTTCAACTTCTGCGACATAATCGCGTGACGCTGTGGCGCGATAGCCTATCAGCGTTGAGTTGCTCCCCCTGTCATCACTGGCTTCCTGCCGTTGTTGAATCAGGAAATAAATCCTGTAGCCGTCTGTGTTCACCCAGAGCTCTACGATACCTCATATCAATAGAGACCGGACCAAACTATGTGTCTACATGTGTGTGTGTGTGTGTGTGTGTGTGTAAACCATACGGTACAAACAATGAATAGACGCTGCCGTATTTACGTCTACATGACGTTATTGAGTGCTGGTGGAGCTGCTACGATGTTAGCAAAGCCTAGCACCGATCCATCAGAGCTCCATTGAGAAGACAAGTAGCCTACAAATCGGTATCATTACGTAGTTATTTCGGAGTCCCTTTTTGTCGGAGAAGACAAGTACAAATCGGCATCATTATGTAATTATTTCGGAGTCCCTTTTTGTCGGTTTATTTTCCGTTAAATCACAGCCAAATCAGTTTATGTTGTGTTCCTACAGCTGTAGTAAACAGCGACCGGTGGCTTGCTAGACACAGTGAATACAGCTCGATGAAATCTCCTCTGAACAATATTATGAACCAGACATGACGGCGTTTGGCATTCCGACGTTTGAGGGACTTCCACAACACGTACAGAGCAGCAATTGTCCTGATTCCTTTCATGGTTGACAGCGGAAAGTAATGGCGGCCAGGTGAACGGCTTCCAGGACGATAAACCACGCCCCCTCTCCGGCGCTACGAGATTTTGCGGCGTTTGGTGTGAACACGACCGGCGCCGCGTTGGACGCGATTTTGCAGTGCGTTGGACGCGATTTTGCAGTGCGTCAAAAAATCAACGCGACCGGTGTGAACGCAGCATTAGAGCTTCGATGTCTGGATAATGTCTGGCCACGGTTTTGGACGGGCAAAGCTGAAGGGTCATGAAAGCGAAAAGCTCAATTTATTAAGGTGGACGCTGAGGTCGCAAAATATTCATCAGACATTTGTATAAAACCGACATTTGTTTAACAAGTTGTTCTCATTCCACACGTCATTGCATTGATATCCGTAGGATCTTCGGTTTTCTGTCGTGGCCTTGACGTTTTGCATACGTGCCAGTCTGATGGATGATGTTGAATTGGTTTCACCAGTCCAATGACACGTCTTTAGAAGGAGGAGCTAACCGTTTGTCTTGTGGACTGGAACGACCTAAAGCACGTCGTAACACATTTTAATTTTGAAGAGTTATTGAGTGACTGACTGTTGTTGTCCTTTCCTGTTCATGACATGTTACACTGGGATACAACAGGAAGTCTTGTTGTTACTGTTCTCCATAACAGTGAACAGCACTCTGTCTAACAGCAGGGTTAGTCCACATAAACCTGTCCCACCTCAGGCTTCTCAAGTCCCCCACAAGTACATGTTGTTCCCCAAACACAGGAACAGCTGAGGAGTGAGCCCTCTTGCTTCCTTCTCATCTGAGGTCACATGGAAAACATGTAAATCTGATATCGTGACAGCCCTACTTCACACAGTGTCATTAAGTAATGTACTGTAATCAGTACTTGTACTAGTTAGTCCAAATTATTGCACTACTACTGGAAAGAATAACTGACTGTGAGCCATAGTCTTCAGTGTTACTAAAGTCAATCATCCTGCTGACCAAACCCTGCTGTCGTCTTCAGCTGCAGATCCTTGACTTGTCTTTTCACTGGTCTCACTCAATCTGTCCTCTGCAGCGACATGCCACCTGTCACTTTAAATGCATTGATTGGCAATCTTGAAGCATTCTCCAGTGGCGGCTGGCCAATAGAGGGCCATGGGGCCTGGCCCCACCATGAGCCACACAAAAATAAATTATAATAATCAAATGATACAAATTGTCAATATTTGTGTTTTGGAACTATGGATGTATCCAGTAATGTGTGTAAAATATGATATTAGCGCAAAATATATGCTTTTCCTGCTCGTGCTCTCCGTCTGTGTGTAGACACGTCTCAGAACGTGCAGCTAGGGGGGCACCAGGGTAGGGAGTGAGGGATGAGGAGGTAAGGAAACATGTGAACACCAGGGTAGGGAGTGAGGGATGAGGAGGTAAGGAAACATGAGAACACCAGGGTAGGGATGAGGAAACATGTGAACACCAGGGTAGGGAGTGAGGGATGAGGAGGTCAGGAAACATGAGAACACCAGGGTAGGGAGTGAGGGATGAGGAGGTCAGGAAACATGAGAACACCAGGGTAGGGAGTGAGGGATGAGGAGGTAAGGAAACATGTGAACACCAGGGTAGGGAGTGAGGGATGAGGAGGTCAGGAAACATGAGAACACCAGGGTAGGGAGTGAGGGATGAGGAGGTAAGGAAACATGAGAACACCAGGGTAGGGAGTGAGGGATGAGGAGGTAAGGAAACATGTGAACACCAGGGTAGGGAGTGAGGGATGAGGAGGTCAGGAAACATGAGAACACCAGGGTAGGGAGTGAGGGATGAGGAGGTAAGGAAACATGAGAACACCAGGGTAGGGAGTGAGGGATGAGGAGGTAAGGAAACATGAGAACACCAGGACACACATGAGAACTCTGTCAAGCTACATATTAGACAAAGTGAACATCTTTTCTTCTACATAGCTGTCCTCAGTCTCATCTGCTTAACTTGGTCATGGAGGCATCAACATGTAATAGAGATGTTAAATTAACAGTGAAAACTCATCATAGCTTAATTTAACATCAGTATTCATAATTACACTTCATGTTTACTTCTCCTGATCTTTACCTCCTATAACAAGGTCCATAGGGCATCTCAATAAACAAACATGTTATATTATATTATATAAGTGTTATTTACTGATTTTTTTCGTGTTGGAATAAATGTTAAATGTTTAACTGCCAAGTAATAATGCGCGTTTGATACTTTAATTTTTTTGCATTAAATCATACTGGGATGTTTGCTGAAATTGATAGGATGGCCCTACCTAGAACATGTTCCACCAGCCGCCACTGATTCTGATGCTTCTGTTTATGGGTATCTTAATGTATTTATCTGAGCGTCTAGGTTTGCTATTTATGGAAAGCGGGTCGGGAACAGTCCGTCGCTGGCTGGGTCATGACGTTAAAGAATAATTCCACAGAAATGAAAACGAGTCGGGACCCTAACCCGACCTAACCTCACCCTAACCCCACCCTAACCCGACCCTAACCCGACCCTAACCTCACCCTAACCTGACCCTAACCTCACCCTAACCCGACCCTAACCCCACCCTAACCCCACCCTAACCTCAGCCTAACCCGACCCTAACCTCACCCTAACCCGACCTAACCTCACCCTCACCTCACCCTAATCTGACCCTAACCCCACCCTAACCCGACCTAACCTCACCCTAACCTCCCTACCATCTGATTTGCCCGCTTCTTCCGCCAGCAGCAACTCCGCGGTGCCACCTGGCTCTCCAGGACGCCCGGAACCACACTCACACCCCCCACACTTTCCGCAAAATCCAGGACTGGTCGCTGGAGGTGCGGAGGACGACCCTGGTGATTGGGGACTCGAACCTGTCCCGCATCCCAAAATTCACCCACCCACACATTCAAGTAGACAGTTACCCCGGTGCAAACTTCCATCACATAAACGCAATTTTAACTAAACTCACTCCTCACCCACAACCACTTCACGTTATTTTATCAGTAGGCCTGAACAACTGCCTTTCAGAACACGAAACCACCACCATTGTTAAACAGTTAAGAACACTCTGGAGAACTGCTCACCTCACCTTTCCAAACGCCACCATTTACATCCCCATCATTAACTTCTCCCCCTCTTTAAACCCCCGGAAACAAGCACTCCTCAACTTCCTCAACACCACCATCTCTAGTAAATATCATTTTCTATCCGAAATGAATCCTCTTCTTTTTCAGGTCACTGGGGACAACATCCACTGGACACCCCAGACGGCGGAGATGTTGTTCGGGTACTGGAAACAGCAGTTAAACTGGTAACGGGGGAGGAATGTCATCACACATCTCCCCCCTTGTCTAATATCACGAACTTCTGCTCCGTTCTCTCCCTCACACCTACCCAGCTGGAGATATTGGAAAAAGGACTTACCTTCATCCCCACACCCAAACCCCCCACCCGACCAGAGCTCAGAGGGGATCTCCACAACTTTCACAGGAGGCTGAAGTTGTTAGATCACTTCTGGGGTGCACCGGGGCGAGAGCCTGTCCCGTTCACTGGACCGTCCTGCTGGGAACCACGCCTAAACACCCTCTCACCTCAGATCACACAACTCATTCAGAAAAATCTAGCAGCACTGACACGATGGCGCCCCCTTGCACACACGCAGCCTAACATTAGTCAGCAACACAAACACATTCTTAAAACATTGGGTAATAGCAAACACAGTCATCAAACCAGCCGACAAAGGGGGCCAAATTGTTTTACAGGACAGACATAATTACATATTAGAAGCAGATAGACAATCAAATAACAACACATATTATGCACCACTCACGCAATCATTACAGCTAGAAACACAACAGCTCATTAGGAACATTACACATAGCCTACATGACAATCAATACATCAATTCAAAACAAAAACAATACCTGGACGGTCCTGATGAGCCTAGGCCTCGCCTCTTCTACCTGCTCCCCAAGATACACAAGCCTCCTGGGACTTGGACGGTCCCTTCTGTGGTTCCGGTCGGCCGCCCTATAGTCAGCGATTGCGGTTCCGAGTCCTACAACATCACAGAATATATTGACCACTTTATTAATCCGCTTTCACAACTTCACCCCGGTTATCTTCAGGACACTTATCACTTTATCAATACAATTAAAAACCTCCAGGTACCCGGTCATACCTTTCTTTTCACCATTGACATTGAATCTCTGTACACAAATATTGAAACTCCACTTGGCCTCATTGCCATTCAAGACATTTTTAATAAATACCCCAACCCAGATAGACCTGATCAAGAAATAATCCAACTCCTCAACATCACCTTGACTCGGAACGACTTCACATTCAACAATAAACACTATCTCCAGTTGTGCGGGTGTGCTATGGGCCGGAAATACTCTCCGGCGTATGCAAACATCTACCTGGCCCATTGGGAGAGAACGGCTTTTCTCAAACTCCAGCACAAACCCCTCCTCTACTTCCGGTACCTGGATGACATCTTCGGCCTCTGGGACCACACTGAAGAGCACTTTCACACATTTTTGGACACTTTAAATTCACATCACCCCAAAATAAAACTCAAACATAACCTTCAACACCTGTCGGTCAAGTTCCTGGACACCAGGGTTTTCTTCCAAGAATCCAGCGACCAGAACAAAACCCTGGCCACGAAAGTTCACTTTAAGGAAACGGACCGCCACGCCCTCCTCCATAAATCCAGTTATCACCCCAAACACACCTACAGAGGTCTCATCAAGTCTCAGCTGATCCGGTTCCACAGGATCTGTACCCTCCCGGGCCATGTGGAGGAGGCAACCAGCACCCTTTTTGGCGCATTGAGACTCAGGGGTTACTCGAAGCGCTTCCTGAGAACGATTAAGGCGGAGGTCGCCGACACCTTCAGAGGCGGCACTGACACCCCACCACCGCCTGCCCAGTGGCCTTTTCAGAGGCTACCCACAACCTACTCAAGACTATTAAGAGCAATTTTCAGGGGACGAGGGAACACTGTGCCGCCCTGGAGGACAGCCATGTGATCTCCGCCTTTCGTAGAAATAAAAATCTTAAAGACATCCTGGTCCACACTGACCTCAACAAGAAAGAGACCAGGAGGGAGGCGCTTCGAGGCTCGGAGATCGGCTTTATGCGTCTCCCCCACGTTTTTAACCCCCAGAGCAGACTCGGTTTTAACTTGGGGCAGGCCCTGCCACCCACAGCTTCTAATGTGGTTTATGCTCTCAGATGCGGGGCCTGCCACAAACTATACGTGGGGGAGACAAAGAATGAGCTGCATCTTAGAATTAAGCAGCATTTTTATATGATCAATAGTGGGAATGGCACGAGCGTCCTATATGCACATTTTAAACTCCATGGCTCACATGGTCTCCAAAGTGTGGGCCTGGAGAGCAGCAGGCAGTGGAGCACGGCACAGCGGCAAGCAGCGGAGAGGAAGTGGATCCACAGACTGGGAACCATAGACCCCCTTGGGCTAAATGAAAAATATTAACTCCCAGTCTGTTTTTATTGGAGCCTCGCCTGCCATCCCTTCGTCCCTTCTCTCACCCCCATTACATCTCCACCATGGTATTTCCCTTATATACATGTTTATTTATTTATATTTTTATATTTTTCCTTCACGTGTGGTAATTGTGTATTATTGTTAAATTATTTATTTATATTTTTACTTATCTGATCTTTTAATGTATTTATTTATTTTAATCTTCCCATGTTGGAGACGTACCCTATGTCCTTTCCTTTTTTTCCCCCCCACAGGCAGACGAGGCCCATTTTTTTGACTCCCGATCATACGGCTGACTTTGAATAGGGTTATTTGGCATAATTTTACACATTTTTCCACTTTTGCATGTTTTTACTTTTTAAAGCACTTATCTATTTATTTATTTATCTTTTTAAAGTTTTAGATGTGGGTTGTGTGTATATACATTTATTATATGTTAAATTATCTTTTTATATTTTTTACATTTTAAAGCACTTATTACTTAGTTTATTTTTTTAAAGCACTTATACATTTATTATATGTTAAATTATCTTTTTATATAACTTATATCAGTGTTTTAATTTTATTTATACTTTTTATTTATATATTTGTTGGGGAATTACTGTGTGATTATGCTTTTATTCCTTTGTCCCCTTGTTTGCCTGCTTTTTAAACTCCCCTTCCCCTTTTAGCATCTCCTCTCCGTGTGTCCCGCTGGCGGTTGCTCTGCTGTCAGGCTGTTTTTAATAAAATTGTTTCAATTGCTTTTTATCCTCAGGGTTTTTATTAAAGTCTTTTTAAAGGACAGCCCCCTTGTGCCAGTGCCCCTCGTGACCCTAACCTCACCCTAACCCGACCTAACCTCACCCTAACCTTCATCTATGCCTTTGCTTTGTATGTTGAAAGTGCATGCAAATGATATTCCATCTCAACAATCTTTTATTTGGTATTTGTGTATTTGTGAGTTTTTCTTAACATTTTGTGCTTTCATTTGTTTTTGGTGTATTTGGGCTTCTTGTGTGTGGGGTGTTTACTGACCCTCTGCTGTATAGGAAGCCTCCCCGAAGCGCTCTACAGGGAGCTGCTGTGAACTTCCTGTCCTCTCCCCTCTGATGTGGTAGCCAGTGAAATCTAATCCTGTGAAGAGGTAATCCTGCAGGGCTTTAAGAAGACGTGCTAAATCCTTGTAGCCCCACTAGATGCTCCACACAATTCATAACACATTAAAAAGCTGACAGCTTCTCCGCTGACCCTCCCGCTTCAGTTGTCCGACTGCCTGCTGAAGTATCATGCTGGCACAGCTGGACTCCACTGAGAGCACAGGGATTACATCACCACTGCTTTGCCACGACTATCGTCTGTTCAAATCCCCAAAGAGGCTGATGTCCCTATTTAAATTCACATGCATGCTACACACACAAATGTATATATGCTCGCTGACGACCTCCAGTCATCTAAAAATAATACCAATTACATTCGGCCTTTGATCATGGCCTCATCCTGGAGCATCTATGACTACAATGCAGATATCGTTTGAGTTACAAAACTGATGATTTGAATAGAGAGATCTAAAAATAAGCAGGAAAAAAGTGTTGCAATAAGCTTTAAATTATGTCTTTTGTGCCATTTTTTCTCTTTTGTGTTTTATTCTTCAAATCTTTAACAATTCAACTCAAATCAAGCGATTGCTGACATTTGAGCAAAATTAGTTCCAGATCTGGTAATATTTTCATTTAGAGAACAATCACATGTTTCCCTGCTGCAGGTTGGGTTCATTTGTACCAGATGATTTGTGAGAGACTATTCAATTAGCAAATGGCAGATTTACTTCATACCTCAGACTAGAAGAGGACGTACGAGCTGCAGTGCTTCTCACCAGTCGAGCATTCACGCAGATAAGAGCTGCAGTCGCACCACACTCCAGGAAAAAAACATAAAAGAAAAATCCGTTTTTGCCATGTTTTTAGGAATGAAATGTTCTATAAATCAGGCTGTGAATGATATATGAACAATCCCCTCTGTCATAACATTGAGAATATAGTTAGGAAATAAATGAAATGATTCATCTCACAGTGCCACACACAACAGTGGCACTGTGACCAGTGTCCAAACCTCTGAGGGAAGAAGGGCACTGGTGGTGATGGGTGTCGCTGTAACCAGTGTCCAAAGCTTTATGCCAGCGTTATGCTGGTGAAAATATTGATTTGGAGACATTGTCATGGCTGGATAGATATTTACTGTTTGCCAACCGTTCGCAATATTATTGAGCAGGAATCTTGCTAGCATGACATCAGCTTTCTGGCTCATAGCTGACAAGAAATATCTCCTGTTGCCAAGCTGTATCTAAGGTCTGTCCTATTTACTGGAGCACTAAACAATGTTCTACTTGCACGAGAGCCTTATGGTTTAATAAAACCTCAGGGTTACCAGGGAAACGGAGTGAATGGCTTGTGAAAAACTTTCATTTTGGTTGCAAAATACATGAAAATATGAATAAATGGTGGCTTCAATTTTAAAGTTAAAAATATTATTGATGCCATTGCACCCACTAAAGTGAAGGTTGTCTCGGGAAAGCTGAGCGCAGGTGGCGAAAAACTAATCTCCAGGTTCACTGTGACATCTATAAAGAGAGACTTCGCAATTATAATTTGGAATAGGAAATGCAAGGCAGTCATTCTTCTCTGACATCATAACCAAAAACAAGAACAATACACGCGCCTTATTTGCTACCGTCGACAGGCTAACAAACCCTCCAGTGTCGGTAGCTGCTGAGCTCCAATCCACCTGGGCATGCAATCAATTTGCCTCCTTTTTTACTGACAAAATTCAGAAAATTAGACAAGCAGTCTGTTATGATGTGGGGTGTTTCACGGACCCAAATGCAGACTCAGACAGCAAAGTTCTATTTCAAAACCAAGGTTCGTTTATTTCTCTCAGTCAAGGGAAAAAACAGGAAATGGACAAAGTCAATAGGAGGCGTCTCCACGCCTCCGCCGGTTCCAAGCCGGAGAGGGACTAATCCTGTGGAGCGGCAGACGAAGCCGACAGGCAAACTGTCAAACGTCACTACGGAGGCGCGTCCTCGCGCTCCTCTCGAATCCTTAGCCGGGAAGAGCCCGGTCCGCGTCCGCGGCTGGCAGGCAGGCTGGATCGTCTGTGTGACACCCGAGGCTCGACACAGGAACGCCAAGACTAAACAGTTGATCTCCGAGGAACGAACTGGAAGGCTTCTACGTACAGGTGAAAACCCGAGGCTCGACACTGTACGGCAGGCAGGTTGAAGAAACGAGCGACAACGTTAGTAACGGGTCTTCAGAGAGTGAACAGCGGGACTACTCACGGGTCGGAATACCAGGTAGGTAAACGGACGGACTGACAACTGGGATGAGAGTGAGAGTTTATGTCAGCTGGAAGTCATCACCGGAGATGAGGCACAGCTGTGCCTACGGAGAGAGGCGCGGCAGTGGGCGGGACTCCTAGGAGGACACTACTGAGGGAAATACAGCAGAGTTAGACACAAATCCTCACACAGTCAGTGCCTCCACACCAACCACAGGATATGTGTTGTCCCGATCTCTGAATAACATCCATTCAAATATCATGACACAATATCATTCAATCGACCGTAGAAGCCTAGAAGACATTATACAACATCTGAAGTCATCCTCCTGCTGCTTGGATATTCTACCAACACACTTTTTCAAAAATATTTCAAACTGCATGACCACTGATCTCTTACAAATTGTAAACACATCCCTTCTCTCAGGTGTCTTCCCACAAGCCCTAAAAACTGCAGTTATTAAACCACTCCTAAAGAAGGCTAGTTTAGACTCCGCAACGATGAAAAATTATAGGCCAATATCAAACCTCCCATTTTTAAGTAAAATAATTGAAAAAGCGGTTTTCCAACAGCTGACCAACTTCTTGGCCGTAAATAACTGCTTTGATGTTTTCCAGTCAGGCTTTCGACAGCACCACAGTACTGCTAAATAACTGCTCTTGTTAAGGTTTTCAACGACATCCACTTAAACATAGACAATGGCAGAAGTTCAGTCTTAGTGTTACTGGATCTCAGTGCTGCATTCGACACGGTCGACCATGCCATACTCCTAGAAAGACTAAAAATCTGGGTGGGACTCTCTGGCACAGCACTTAACTGGTTTGAATCCTACTTGAAGGACCAAGAATACTTTGTGTCTGTAGCTGATTACACATCAGAGCTGACTAAAATGACATGTGGTGTTCCCCAAGGTTCAATACTGGGGCCTCTTCTGTTCAACATCTACATGCTTCCACTAGCTCAGATTATGGAAAACAACAAAGTGTGTTATCATAATTATGCAGACGACACACAAATCTACATAACTATGTCACCAGGGGACTATAATCCCATACAAGGGCTGGGTAACTGCATTGAACAAATCAACAACTGGATGTGCCAGAATTTTCTTCAATTAAACAAAGATAAAACAGAAGTAATTGTTTTTGGTACCAAGGACGAACAATTGAAAATCACCGCTCAGCTTCAATCACTGATGTTAAAACCCACAAACCAAGCCAGAAATCTAGGTGTAGTTATGGATTCAGACCTCAACCTGAACAGCCATATCAAGACAATTACAAAATCAGCCTACTATCACCTGAAGAATATATCAAGGATTAGAGGACTTATGTCTCAACAGGATTTGGAAAAACTTGTCCACGCATTTATCTTCAGCAGACTGGACTACTGTAACGGTGTGTTTACAGGTCTCTGTAACAAGTCCGTCAGAAAGCTGCAGCTGATTCAGAACGCTGCAGCTCGAGTCCTCACTAAGACCAGGAGGGTGGATCACATCACTCCAGTTCTGAGGTCTTTGCACTGGCTTCCTGTCCAACAAAGAATTGACTTTAAAATCCTGCTGTTGGTTTACAAAGCACTGAATGGTTTAGGGCCAAAATACATCTCTGATCTGCTGCTACCTTATGAACCATCCCGACCCCTCAGGTCGTCTGGGACCGGTCTACTTTCTGTTCCCAGAGTCAGAACTAAACATGGAGAAGCAGCGTTCAGTTTTTCTGCTCCACATATCTGGAACAAAGTTCCAGAAAGCTGCAGGTCTGCTGAGATCCTCAGCTCATTTAAATCAAGATTGAAGACTTTTCTGTTTGCTGCTGCCTTTAATTGAACCACATTCAATTTATATATTAATCAATTTCCTGCATTTCTGCATTTTACTACTGTATTTTATTTCTTACACTGTTTTCTTTTTTTATGTTTTAATGCAATGAATGTTCTTAATTGTTTTTAAATCTCCTTTTCTTTTGCCTGATGTATTGATGCTTTTAATGGTTTTATGTGAAGCACTTTGAATTACCTTGTTGTTGAAATGTGTAAATATCCACATCTGATGTGGATATTTAATGTGAGTACTAGTACAGCAGCAAACAACTATTGTCTCTGTAAAGACATAGTGGAGTAATGTGAGCAGAGAGAAGTTGCTCTATTTATTTAACCATTTTTTATGGAATAACCTATTACATTATATCTAATAATAGAGCCCATTATATATATATATATATAATGTCAGTCATCTTGATAGCATTACTCACAAAGCACAGGAACATATTTGAGAGATTGTGTGGTATAAATACATGATCTCATATCCCACAAACAGCCATCACCTCTTGCTGAGATGAACCACAGGAAGACTTCCCCTCTTCCATCCTCTCGCTCTTTATAGATTTGCCTCATAATACATTTCTCCCGACAGCTGAGGGCACCTTCAAAGGCACTTCCTGTCTGAGACGTGGAACGCCTCGGGATGTAGAATTGAGTTAGCAGTCGGACAGGGAACCACAGCAGGGATTGCTAACTATGTGCCGAATGCCCAAGGGAAGGAGGTAGAGTGGGTCAGGGAAATGGCTGCAAAGGGGTAGAACACTTTTATTGCTGCTGTGATTCATGGATTATGGGTTTTTAATGGTTTGCTGTATACGCCTGCAGATGTTTCTAGGGGAAAATAATTTGTATCTTACTGCATGGCTCAGGGGGTGCAAAGAAATATGACGCCTCTATTTCCCTTGTTACGAGGAAGTCGACCACGCTGTCCCCGAGTTTCTCTTATTGAGAAGAGCTGATGACACAGTCTTGATGTATTTCAAAATAACAGATATTATGCACCATTTATGACCAGTGTGATGAAATATGTTGGCTTTGCTGTACATCAGGGGTCTGTAGTTTATAGTCCTACCATGAGCCAGTTCTTCAGTGTTTATTGTGGGCCCAAGATTTACAGATGTGGTGTAAATTCCAACCCTGTCGGCAGAAAAATGTTGGCATTGTACATTTCGGCAAGCCACAGAATACGATGAATGATGACCAAAAATACATATCATGGATAAGTTTCATATCTGCCTTGTATTGTGCTTGCAGATTTGCACGTTTGTTTGACCAATCCACCTCTGCTCGGGTTAATTCAAGAGGTACCGACTTTGTTAAAAAGGAGTGGATTTATTAGACTTCATTTCAGCCGCATCTGCTGCTCCGATAGTCTCTCTTCATTACAACAGGCTTACAGGGTCATGTTTCTCAGGATGCGCATCACTGTCATCTACAAAAGCTTTATGATAAATCATGGAAATCATGTTTGGATATAAACTTTGAAGGTTAAAAATTCTGCTTTCTTTTTCTTTTTGCCCAGATCCCTTTATTTGCTTACCAGTGCCGCACATGATCAGTTAATGCAGCAAAACAAAGCTCCACATAACAGTTCATTTGAAGAGGTGACAGTGGAATGTATTCCATCATGACAACACTGCATGTGACCACCATTGCAGATGATGATGCTGAACTCCCAGCAGTAAACACACGGAAGAGCATGTTTCTCAGAACCACCTTCACACTTCTTTGATCCAGGTACATGGAAGAAGACTGAGCAGACATCTGTCCCAGAGGCTCGGGGAGGGAAGTCTGCCAGCAGCTCAGGCCGTCTGTTTCTGTAAATCAATGGTGCGTAACGGGGCATGCCAGCATGTTCATAATTACATTATGATGACTTATAGGTTAGCATGTTTTAGACAGTCATGGCCAACCACATTGACTTTGTCCATCCCATTGAAACACAGGGCATCTCAGAGTCCTGTTGAACGAGAGGTGAACCTCGTCTGCAGACTGAACTGATGATCCAATCAATGAAATGCTGAAGAAATCTTCATTGTTACAATCAAATAGTTCCTTAGAGAAATGTAACTCACTGGTTGTATATGCAGATCAAATGATCAACTGATAATATTTATTTGATCAGCGTTACTTGATACTTCTACTCCACTACATTTCAGAAGGAAGTATTTAGCCCATTCTCATCTCGAGGGCATCAAATACAGACACTTTGTTTGGCTCCATGGCACCACGTAAGTAAGTCCAATGTACACCCAACACTGTCATTACTCAGAGCAGAACACGCTCCGGTACTGTGAGGGGACATTGTTTACCTTTCACTGAACATTTAGCCTTCGTTAGCTCAACCGAGAGGTTTTTCCAAAACTAAGTGGTTGTGTTGCCTAACCTATGCTATGGTGCCTTTGAATGATCTAATCAGCCTGATTAATACACAGCTTACTATATTTACATTGGGCTGCAATAGTAAAATGCTGCTCTAATATCAATGCTCCAGTACTGACAATCCAAATGTCACATAGAGTCAGATATCACTCACAGTGGAGATCTCAGCCTATCGAATGTCTGGAGATCTTTATATGCTAAGTTCTTGGGAGAAGAGTGGCCGAGATTATTTTGAACTTTTAAGAATTTGAACAGCAGCAACAGTGAGTGAACTGTGTGTGTGGGTGCGTGTGCGTGTGTGTCTGTCTGTGTGAGTGTCAGTCTCAGGGACCACAGGGACCAACCAGTACTTTTCAGAATCAGAATCCGTTTATTGCCATCGTATGTTGAACATACAAGGAATTTGACATGACGGGAGGTGCGTAACATTTAACAATTTTCTGCTGATACTTGTATACTAGTATATTTTGCTGATAATACTTCATCTTGAATGCAGAACTTGAACTTGTTATGGACTGTATTTACATGAATGTATTGGTACTTAAGTAAAGTATCTGATCACTTCTTCCATTGCTCAAACATTAAAGTTGTGATTAAAGTTATATTCTCCTTGCTTTTTATGTGAGGAAAATGAACTAATGATATTGCAGCCATCACATGTGAGAGGCAATTCTCACTCCTAACAAGTCAAATACTGATGGCTGGTTAGGTTCCACGCACAGCGGTCTCACACAACTCACATCAGCCCGACGCAGACTCTGACACTGTATTCGATGTCCGTGTCTCTGAGCCGAGAAAACCCGAGGCTCGACACTGGACGGCAGGCAAGTTGAACACAAAAACGGATTGTTGGTAGCAGATCTTCACAGAGTGACGGAACGGACAACTCACGGGTCGTAATACCAGGTTGGTGGACAGACGGACTGACAACTGGGATGAGAGTGACCGGAGTATTTATGTCAGCTGGAGATGATCACAGGAGATGAGCATCAGCTGAGCCTACGGAGAGAGGCGGGGCAGAGGGCGGGACTCGTAGGAGGACACTACTGAGGGAAACACAGCAGAGTTAGACATAAATCCTCACAGACACACTGTCAACTTCTATAGCCACCTACAGCGCTCCTTATGAAACGCTAGTTCATTAAAAGTCAGAAGTAGATCAGTTACAGAGCGGCTCGGGCCACATGTTTCAGTACCAACCCGACCCGACTTTAACAGACGTACTGGGCCTATGCTCCCAGCCTGAGTGACATCGAGGGCCTCCTCTTCAGCAGACGTACTGGGTCTATGCTCCCAGCCTGAGTGATACTGAGGGCCTCCTCTTCAGCAGACGTACTGGGTCTATGCTCCCAGCCTGAGTGATACTGAGGGCCTCCCCTTTAACAGACGTACTGGGTCTATGCTCCCAGCCTGAGTGACATCGAGGGCCTCCTCTTCAGCAGACGTACTGGGTCTATGCTCCCAGCCTGAGTGACATCGAGGGCCTCCGCTCCCACACTTCCCTGCTGCTGAGGGCCTGGGTGTCGTCCGCTGCTCCTGCCTCCACATTGTCTCCCTCAGGGGCACGACCAGTATTCTAACAGCATTCACTTGATCTCTGCCTTGTGTGCATTGTTGGGGTCACTTTATCAAGATTTTTACTGACTAATCACCCTCAACGTTCCAAATAACACCCCTGACGGCTTTCAGTGGACTATTACCGACCTAACAACGTGTCATACGACTAAATCCACCAATCACAGGCCTTAAAAATCCCACATAGACACTGAGTCAGAGCAGTTTTTTTTCCAAGGATGAGACATATGACATCTGGAAATGACTGAAAATTATTGCAAACTGCTTTATTACGATGTATTGAACACTCTTAGTAATAAAGAAAGTGAATATATAGTTAATATGTAGTTATATAGTATATACAATTAGAATAGAGCAGCGCAAAATCTGGTTCCGAAAATCTGAATTTAGTTTGAAATTCTGTACTCAGACCTCATTTTATGCTGACCTGCTAAGTACAATTAGCTTGGACAGACCACAAACCTGTTGTGCTATGACTATGGAGTGATTTTAGGGTTCATTTGGCATTATTTCAAAAAAAGAAATGTTCAATGCAGGTGCTTTTTTTCAGGCGAACATGAAACCTTTTCAGTTTGAGCTGTGCCATAAGTGTATCAGTTATTAACCAGTAACATATACACAATAATTACATAATTGAACACATCTCACAAGTGTTACCTGTATTCTGGCATCAAAATTATTAAAATAGACCTTGTAGTTAGAGCTGGGGACTCTCTTGAGAATGGGAATGCAATTTTCGAGCAGAGGCCTAAAATAGGGCTAGGGCTATAGAGGCCCTAACCCTAAGCTCCTCCTGAACTGCCATCCCAGTTATCCCATGAATATTTAAATATCTTGCTGCACTCTTTACTATTATTTCAATCTTCTCAGATCTCCCTTTTGCTTGGAATGTGCAGTTAACTACTTCCGCCATGAAATACACAAAGCTCTCCTTATTTACTGCCAGTACATTCCCATCTCCCCTTTGACTCAAGTTGTTCATTTGACTGTTGAGCCGGTTCCTTCCTTGATATATCTCCCCCCCCCCCTCCACTCTACTCTCCCTCTGAACCATCTTTGTAGCTTCTGCATATGATATATTCATTTTAACTTTTAGCTGCTGCACTTCCACTGCCTTCTTTCTCACTTCACACCCACCATAGGCCACACTATGTGCACCTCCACAATTTGCACATTTGAGCTCTGTCCCGTCCTCACATTTCCCACACTTTGGTTTCCCTTTGCACGCTGCCGCAATGTGTCCATATTTTTGGCATTTGAAACACCTCAAAGGTTTGATGATGAGACATAAGCTCTTACATTATAACTCATATATCCCACAGTGACTTTAGCAGGCAACACCCTCTCCTGGAAATCCAGCAACACTGACAAACTATCAACCCTTTCTCCCCCTCTTCTTGCTTGCAGATGTTTAATCCCTATCATTTTTCCCCCTCTTATACGTGATCTCAAATCCTCCACCTTCTCCTCCACTGGGATGCCGTATATAACGCCTCTCACAAAGGGCCCATCACTTGACTTCTTAGCGTTCTCAACCACCATGTTGCACACTTTTTTCAACTTCATTGCTTTCTCTCTCTGCTCCTCGTCCTTACACTTAATCAACAATCCACCATCACCCAGCACCTTCGCCATCAAAATTTCGCCAACTTTCTCCTTCAACCCGCGAGTCAGTGCTAACTTTCCTAATATCATTTCCTTCCCTAAATCTCAAAATTACTTTGAATCCCTCATTCTCAACAATCTTCCTCCTAATCACCCAGCCTTCCTCTCTGCCTTCCAAACTACCACCAGATCCACTATTACGATTTCTAGCTCGTTTTCTCCCCACTTCAGTCCAGTTATTGTACTCCAGATCCTCACTCCCCTCTCCATCTCTCTCCCTTCCCATCCTTAGTCCAGTCACAGATTAGTTTATGGCCAAACCGCTGATACTACTTTTACAAGTTCTCGCGTCGAGCTGTCACTTCCGTGTTCCGCAGCTCCTCCGTCGTGTCCCCCGGGCGGCGCTGCAGGGACAGACAACTTTATGATACGGGGCTCACAAACTGGATCTCCTTCTTCTTCTGGGTTTAAGGCTATTGGCATCCAGTTTATTGGTGCAATACCTGGCGATGAGACTGAAGGAAGCTGGGGTATTTGAGTTGTCTGTGATGATGGTCTGATTGTTGGTAGGTATGGAGATGAGCCCAGGTGCCGGATGATTGATGCCACGCCCATGCCACACGCACACACACACAACACAGGGGAGACACCGACACGAGCTGAGGTCACAGCGGAGCCGTGACAATATCTCCAGTATGTTTCTGGCCTTCTCTAAAACACTGTCATTTGAAATCACTGTCACTGTTGAATAGGAAGCTGAGGGGCAGAAATGTGGAATATAATTTATTCTATTTCGCTGGTTTGTACACAACCATGATTATTATTTTACTCTTAGTGACCTCATTCAGCTGAGTGATACGTACTAAAGGACAGTGAATCAATAACGGACCACACGCAATTACAAACCAGCTAATTGCAGATGCGTCTTGTAAGTCACTGGCTAAGTATAGCCTTCAATAACAATGCCTCTTGCCAAAGGAATGCAGGGTGGAAGAGCTGAATCGACGTTAGAATGTCTTGAGAGTGGGAATGAAAGAGTCACTTCCCTGCATCAGACGTGTATCTGTGCTGCGTCTCAGTCTTATCTGCCCAGAGCTCTAATACAAAATATGATGAACTGCTTTCCACAGAGGTAGATCTTGGAGCTGACATGACAGAAAGGCTGCATATACATTTAGTTTTTATGGAAATAAGTTCAGATAATGCTTTCATCAATAACACTCTTCTGAAGGGATTACATAAAGGCACAGTTTTTAAAGCAGCCAGAAATATACCTACTCTAATAACTATTTTAAAACACCACAGCAGTTAGTGGGATCATGAGTGCTGTAATTTAGTTATGAGAGGCCATTCAGACCCAATTCATACTCTCCCACACACACACTACTATACACTCTCATGTACTGTCAGACTTCCCTTGATTTACTTTCATACTACACAGATTACTCACTCAACACACACAACTGTACCCTCTTATATGCAGCATCATACTCTTACACGCACACTATTCTCTCGAACAGATAACTATATTCTTACACACATTATGCTCTTGTGAGGAATTTAAGTTTTAAAGCGCTCCTAATTATGGAAAGGGAATTTGGGTTTTATGGCTAAATTTAACATGGGGTTTCGTGGGCCACCGGCACTTCTTAGACACGGTGACAATGTTCCGTTGATTCGGCCTACATCCCATTGAAAATTTGGGGAACAGTTGGGCCGTTGAGGGAATAATGTGTAGTCAGTGGTCAAATCCTATAGAGGGCGCCCTTGACCAATGGATGACCAAAATGGATGGGAATGGGAGGGGCCAGGCCCGAAAGGGCGTTTTATGCCTTTCGGGTGGAAACCATGGAAATGGACCGGTCAAGCTCCAAAACATGGAAATGGGCGGGGCATGTCTCAAATGGGGCGATTTATGCCTTTCGGGTGGAAACCATGGAAATGGATGGGGAATGGACCGGTCAAGCTCCAAAACATGGAAATGGGCGGGGCATGTCTCAAATGGGGCGATTTATGCCTTTCGGGTGGAAACCATGGAAATGGATGGGGAATGGACCGGTCAAGCTCCAAAACATGGAAATGGGCGGGGCATGTCTCAAATGGGGCGTTTTCTGCCTTTCTGGTCCAAAGCCTTGGCAAACATGGAAACGGATCAGGTATCACCATGTGATGCCACAAACATGTCGGAATGTTCCTGAAAAAAACAAAAACAATTCCCAAAGGGCTACAGACTTCTCCTTTGGCATGCTGACTCAAGTCATCGGAGGGAGTGTGTGGTGCAAAATCACACAGGCAGTTTCAACCTTCTTTACCCGAATTCTGGTCAATTCTTACACATTGCACCAATTGCACCAATTTCGGCCCCTGATCCTGTTTTTGGGCACCTTAACTTGGACCTACATGTACATGTTGCTGTTTCTGTTGGGTGCAATAAAAACACTTGTAACTGGCTTATCATTCCATAATTGACATATGATGGACACAAGAGGACCCTCTTCAAGGTCCAATTGGATTCAAGTCATTAGCATGCCGCCAACAGGAGATAGCTTTCCAGAGGATCTGCAGATTTGCTGCTCCATGTGCTCATTCAAGTCATCAAGGGGAGTGTCTCGTTCAATTACAACACAGTTCCAACCCTTTTCTGAGAAGTTATGACATTCAATACTATCCATTCAAATGTAGTCGGAATGTCCCTTTTTGGAAAATGGGCCTTTTCGGATTTAGAATAAAGGTCAGTTTTCACTCTTTGGGGTCGGCAGGAGATTTTTTCCGGCCCATAAAAACACGAATAAATGACATTTTTGATATATAATTGACAATTCTTGGACAAAATTGAACACTCTACTGGGATTGATTGGTTTTATACCATTAGCATGTTGCTAACAAAAGATAGCTTTCCAGAGGGTCTGCAGGTTCTATTGCACCATTTTCCCATTCACGTCATCAAGGGGAATGTTGTCATGCAATCTCCCATCAAATTCAACCATGTTGTGAGAAGTTATGACTAGTTGAAGGATGGGCCGTTTGGGTAATCACTTTCCATTCATTTTATCCTGGCAAAATGCCCCATTCAAATGTAGGCCACCTGCTCCTCTTCCCGCGCAGGCATGCTAAGTGCTAGGGAGTCCCATCCAACTTGAATGTGCCTCATTGGGGCCTGTCTACAACATATTAAAAAAGCAGGGCTCTGACATCTTCAGAAGTAAAAGATGGTCTGATCTCATCAAGAGTAGGACAGGGTGTACAGCTTAGGGACGTGTACCCCATGCTGAAGTCTGAGTTTGATACAGGCAAAAATCAGTTCTAGATAATCTAGAGGGATTTTTTTCAGGTGATCTTATTGTAGGCCTAGTCCACAATGTGTGTGCACAATCTGGGGGTTCTAGGACCCATATTTGAGAACTTATGGCCATTCTTGCATATGCCAAAAAATAAGTGAATAAGGCCCCAATTAAGCCCTTTGTGGCTGTTTTTGGGGACCTTAACTTGCAGCTACGAGGCCCAGATTATAGGTGTGTAATGGTGACGAGCCCCTCTTTGAAGGAGAAAAGGATTCAAAACCCTACCCCGTTTTAAAGTATAAAAAGTTTGAGAAAAGACTGGTAAAATAGAAGTACGGCTCCGCACCATGGAAGCGAAGACGCTGGTGACTGCGGGCGTAGCCGATGCGGCCCAAACAGACGTGGCTCCCGCTAACCGTCTCCCTGCAGCCCCCGAGCAGCCGGGGGGCCGGGTGACTGCTCCCGGGAGCCTTAAACCTGGGGCGAAGCACTCGACTCGCCAGCAGCCACCTCGCGTTACAAACGGGTCTTCTGCACCCAGCAGAGTTCTGGTCATAGGTAGCTCTATTCTGAGAAACGTGAAGTTAGCTACACCAGAGGCTACAGTTACATGTATACCCGGGGCCAGAGCAGGCGACATTGAGTCCTACCTGAAAGTACTGGCTAAAGATAACCGTAAATACAGTAAGATTGTTATTCACGTCGGCGGGAATGACAGCCGGCTACGGCTCTCTGACTAAAGTAAATGTGGAATCTGTGTGTACATACGCAAAAGCCATGTCGGACTCCGTAGTTTTCTCTGGCCCCCTCCCGAATCTGACCAATGATGAAATGTTTAGCCGCATGTCATCGTTTCACCGCTGGCTGTCTTGGTGGTGCCCAGCAAACAATGTGGGCTTCGTAGATAACTGGGACACTTTCTGGGGAAAACCTGGTTTGCTTAGGAGGGACGGCATTCATCCTACTTTGGATGGAGCAGATCTCATCTCTGCAAATCTGACCCAGTTTCTGTATGGACCTGGTACATGACAACCCAGAGATCAGACCAGGAAGCAGAGTTGCAGTCTTATGCTGCGTTCACACCGGTCGCGTTGATTTTTTGACGCGCTGCAAAATCGCGTCCAACGCACTGCAAAAAAGCGTCCAACGCGCCGCCGGTCGTGTTCAGACCAAACGCCGCAAAATCTCGTAGCGCCGGAGAGGGGGCGTGGTTTATCGACTGGAAGCCGTTCACCTGGCCGCCATTACTTTCCGCTATCAACCGTGAAAGGAATAAGGACAATTGCTGCTTTGTACGTGTTGTGGAAGTCCCTCAAACGTCGGAATGCCAAACGCAGTCATGTCTGGTTCATAATATTGTTCAGAGGAGCTCCGTGGATTGTATCGAGCTGTATTCACTGTGTCTAGCAAGCCACCGGTCGCTGTTTACAGCTGTAGGAACACAACATAAACTGATTTGGCTGTGATTCAACGGAAAATAAACCGACAAAAAGGGACTCCGAAATAACTACATAATGATGCCGATTTGTACTTGTCTTCTCCGACAAAAAGGGACTCCGAAATAACTACATAATGATGCCGATTTGTAGGCTACTTGTCTTCTCAATGGAGCTCTGATGGATCGGTGCTAGGCTATGCTAACATCGTAGCAGCTCCACCAGCACTCAATAACGTCACGTAGACGTAAATACGGCAGCGTCTATTCATTGTTTGTACCGTATGGTTTACACACACACATGTATACACGTAGTTTGGTCCGGTCTCTATTGATATGAGGTATCGTAGAGCTCGGGGAACCCACAAACCGCCACTATTAATTTGTCCTCCATTGTTGTTTGTGATTCAGCACCGGCAGGAGCTACGGCACTGATGACGGGAGCAGCAACTCAACGCTGATAGGCTATCGCGCCACAGCGTCACGCGATTATTTCGCAGAAGTTGAAAAATTTCAACTTGCGCGTTGGCGATTTTGCGGCGTCCAACGCGTCCACCGCGTCCACCGCACTGCAATAACGCGTCCAACGCGCCGCGCCATCGCAAAATCGCGGCGCGCCAGTCTCATCGCGTCTGTGCATAGACTTTGTATGTAATCTCGACGCGCGTCAAAAAATCAACGCGACCGGTGTGAACGCCCCATTACACACTCCTCTGAGCTTCCATTAGAGCAGTTACTCACGCAAAACCACATAGAGACTGTGTCTGCCCCACGGCCACTTAAATTAATTAAATCAAAAATAAACGATCGAGGAGTTAAACAAAATAACTTAATCCAAGTTAAAACTACCGCAACAGTACAACAAAATAGGATAATTAAATGTGGACTCTTAAATATCAGATCTTTGTCATCTAAAGCTCTACTAGTAAATGAGCTAATATCAGATAATCATATTGATTTATTTTGTCTTACTGAAACCTGGCTGAGTAATGATGAATATGTCAGCCTAAATGAATCAACTCCTCCAAGTCATATCAATACTCACATTCCTCGAGGCGCCGGCCGAGGAGGTGGAGTAGCAGCCATCTTTGACTCTAGCCTATTATTAAACCCTAAACCTAAACTAGACTATAACTCATTTGAAAGCTTGGTTCTTAGTCTTTCACACCCAACCTGGAAAACAATACAGCCAGTTATATTTGTTATAGTGTACCGGGCCCCAGGTCCGTATTCGGAATTTCTATCAGAATTTTTTCAGTTTTTATCAAGTCTAGTCCTTAAAACAGATAAAGTAATTATTGTAGGTGACTTTAATATTCATGTGGATGTCGAGAACAATAGCCTCAGTACTGCATTTATTTCATTATTAGATTCGATTGGTTTCTGTCAGCATGTACAGAAACCCACTCACTGTTTTAACCACACTCTCGACCTAGTTCTGACTTATGGCATTAACATGGAAGATTTAATAGTCTATCCACAGAATCCTCTTCTATCGGACCATTATCTAATAACCTTTGAATTCTTACTAACGGAGTGTACACCATTAAGCAAGAGTTACTACACTAGATGTCTATCTGACGGTGCCGTAGCTCAATTTAAAGAAGTGATTCCGTCTGTATTTAACTCAATACCATGCTTCGATGTGACGGAGGACTCCTGTGATAACTTTAGTCCTACCCAGATTGATCATCTTGTCGACAGTGCTACAAGCTCACTGAGAAGGACACTAGACTCTATTGCTCCTTTAAAAAAGAAGTTGGTAAAACAAAGGAGATCCGCTCCATGGTATAACCCTGAAACCCGCAAATTAAAGCAAACATCGCGAAAACTTGAAAGAACATGGCGTTCCACTAACTTAGAAGAATCTCGGTTACTCTGGCGAGACAGTCTTAAGACATATAAGAAGGCCCTCCGTAATGCCAGAGCAGCCTATTACTCATCGTTAATGGAGAAAAATAAGAACAACCCCAGGTTCCTCTTCAGCACTGTAGCCAGGCTGACAGAGAGTCACAGCTCTGTTGTGCCGAGTATCCCTATAGACCTCAGTAGCAATGACTTCATGAACTTCTTTAATGATAAAATTATAATTAGAGAGAACATTAATAATCTCCTGCCCTCGACCGATCTTTCCACAAATAGAGTAACCTTAGAAACAGCTGTAAACCCTGATATATGTTTAGATGGTTTTACTCCCATTGACCTTGACAAACTGACTTCAACAATTTTTACGTCTAAACCTTCCACCTGTCTCTTCGACCCTATACCGACTAGGCTGCTTAAAGAAGTGCTACCATTAATTAGCACAACTTTATTAGATATCATCAACCTGTCTTTAGTAACAGGTCATGTACCACAGTCCTTTAAAGTAGCTGTGATTAAACCTCTTCTTAAGAAGCCCACTCTGGATCCAGAGGTGTTGGCCAACTATAGACCGATCTCTAACCTTCCCTTCCTCTCTAAGATCCTTGAGAAAGCAGTTGCAAATCAGTTGTGTGACTTTCTGTGTAACAATAGTTTATTTGAGGATTTTCAGTCAGGATTTAGAAAGCATCATAGCACAGAGACAGCTCTGGTAAAAATAACTAATGACCTTCTAATCGCATCAGACAAAGGACTCGTCTCTGTTCTTGTCCTGTTAGACCTTAGTGCTGCGTTCGACACTATAGACCACTACATCCTGTTGCAGAGACTGGAACATTATATTGGCATCAAAGGAACCGCACTGAACTGGTTTGGATCCTATTTATCGGATCGATCTCAGTTTGTTTATGTAAATGATGAAGCCTCGATGAAGACCAACTTCAGTTATGGAGTTCCACAAGGTTCTGTGCTTGGACCAATCTTGTTCACCTTATATATATGCTTCCTTTAGGCAATATTATCAGAAAACACTCTATAACCTTTCATTGTTATGCAGATGATACTCAATTATATATATCGATCAAACCAGACGAAACCAACCAGCTTGCTAAACTGCAAGCGTGTCTTAAGGACATAAAAACCTGGATGACCTGCAACTTCCTGATGTTAAACTCAGACAAAACTGAAGTTATTCTACTAGGCCCAGAACACCTCCGAAATCAGTTATCTAATGATATAGTTTCTCTAGATGGCATTGCGCTGGCATCCAGCAGCACCGTCAAGAATCTTGGAGTTACCTTTGATCAGGATTTGTCTTTCAACTCTCAGATAAAACTTATTTCTAGGACTGCCTTTTTTCACCTACGTAATATTTCAAAAATCAGGCACATCCTATCTCAAAGCGATGCAGAGAAATTAGTTCATGCATTTGTTACCTCTAGACTAGATTACTGCAATTCCTTATTTTCAGGCTGCTCTAATAAGTCTCTTAAATCTCTCCAGCTGATCCAGAATGCTGCAGCTCGTGTACTAACAAGAACTAAGAGGAGAGATCATATTACTCCTGTATTAGCTTCTCTGCACTGGCTCCCTGTAAAATCTAGAATAGAATTTAAAATCCTTTTACTTACCTACAAAGCCCGAATTGGTCAGGCTCCATCATATCTTAAAGAGCTTATAGTACCATACTGCCCTACTAGAGAGCTGCGATCCAGTGATTCAGGGTTACTTGTGGTTCCTAGAGTCTTAAAAAGTAGGATGGGAGCCAGAGCCTTCAGTTATCAAGCTCCTCTTCTGTGGAACCAGCTTCCCGTTTCAGTCCGGGGGGCAGACACACTCACCACATTTAAGAGTAGGCTTAAGACTTTCCTCTTTGATAGTGCTTATAGTTAGGGCTGGCTCTGGCTTGCCTTGGACCGGCCCATGGACAAACTGGTATAGGCAAAAACTACAGGGGGACTTCCTACACTGAGCACCTCTCTCCTCCTCTTCTTCACCTCCGTCTGTATGCATTGATGTCCCATTAATGCTCATTACTAACTTTACTTCTTCCCCGGAGTATTTGTGCTTTCTCGCCTCACAGGATGACCGCAGTTTTATCTGGACACTGGTTCTTCAACCAGCCATGGCCCTGCTGACACCTACTACGATCTTCATTATTAACATTAATCCTATTACCGATACCATTAATGCACAGTACTGATTTTGTCTCTTCCCCGGAGTCCTTGTGCTTCCTCTCCTCACAGGTTTCCATGGAGCATGGTTTCATCTGGACCCTGGTCCTTCCTCCTACCATGGCCCTGCTGACTCCAACTGCTAACATCACTTTTATTATTACTCACATTACTATTTCACATTACCGATATCATTAATGCACATTATTGACCTGCTTCTTCACCAGAGTCTCTGTGCTTTCTCGCCTCACAGGTTCCTGTGTATCCGGGTTTACCTGGACCAGGTGTTGCCTCCTGTCGTGGTTGTGTCATACATTGAATGTGCTGTAATTACATTGAATGTGTTGTAATTCACTATCCTGTTCTACACATGACATCATTGCACTTCTGTCCATCCTGGGAGAGGGATCCCTCCTCTATTGCTCTCCCACAGGTTTCTTCCTCTTTCCTCCCCGTTAAAGGGGTTTTTTGGGGAGTTTTTCCTGTTCTGATGTGAGGGTTCCGGGACAAGAGGATGTCAAATGTGTACATATTGTAAAGCCCTCTGAGGCAAATTTGTAATTTGTGATTTTGGGCTATACAAAAATAAATTGAATTGAATTGAATTAAAATCTGGATTTTGACCATTTTTTAATATTGGTCAATTTTCAAACACTTGTAAATGGCCTTCTTTGATGAAATTCACATATGATGGACAAAACAGGACCCTCTTCAAGGTTCAATTGGATTCAAGTCGTTAGCATGCTGCTTCCGGAAGTTAGCTTTCCCAAGGGTCTACCGATATCTCGCTTTAGATCCTGCATCAGCTTATCACAGGCGACTGATTTTTGCAAAAATCAGGCAGTTTCAACCTTTCACTACGATTTAATGGCCAGTTTCTCACTTGCCAAAACAGGCCGAAAGATGAGGTCATATGCCTCAATTTTGACCTTTGGGGCTGTGTTTGGGGACCTTATCTTGCAGCTACGACCGCTAAATTTGGGGGAATTCATATTCACAAGCCTTTCT
Organism: Ophthalmolycus amberensis; assembly: GCA_024529925.1. Classification (NCBI taxonomy): domain Eukaryota; kingdom Metazoa; phylum Chordata; class Actinopteri; order Perciformes; family Zoarcidae; genus Ophthalmolycus; species Ophthalmolycus amberensis. The sequence goes on along the minus strand of JAFEUB010000126.1, from coordinate 689,506 downwards.
TTGAAGAGGAAAAGGAATCAAATCTCTATTAAAGTGTACATTTTGAGAGAAGAGACTGTTGAAGGCCATGTCGGAACATAAGTGTCATCTGGGTAGAGAAATCCATAGTTCACTATGGGAAAAGTGTTTGGAATTTCCCCTTGATTTTCATACCACATGGTCTGGCCTTACTAACAAGTAAAAACATTTTGTGCTCCTCTTCTTTACTGTTTCCAGGTCAAGAACCACCACCAAAAGGAAGTGCGGGACGAGCTGACAAAACTGATGTGCCACTCCACCGCCGTAGCGGACAGGTTCTATGCCTTGACCCTGAACAAGGAGCAGGTCAAAGGCCTGAGGAGCATGTTCGAGGCTGTCCTCGAGCCATCCCCCGACAACGCTGAAGCAAGCGAAGCAGGCACATCTGTCTCACGAAAAAGGAAGGCAGTGACCGATGAGGACAGTGATGAGACCGATGAGGACAGTGATGATGAGGATAGTGATGAGACCGATGAGGACAGTGATGACAGTGATGAGACAGTTGACTACACCCAGGTGCCCTACCAGGAGTCGGGCGAGATGGACGACCTCATCGAGGAGGAGGCCTTCACCCTCAGGTTGGAAAGAGTAAGTAAAGATAGGTTGTTTAATAAAGTACATGACAGTTGTGTGAAAAACAAACCTCTAATAATCAATGTCTTTTTCTTTGTGCTTCCTCAACAGACTCCACCGAAGATGGCCCAGAGACACATGTCGCCATTCGTCAAACTGAGCCCGTTAGTGAAGTCTGCCAGGGAAGCTGCTGAGAGGGCCAGGCAGCGGGTCACGAGGTCGCGAGTGAAGAGGTCAACCCAGCTTAACCTCACCAAAAAGGACTAAGACCAGTCCCACGCACACACACACACTGATTGATTGTTCTGTTTGTTTTTATAGATAATGTTAAATTTTAAATTGTGATTGTTTTCTTTTATTATACACACACACAAACACACACAAACACACACACACACCCCACACACACACACACACATTGTTGTTTTTGTTGTGATTGTTGTGTTGTGTGATACTTTTATATTATAGTAGAAATAAAAATCTATATTTTTACTATCAATCAATGTCCTGCTTATTCCACAAATAAGGTATTAAATAAAAATGACAGCAATTGCTGCCATTTGGTTTGGGATTTTTGGCAAATTGCCTCACTATGACATTGCCTCACTATGCCTGAGATACCAAAATTTCACAATTTCAGGGGCTAGCCCCACAAAACTTGCTGTGTGTGTTCCGATGAAGCCACAGACCCTGTGTATCAAGTTTGGTGGCTGTAGCACATTTAGATCAAATTACACCATATATGGTGAAGAAAAAGGGCCGTTCCGACTACATATGATGGGGCTCTCATGTAGGCCGCAAGTCCCACAAATCCCAACCCGAATGGCATAAAGTGTCCCTACAGGCTTTGGGGAACCCCGGGACGATTAGTGCCACTCGAGTTGGGATTTTTGGCAGAAACGAGAGCCCCATCAAATGTAGTTGGAATGACACTTTTCCAGTTATTAGGGTATAAAGGTAGAATGACTGTGAAAATTCCAGCCCCGTAGCCCATTGTTTTCTGGGGTATTGAGGCACAATAATGTCGAAATAATGTCAAAATGCCATAAATTATTAAGGAAAAAGTGTACGGAATTTACCTTTGATATTCACAACATGTAATCTATGGGACAAGGTTGAATTACTGTGAAAATATCAGGGTCCTAGCCCATTGTGTTCTATGGGTATTAGGTAATTAATAAGGTATACCTTAAGTTATAATATGGTAAAAACTCTGTAATTCACTACGCAGAAAGTGTATGGAATTTCCCATTGACATTCATACCATTTAATCTGTGGGAAAAGGTTGAATTACTGTGAAAATTCCAGCCCCGTAGCCCATTGTTTTCTGGGGTATTGAGGCAAAATAATGTCGAAATAATGTCAAAATGCCATAAATTATTATGGAAAAAGTGTACGGAATTTCCCTTTGATATTCACAACATGTAATCTATGGGACAAGGTTGAATTACTGTGAAAATTATAGCATCCTAGCCCAAAGGGTTGTGTAGATATTCTGCTTCCTAGCCCAAAGGTATTTAATGTAATCCCAAAAAAGAAATCTGATTTCACCTGAACACACCGTCAACCAATCAGAACAGAGCTTGACCAGCAGCCTTGGGTGAGATTGCAGGTCTACTCATTTCAGAGCAGACTACTGTCAGGGTAAGTATGAATGCCATCCGCTCTCATCCTCTGCTAATTTCATGGCTAAATGTCTAAATGCCTGGGCTGATTATGTGCTTATTGTTTGTTAATTAAGTAGAAGTGAAGTAATTAAGAGTTTAAACATGTAATTACACAGGCGGCTGTAATTCAACTGTCACATGTGTTCCGCTGTGGCATGTGGGCTTGTATCGACTCCGCCATTTTGTGTCTACCTCTTGGGGAGCCATTTTGTGCTTTAGATGGGGGCTTCACTGCTGATAATACATTAATTAACGGATTTAGGTGTGGTATAAGTCCAAGTTAAACTGCTAAAATATCGTTAAAGTGTAGTTTATGTTTAAACATTAATTAAATGATTGATTTATTATTTAAATTTGTTTTAAATAAGTTTAATATTGTCAATAACGCTTATTTTTGGTGAATATATTAATTTTTTCAAGAAAGTATTTATTTTTAAAGTATTATTTATTATTCAAAGTATTTTTTTTCGAAGTAGTTTTTTTTCGAATTTTATTTTTTTAGAAGTTTTTTTTTTAGAAGTAGTTTTTTTCAATACCTTTTTCTTTTGCCTTACTTTATCTTTCAGATGACGAGACCAAAGTTTGTGGCCGCTTGCCCACTATGCTCCAAGATCTATGCAGCCATGCCCCACCACCTGAAAAGGGGGCACTATGTGATAAACCTAGAGGAGCGTAAAATACTGCTGGCCCTCTAAACGGGAAGGGTCAACATCCGTTATCAAAAGTGTCCAGTCTTGGGCTGTCGCTACGACAGCTCAAGACTGGATAAACACTTGAACCAGGGCCACCCGGAGCTGGACGAGGATGGAGTCAAGAAAAAGCTGAGTACAGCACGTTACGCGGCCAGTGTCAAGCTGCTGGGAAAGCTCCGGGAATTGAACCCGGCAATTCCCATGGTGACGATGCTGGACCTGGAGCCTGAGGACATTGATGAGCACCTGCTCAGAGAGGAGGAGGTGGAGGAGGCTTGTGACAGACCTAAATGCCTTCAAAGATGCGAAGAGATGGGTCATCTGAAGAAGAGGCTGGGGCGAGTGGAGCTCGAGCTGACTCAATCGCTGAAGCTCAGCCAGCGGCTCACCAAGCAATTACGTCGGGCAACAAGAACAGTGAGTGCGGCTGGCTGGAAGATGAGAAGCATCATACTGGTTGTCAAAATAACAATAGTAATTATACTCTCTGTATTTCTGTTTTTCTTCTTTCTCAGCAGAGGCCAGTAGTAGCTGACGCCGGGCCAGCTCCAGGGGAGGAGATGCCGGAGGCGCAGGTGGTTGAGGAGGAGGAGGTGGTTGAGGAGGTGGTTGAGGAGGAGGAGGTTGAGGAGGAGGAGGTGGTTGAGGAGGAGTGGCCAGAAGAAGAGGCCGGGCCCAGCAACACATCCAGGGGCAGCAGGAGAGGTCTGTGGATGGTGCAGGAGGAGGGGGCAGAGGCCGGGACCAGCAATGCACCAACACCTGCCACACAGCAGCAGAAGGCACAAGCTAAAATCTCTGCATTCAGGGGCAGCGGGAGAGGCCCAGGAATGCGTAACCTCCCTCTTCCAGAGTCGATTGGTAAGAAGGAAAAGTACATTCTGTGTGTGTGTGTGTGTGTGTGTGTGTGTGTGTGTGTGTGGTTTAAGATTCTATATCAATGTTAAATTAAAAACAAAATTGTTTTGAATTTCTCATCACAGTTACCTACCTGGAGGAATGAAGGAGGTTTCATGAGAGATCGCGTGCAAACACCAAAAAGAAGGACAACGCCCTGTCCAAGTCCTCCAGGGTGAGGTCCTTTCTTTATTACTTGTCCCGGGGCAAGACCAGAATCGCTACCTGGAGGTTCCTGTACGACATGGAGGGGATCAAGAGGTAAGCCTTGTTTTCCCATGCAAATTGAGCGCTTATGACACAAGACTGATGTGAACAGCGAATAAATCGCAGTGTTTCTTTCTGCAGGTACGCCGGCCACATAGAGAAGAGGGGGAAGGCGGTGACCACCGCCAATTTTTATATGCGGAACATTCATGAATTTATGCAGTACTTCGCAGCGACCCCTGCCCCGTTCTGCAGGCTCTCTAAGACAGAGATCACGGCGGTGGTCAGGGCAGTAACCTCCAGCCTGAGTGACATGGGCCGTCCAGTGATGCTGCACCAGCAAAAGGTGAAGGCTGATAAAATGAACCGCATCATCTCCAGGGACTCCCTCCGCCAGTGCCAGCAGCTGGCCAGAGTGAAGATTCCGACGATACTGGGTAAGACAGTTGGCATATCCGAACGCACGATACAGAGATATAGATGGAAATCAACCTGCGTCTCTCTCCAATGTGCTGAAGGTGCTGTGTTTTCTTCTCTCTTTTGCCCTGTCCTCAGATGAAATGGAAACCAACAAGAACCCCTCCCTCCGTTACACCTTCTACGGCTATTTTTCAGCCATGGTGTGCGCCCTGTACGGCCATCGGCCGGGCGTGTTAACGAATATGAAGGTGGCGGAGGTCACGAGGGCCAAGGAGGATGGAGTAGGCGACGGCCACGTCATTTCTGTATGTACCAGGTTCTACACTCAAGTGCCTCATCAACTGTGTGTAGTTCATTTTCAATGTTTGATGTTGTTTTCTGTGTATTGCAGATTGACGAGCACAAAACCAGCCGGGCTTTTGGGGCGGCCCAGCTGTACCTGACATCTCTGGAGTTCTCCTGGTTGGAGAAATGGCTCAAGCTGCGCACCATGTGCAAGCCAACCAATGACCTGGTGTTCATCACGGCTGGCCGTGGGCCAGTAAAGAACCTGGTCAGATATATGCAGACGGCGTGGGCGGAGATGGGCCTGCCTGGGAGGCCCACCTTCACCGACCTGCGGACTGCGGTCTCTGGACATGTACGTTTATTTTTTTAGTCACTCTCCGCATGGTGCTTTATTACAACAATACTTGGCTGGCTTTACTAACAAGTAAAAACATTTTGTGCTCCTCTTCTTTACTGTTTCCAGGTCAAGAACCACCACCAAAAGGAAGTGCGGGACGAGCTGGCAAAACTGATGTGCCACTCCACCGCCGTAGCGGACAGGTTCTATGCCTTGACCCTGAACAAGGGGCAGGTCAAAGGCCTTAGGAGCATGTTCGAGGCTGTCCTCGAGCCATCCCCCGACAACGCTGAAGCAAGCGAAGCAGGCACGCCTGTCTCACGAAAAAGGAAGGCAGTGACCGATGAGGACAGTGATGAGACGGATGACGACACCCAGGTGCCCTACCAGGAGTCGGGCAGCTCCTGCTTAGAGGACGAGATGGACGACCTCATCGAGGAGGAGGCCTTCACCCTCAAGTTGGAAAGTGTAAGTAAAGATAGGTTGTTTAATAAAGTACATGACAGTTGTGTGAAAAACAAACCTCTAATAATCAATGTCTTTTTCTTTGTGCTTCCTCAACAGACTCCACAAAGGATGGCCCAGAGACTAATGTCTCCATTCGTCAAACTTAGCCCGATAGTGAAGTCTGCCAGGGAAGCTGCTGAGAGGGTCAGACAGCAGGTCACGAGGTCGCGAGTGAAAAGGTCAACTCGGCTTAACCTCGCCAAAAAGGACAAAGACCAGTCCCACGCACACACAGATTGATTGTTCTGATTGTTCGGTTTGTTTTTATAGATAATGTTACATTTTAAATTGTGATTGTTGTGATTGTTATGTTGTGTGATACTTTTATATTATAGTAGAAATAAAAATCTATATTTTTACTATCAATCAATGTCCTGCTTATTCCACAAATAAGGTATTAAATAAAAATGACAGCAATTGCTGCCATTTGGTTTGGGATTTTTGGCAAATTCAATGACATTGCCTCACTTTGCCTGAGATACCAAAATTTGAGGGGCTAGCCCCACACAACTTGGTGTGTGTGTTCATATGAAGCCACAGACTGTGTGTACCAAATTTGGTGGCTGTAGCACATTTAGATCAAATTGCACCATATATGGTGAAGAAAAAGGGCCGTTCCGACTACATTTGATGGGGCTCTCATGTAGGCCGCAAGTCCCACAAATCCCAACCCGAATGGTATAAAGTGTCCCTACAGGCTTTGGGGAACCCCGGGACGATTAGTGCCACTTGGGTTGGGATTTTTGGTAGGAACGAGAGCCCCATCAAATGTAGTTGGAATGACACGTTTCCAGTTATAAGGGTATTTGTCTTTGTAAAAGGGCCGTTCCGACTACATTTGATGGGGCTCTCATGTAGGCCGCAAGTCCCACAATTAGTGCCATTTGGGAACTTATCCTTATGACTCAGAAAGGGACATTTCACCTACACTTGACTGGGATCTCGTTTTTCCCATTCCTCCCAAACACTATCTAGAGTAGGCTCTGGGCTAGGAGGCTGAAAGTTGTGAGGGGGCATACCTGGGAACAGCCAAACAGGTGTGCAAAGTTTCAAGCAAATCGGATGACTTTGATTTTTGAGCATATTATAATAAATAAAAATCATAATAAATTTTAAAAATGCATTAACGCACGATAAAATAATTGTCGGCGTCAATGCGAAATTAAGAGAGGGGCCGTTGATAGCTAGCACAGTTTTCATGAAGTCGCAGATTAAGTTTCAGGAGAATTTTGTGTCTGTTTCAGATTTTTTGAGCAGGAAGTAACGTGATGAAACACGCAGCCCCCCCGTGTTCCGGTTCAGTTCACGCGGTCACTCATTACCGGAACACCGGCGCATCTGGTTGCAGGTTGTTTGTTTTAACTCAAAGTAGAATGAGGATGATTTCGTGGTCAGAATAACTTTCATGACCACGAAACATGAGGCCCAGATACTGATGAGATGATGAGGTCAAAGAGCTTCAGGGAGAGGAGGCTGTCTGTAGCGCAGCTTGATGCAGGGCTGAGCTGTGAGTGGAGCTGGGCCTGGATAAAGGTGGAGCTGGATAAAGGTGGAGCTGGGCCTGGATAAAGGTGGAGGTCTAAACAGACGTGAGTACAGCTTCCTGCTGTCAGTGTTTTAAATACATTGATAAGGCAGGCTATGCTAAATGCAGCCTCTGCTCCAAGGAGATGAACTACAGCAACAAGGGATCACATGTCCTCTCATCACACTGTTCACACTGTTCACTGTGATGACCACAGCCAGTGTACTAACAGTCCCAACAGTCCCACGTTGCTCTCAAGAACCCTGAAGTAATGAGAGGGTTAAGGTGCATGTACCTACATTTCAGCGGGTTAATTTAAATAATTGAACTGGATTGAATGCATATTAATTGCAAATATAAGATAGGCCACAATTCTAACAAATGTACAGTAACAGTAGAAGTTAATATTAAGCCGTACAGTAACAGGGTTCAATGAAAACTAATCACTTTCTTTGTACAGGCGATGGTTCTCGCTACTCTTGCTGTCTTTGTTTTTATTTGACCAAAACTTTTGAAAATGAGACCTCAGTCTAAATAAAGGTTAATATTAATAAGAGCAGAAATACTGATTGACTGAATAATATATCAATTTTCTTCTCAGAATACATCAGAATGCTACATTTTAAACCTCATATTTAAGATAAATTCTGATATTTGAGTCATGTTGTGGATGATCAGATGGAGTTATGATGGTAGCAGTCGCCCAATTGCAGATTCAGCTTGAGCAAAACCTTTGCCTATTGTGTTCAAATCAGGCCCATAGGAGTTTACAAGGCAGGTGTCCTTTCTCACAACACCGACCTGATGCATCAAGTGGATATGTTTTGCTGAACATAATATTATGCATTGGCCCTCTACATCCTCTAGTCGGAATGAGCAGACTTATAAACGCACTGTTACAACTCCTTCATAGTGTCATATTGCTTTTCGGAGAATTATGATGATAAGTTCAAAGTAGATGCAAAAGTATACTTGTGTACAATATATTATGTTGAACATTGTTGCTCCTGGATGGATCACAGTCAACCCAATTATGTTCAACCCAATTATGTTCAACACAGCTCCATGTCCATGTGGTCATGGTGCCACAGCACTTAAAAGAATAAACTTCAAAATTCTGACCCTTTGCTTTTTTATTAACAGCATTTACTTGTACTTTTACTTTCAATACTTAAGTACATTTAATATCAGATACTTTAAGACTTTTACTCAAGTAGTATTCTAATAGGTGACTTTTTACTTTTACTGGAGTAGTTTTCCAGTAAGGTATCTTTACTTTTACTCAAGCATGGCTTTTGAGTACTTTATACACCACTGGCCACACTGAATAATAATACATCGATTTTCTATAGCGCTTTTCAAGATATCCAAAGACGCTTTACAGGGCAAAGACAAACAGAACACTGGTAAAAAAAAAAAGAATAACTGGAGAAGCTGTGCGGAATGGGAAGGTAGGGTGCTGTGTTCATAGTGCGCTCGGCTGACCAGAGGGAGGGGATGGAAAGAGTGGAGCGATCAGACCAGGAGCAAACAAACTTCCTGCGGGAGGCTCCGCGGATGTACCGGGGCCAACGTAGGAGCCCAAGCGTTTTGATGGCTGAGATACAAGGAGGAGCAGAGAAGTTGTTGAGTTGCGAGGTGGAATATTGCAGAACCATGCAGAACCAAGCAGCAGTCAGACTGACCGCACCAGGACAGTTGAGAGGCTATCCAGGCAACCCGCCTCAGGGCAGTAGCAAGGAGCATGGACAAGGGTATCCAGCAGGGAGCCGGCTAGCGAGAGACCGCCAGCTAGCCAGCTAGTTGTTCAGGGAGTAGACGGTAGCCAGTGGAGAGCAGGTGCAACAGGTAAGCAAACAAATCCAAATCCAAGACGAAGCGTTGCAGTAGAGTTCAAAACAGAGAAGAATGGCTATTTACGGTGATTGAACTTAACGACACTGTTAAATAAAAACAAAATGTAGGTTAAATTGTGATTAGGGTAGGAAAATCAAACAAACAAAAAAACAAAAACTGCCAGAGGGAGCGACGTTAGACTCGCCAGCGTCCCCGTCACAGCGTGACTCACATGTCACATGACATGTGAGATGGTTCGGAGGATATGTGTTTGTGTTGTTATTAATAGTGTGTTCAGTTTGCAACTGTTTAGCTTCTGTAGTTATTAAATATCTTTTGATTTGATTATAACCTGCACCAGCTGTCTTTTTGGCCCTGCCTTGCCGAAGGACGACACAGCACATGGGGAGGGCCGGTCTTTCTCTTTGTTCAAACCCTAACAAAATTTGGCAACCACGAAGGGACTTGACGAACTCTAAGACGGCTAACGGGGATGTGGAACCGCGGACACTTTCGGACTGCACACAAACAAAAGGTGAGCAGAGCTGTTTTAATCAAAATCTGTATAGGTAGACTATAGGAGACTTAGCCAAAAGTGTTCACGGACTGCATGGTCCCTGAAGGCCGCACCTGGTCACAGGGAGAGACCGCAAAGTAACCTGAAGCAGGTAAAGTGCATTCTTCTGACATTTAAAGTAAATTAAAACAGCTGAAAGACTGTATGAAATGCGGAGGAGCAGTTACAGACCGAATACAAGTAGTTTGTGATATTTGATTGTTGTCCAGCAAAGAGTGTGGCCGAGCCATAATAATAGCTCATTGAGGGTGAACAAAGGAACAGCAAGGCTGGATTAATGTAGACTCTGTTAGATGAACAAAGGGACCGGCGTGGCTGAGAAATGTTTTTAAATCTGTAGTTCAAGCCATATAACGTTCAAAACGGGATATCGGAGCGTGAGTGATCTAGGCGGACTGAGATTGCGAAGCGAAGAATCGATTTGAGTAGGCGACGGCTCTCTTATGGCCTTGCATTGGCGTTTTCGGGTCTGGTAAACTTACGGCTCAAATACCAGGGAAGGAATTAGCTGGTAGAGGTTAAAAACAGCCGAAAGTAGCGCGTTACGCTGTCGAGAATCGAGTTTTCCTGAGAAGGGGAGACTGGTTGTCGCGGAGTGGCTCGCTGGTTTTGACTTGAGTTCACGGGGATTGAATTGTGGTGAACAAAAGGGAAAATAGTACATTGTGTTTTGTAACGGTTGTATTTTGTGATAAATGTTGTTGCATTGTTGAAAGTGGCGTTGTGGGGGAGAGTAACGTGAAGCGTGTGTGAACTGGTTGGACCGGAGTCTACAGGCAGCTCAGGTGTTTAGCCTTAGATAACTAGATAAAAGAGGAGATTATAGAAAATAAACGGTACGTTGGTGGAAGGCCAAGGCCCGGTCTAGTTAAATAAAGTGGGTGGATGTGGCTGGCTATTGCATTTAGATTTCAGTTGATAGTGTGGTTAACTTGAAGAGGTTGGCCTAGCTTTGTCTGTTAGCTTAGCTGCTTTGTTAGCTACAAAGCTCATGTGGTAAGCACATGTTCTTCGAAAAAAATAAATAGTAGAAGAAGAAAAATTAATTAAAAAAGAAAACTCCGCCAACTAGCGGACAGGAGGAGTAATTGCTTGATAATTACAGTAACTCCATTACCCAGAGTCCCGGAGGTGTAAATAATTTCCATTAATAGTTTTAATTTTAATTCGACATTTTAATATTGTTAGTTTGTTTCGTTCTGTGTTTATTTTTGTGTCAAAGTGGGATTTAAAGGTGCACTGAATTGGGGTTCCCTGAAAAAAGCAGTTTTTATTACTATTAAACATACATTTCTCACAACCGCGGCATCTGAGCGGCCCATTGCGGGGCTGCTGCTGTGCCTGACCTACACGGGGTGAGTACGAGTGATGGTGTCCAGGACAGTGAGGGAGAGGCTTTGGGTAAGGTGGGAGATGGTGAGGATGGAGGAAAAGGAAGGGAAACGGGTGGAAACAGTGAGAGTGAGAAACCTGTAGACCTAACAGAGCATGTTAGTGGAATACAGGAGTCAGGTGAGGTAGAAGAAGTACAGGCGGGTGGAGAACTGAATACGTGGGAGGAGCAGGTGGAAGAGGCTGAGATGGTGGAGGAGGAAGCAGGGGAGCCAAAATCTGCAACTAAGAGGAAAAAGAAAACAAGCAGTGAGGCTAAAGCGAGTAAGGTTGGGGAGAACAAACAGACGGGTAGGGGGAGACAGTCTGATGACAGAGGGTACTTCTCAAGTGTCGTTTCCTCGCTCGGAGGAAAATCTGAGGGGATTTCAACTGTACTCTAGACTTCACCACAGACAGAAATAATGAGGAACAACGTCATCACACACTTAGATCTGTTGGATAGATGGAGAGTAAAACACCCACTAAACAGACAGTACACCTGGGTTAGAGTCAGCAACGACAGGATAAGTGCAGCCGGCTGGACAGAATTTACATCTCTCACAGTCTCAGTTCCAGAATAAAAAACAGCACAATCAGTCCAGTTGGGTTCACCGGTCACCATCTTGTCAGTTTAGGCTTGATAACCTCACCAGGTGAAAGTGTTAACTCCTACTGGCATTTTAAGAATAAACTTCTACAGGACACCACTTTTTGTCAGAGCTTTGGGGTTCTTTGGCAGCAGTGGAAAACTGAAAAAGTTTGTTTCAGTTCTCTGAAAGTGGTGGGAGGTCGGCAAAGTATGGATCCGTGTGTTCTGCCAGCAGACCTTGAAGCCAACATAAAGATTATTGAGGAGAGCTTTCAGAGAGACCCAGATCCCAGTGTGGGCAAACTGCTGAAGGAGAGGAGGTTGGAGTTGAGCTCCTTCATGCAAGAGAGAGTTAAGGGAGCTCTGGTCAGGTCCCGTTTTCTCCAGTTGAAGGACATGGATGCCCTAAGCTCATTTTGAAACATCCCGTTAGCTTCCTCGTGTCTCTGTGTGTGTGTGTTTCCCCTGATTGCACTCATCCTACTCACCTGCCCAGTCCACCCAGCTGCCTTCAATCTACTCATGACCCCACACATATATACTCCCCTGCTTTCCCTGTTCTGGTTGTCAGATCGTCGTCATTTGTTCCCTGTCTGTTCCTTTATTGTGTGTACACCCTCGTGTTTGCTCGGTGTTCCAGAGTTTACTCCTGATTTGTACCTTTGCCTTTCTTTTGTTATTTTGGATATCGTTGGAGTCGCTTTAAGTTTGTTTTTGACCTTTTTCCAGTAAAGATCCCGAGTTTAAAACTTCACATCGTCTCTTGTGTCTGTATCTGCGATTGAGTCCCGGATCTGCCCCTCGGCCTGACACGTTTTTTTTTCAACCTGGAGAGATCGGTGGCGCAGAGGAAGCGGATGACCTGTGAAGCTCCCAGGAGGCAGGATAACCACCGACCAGAGGGAGATGAGAACCCATGCTGCTCTTTTTCGGGAAGAGCCGTCCTGTACAGAGAGCAGTAAGGAGCTCCTGGAGGGTGTTATGGAATATTTCTGAAACTATTCGGGAGAAGAGTAAAGTGTTTTCAAATCAATGTCAAATAAACAGTCTTGATAAAAGATCAAAGTTGTAATAGTCAATTTATTGCTTGCAAGCAGAGAACACAAGCACAGCCACATATTGCAGTGAACTGTGTAGTCGCTCTGAAGACAGTTTCAACACATATTTATACTTTCACAAAACGAAACGAGACAGTGTAAAGGCCAAAATGAGACAGAAGGACGGGGGCTGAGTCTCACACATGTGCTGAGGGGAAAATACAGAAGCGCTCGTAAAATGTGCTGATGGAACACATTGCGGTCACAGCAGGGGTTGCGACCTGTGCTATTAAGAGCATGGAGACGTTTGTTTCTTAAGCAGCTCTGGAACATTATCGGTTCCGATTTACATTGTGTTTTGTTGGAATGTTTTAAAACAGGATCACTTCCTGTTTCATGCCAGCGGGCAGTACTCTCCCTGCTGCCCAAGAAGGGCGACTTGGCCCTTCTTAAGAACTGGAGCGCAGTGGCCGTGCTTTCCAGAGCCTTATCCAACAGACTAAGAGACTACTTGGCAGTAATTGTAAATAGCGACCAAACTTACTGTATCCCAGATAGAACAGTTATCGACAACGTTTTTCTCATCCGTGATGTGTGTAAATTCCACGATGTACATGTTGGTATTGTTATGGAATATTCCTATGAACAGTCGGGAGAAGAGTGCTAAAGTGTTATCAATTCAATGTCAAAATGAAACAGTCTGGATGAATGATCAGAGTTGTAATAGTCAATTTATTTCGCTTGCAAGCGAAAGAGAGCACTATCCCACAGACACTTCTCTGTCATCTGTGTGAGAGGCTCTGAAAAACATCGTAAATGCATGGACATTTTATACCCGAGTCACAGACAGAAATACACCAATACACAATACACCAATACACAAATACACAAATACACAATGGGGACAGACAGCCAGGAGCCTCCTGGTGAAAAGAAATTAAGTCATAGTATGCAGAGACGGAGTAAAACAATGTGAGCCATCAGACACCATAAATACCTAAAGAGGGTCACGCCCCCCCCCCCCTCTAATGCTAAACACAAGGAAATACCGTATGCAAGACCCCTCTGTCTGTCCCCGTCTGGGGAGACAGACAGAATACACAGGAACAAACAGATAGCAAGACTCTTTAGCCCTAAAACATGAGACTATGTCATATTTTCCCATAACATTCCACTCTTTTGGTTACAACATAACCACAATTAAACATAGTAAAAAAATGTAAAAATACTGACTAGGGTGCAAAGGGTCGACTACCTTTGTCCCATCAGACCCCAGAGGATTATTCTGCCCCTGTCTTGAGGAGTCTGTTCCTAGCTAAATCAAGAAAGAAACATAAAGCAAATCAACCCGAAAAACATGAGTCAATTACACAGTTGATATTTCAAAAATCTGTTTTTGTGAGACAAAGTCTCTGATATATGAGCAACACGTTGAGATGTCGGCAAGAAAAGAGTTGTTGTCCTCTTCGTTTCCCTCAAGGCCTGGGAGATGAGATGTAGACAGTTAGCACAGATCACGCACGTGTCTGTCGGCTAACTGCCCGTTGTGATTTCCGTCCGTGAATCACTGCATCTCATCTGCTGATGGCGCCGTTGGTTAAGGCTGGTGGGGGTGTGTCGGGGCTGAGCCAGTTGGTGACAGCGCCAGCTGCACCCCATGGTGAGGTGGATGTTGCAGCCGTCTGAGTAGAGGCAAACGGGTTGTGCTGAGGCGAGGCTGGACCCACGTAGCCCTCTCAGCTACTTTGACGGCCGTCTGAGTGACGAGGAGGACCTGGAATGGACCCTGTCAACGTCGTGAGCTCCAGTGCTTCCTTCTGAAGTCTTTCACGACCACGAAATCCCCAGGCTGCAGCTTATGGAGAGGTCCTTCAGCTGGCCTCGGAAGAGCTGCAGACACCTGTTGTCTTATGTTAGATAGAGCAGAGGACAACTGTGCACAATATGTTAACATTTTGTGTTCGCATAAGGCGGTTGAGGGAAGTGGCGATCCTGGTGCTTCTGTTCCTTCCGATGGAGAGAGCTCAACAAAATCCATCATAATGTGCTCAAAAGGGCGTGTCGGAGGCGGATGTGCAGCCTGGCCGGACACTATCACAGGCCTGCCTACATTGTGGGTGGAGCAGGTTACACATGCAGAACAGAATTTTTGTGCACATGCTGTGAATCCCTTTGTGAACCATGTCTCATTTAATGCACTCAACATCCCCCCTTTTGATACATGGTCTAACCCATGTGTCAACTTAGCATAATGGCTGAAATAATGCTTAGGCAGACACGGTTTAGCATCGGGCCCTGACCAGAGTCCATCAGTGTGTGTGCATCCCGATGCCGCCCACAACCTACGCTCTTCCGGAGTGGACAACGTCTGCATAGCTATAAGAGAAGAGGGAGCTGCGATAGATGAGGACATGAGAGCAGAGGAAGTGGGGACAGGAAATCGAGCAGCCGCTTTTGCCGCAGCGTCTGCGCGTGCATTCCCTGTTGAAATGACGTCCGTGTGCCCTGTATGAGCAGCACATTTGCAAACAGCAATTACTGTTGGCAACAAGATGGCTTCTAACAGTTCAGCAATGAGAGTGTGATGCAAAACAGGTTTCCCATCAGACTTAAGGAACTTTCTGTGTTTCCACAGACTCCCAAAATCGTGAATTACTCCGAATGCATAACGAGAGTCAGTGTGAACTGTAACAGTTTTACCTTCAGCTAGTCTGCATGCTTCAGTGAGCGCGATGAGCTCAGCTGCCTGGGCTGAAAGATGACATGGCAGAGGACCTGAACGCAGCACTTCTGAGTCCGAAACAACAGCAAAACCCACAAGATTAGTACAGCGTTTGACCGTTACGTTTGGCATGTCTAAGAGACATGTGTGATAACGCAAATATCGCGCTGCAGAGAGGTGAGACGATTTCTGTTCGAGGAGAATCAAAGACACCGAATGAGGAACAAGCAGAGTTAATGGAGCATATCCTACTATGTCACGTGAGGCAGCGAGTGCCTTTTCTGCCGCGGCCACTGCACGCAAACACTGTGGCAAACCAGCTGCGACTGGATCGAGTTTTGCGGAGAAATACGCAACTGGTCTTAATTTGTCACCGTGTGATTGTAACAACACCGAGGTCATGCAGCCCTGTCTTTCATCTACTGTCTGTGTTCCCATAATGCGCCTAAATCATATCTGGAGCCAGTGAATATAGTCACAGTGTTACCCTCTGCGAGTTTGCAGGCTTCAATGAATACGATAAGCTCTGCTGTAACCTAATTTAGCGTAACAATGGAAGAGACTACATCGCAATCTACATAGCAATCTACATAGCAATCTACATAGCTAAGCCATACATAATTTTATAATAATTGAATATCATAAGTGAGAAATATTTCCGTAGACACACCTAACCTAAAAGAAAAAAAATCGCCTACACAGTCACATCAGCTTCAGCATTTCCTGTTGAAATGGGATCAAAAGCGTTAGTGGGAGTGTCGGTGAGGTCAGGTCTCTGTATGCAGACCTGTTGAACAGAAACTACATAGTTAATCAGCCTTCCATCTGCTGGAGGAGAAAAGAGTGTTAGGATTAAGGGTAGTACATGTTTCAAAGTAGTGTTAGGCAAATCTATTGTATTCATTTGCTCTAATCTGTAAAAAAAAGCATAAGGAAACATGTCGCAATATCACGTGCAACAGCATGCAGACAGGAGGTCCTGGTGCTGTGAGGTCTAACCTAGTAGAGAAACCAGGCCTTTGTCTTCCCCCATGTTCCTGAGTCTAACCTAATGTCAGGTAACCGTCTCTCAGGTCAACGTATTGTATGACCAGTGTGTCAAGTTCAGATAGTCCAAGTGTCGGAGCTGATAGTAATGCGTCCTCTATGTCATTAAAAACAGCAGTCAAGTAATCAGTCAGGGTCAGTTCGTCTTGCGCATAAAGATATTACCATGAATCATGGAAGGGAGGAGTACCTCTCTTTCTGAATAACCCTAAGGACACCTGGGTCCAGGTAGAGACTCTTCCTTTATGAGGAAGCAAAAATAAAAATTTACTGTCCTTGTGCACAGGTACAGGGAACTTAAAAAAAAAATCATCACACTCCATTATTATACAACCTTCAATACATTTAAACTGTTTCAATCGCTTAGCAGCGCTAAATGAGCCGTTTTCAGGAAAACAAAACTCCTTTGACCCGTACGTGAGGCATTCTAAACACCCGTTTCCATATTTCTGTCGCATCGTATCAATTATTGGGCCCGAGGGCTCTGCGCTTTTACCATTTTTCCCACCCATCTTTTCAGGCGTGGACACGTTAACGTTACCCTTACAATATAGTCGTCACTATACAGCGTATGTTTTTTATTCTATTGAAGGAAAACCTTTTTGCAAAAACCTCGTTTGAAACTCACGCTATGTTGGAAAATCACGAATACCTTATTTCAAACTTATTTGAAACTCACGCTATGTTGGAAAATCACGAATACCTTATTTCAAATGTTATTTGAAGTTCACGTTAGTTATTTAATTTTAACCACGGTCTTACAACAAACCAATATCTTGTAGTCAAGCGATCGGTGTTACGATCTCAAAATGTTTTTATTCTGAGTTAAATCATCACCGTATAACACAATCCTACTTTCTACGTAAAAGCGTGAAAGTGATACGTCAGAAAACGAAAAAAAGGGAGTTTACATGAACCATTCGTAAAACAAAACCACAAACGTTAAACACATTTGTGTTACCCAAATAAAAACAAAAAACAATTGTATTACCCAAATAAAACGACTACTTGACCACTCATCTGTGTCTGTTAAATCATATGACCTTAGTATAATTTTACCATTACTTTTACAATTGGAATTTTAACTTTCTTACCCGCCTGTAGAAATTAATTCTTTTCCGTTGGATCCGCGTGCCCGTCAATCAGAAGCTCCCGTAGGTCTGGCGGTTCTCTCTCTCTTGGCTAATGAGGTATGAGACAAAAAAACGTCAGTTTTGGATTTCTGGGAGAGGCCAGCGGTCCTGTTCCGCGACGCCAAGTTGTTATGGAATATTCCTATGAACAGGCGGGAGAAGAGTGTCAAAATGTTATCAATTCAATGTCAAAATGAAACAGAGTCTGGATGAATGATCAGAGTTGTAATAGTCAATTTATTTCGCTTGCAAGCAAAAGAGAGCACTATCCCACAGACACTTCTCTGTCATCTGTGTGAGAGGCTCTGAAAAACATCGTAAATGCATGGACATTTTATACCCGAGTCACAGACAGAAATACACCAATACACAATACACCAATACACAAATACACAATGGGGACAGACAGCCAGGAGCCTCCTGGTGAAAAGAAATTAAGTCATAGTATGCAGAGACGGAGTAAAACAATGTGAGCCATCAGACACCATAAATACCTAAAGAGGGTCACGCCCCCCCCCCCCTCTAATGCTAAACACAAGGAAATACCGTATGCAAGACCCCTCTGTCTGTCCCCGTCTGGGGAGACAGACAGAATACACAGGAACAAACAGATAGCAAGACTCTTTAGCCCTAAAACATGAGACTATGTCATATTTTCCCATAACAGTATTTTCTCAAAAGACCAGGAGAAGGCTTTCGACAGGGTGGATCACTGTTTTTGGCTTGGGTGGGTTTGCTGTACAGTGGTGCTGAATGTATGGTAAAAATGGGAGTTGACCTGAGTCGACCGATCCCTATAAGGCAGGGTTGTCCTATCTCAGGGCAACTATACAGCCTCGCTTTTGAGCCTCTGTTGTGCAGGCTGAGAAGTCGGCTCAGTGGTCTGTCACTGCCTGGGTCCTCCAGTCTTTGTCGTCCCGTCGCTGTGTCTGCGTATGCTGATGATGTAAACATCTTCATCAGGGACCAGGGAGATGTTCTATGTCTGCAGAATACTTTATCTCTTAATGAGAGGGCTTCATCTGCATGGGTGAACTGGGAAAAATCTGAAGCCTTATTGGACAGTGGAGACATCAGACGGTGCCTCACCTGCCTGGAGGTCTTCAGTGGGGAAAAGGAGGTTTAAAGGTGTTGGGTGTGTTTTTAGGCTCCGAGTAGTAGGGAGTTAAGGAGAAGGTGTGTGCTTGGTTTTCTCGATGGAGATGATTGCTGCCCCAGTTGTCATATAGGGGACGAGTTCTGGTTGCCTTGACTCTGTGGCACAGACTCATCGCTCTGACGCCACCTGGAGGCCTCATAGCAGAGATACAGAGGTCTGTCGTGGACTTCTTCTGGTCGGCACTGGATTCGTGCAGCAGCTCTCTATCTGCCTGTGGCAGGGGGGGGGGGGGGGGGGGGGGCAGGGTCTCATCGATATCCAGTCCAGGATCGCCTCTTTCAGACTCCGGACTGCACAGAGGCTGCTCTATGGCTGTGGCCCCAGCTGGATGGACACGGCTCGACTGCTGCTAAGGAGAGCTGGGCGGTTGGGGTATGACAAGCAGCTCTTTCTCCTACAACCTGAGGAAGTGGACTTGGCCGGACTGACGCCGTTCTACAGCTCTGTTCTGCAGGCATGGCAGGTTAACATCTCACGTGAAGCTGATGAGACTCCGGGCGTGTGGCTGCTGGAGGAACCTTTGTTTTTCCAACAGCTTCATAAGGACTCAAACGCTGCAGTCTGCCAGCCTGAGAACGCGTCTGAGAGAAGCCGGCTGCACTAAACTGGGACATTTGGTGAAGATGTCAACAGCAGCATCTATGGTCACCTTCAGGCAGAACACCAACAGAATAGTGGAGGAGGTCTGTGCCGCCCTGCCACAACGCCTGAGAGCAGTTGCAGGAAACTGTACTGTCTGACCAGTGGGATGAAGAGAGTGAGTTCATTGAAAAATGGACAGCAGACCTCCAGTGGAGGGTTGTACATGGAGCTATAGCACACCTGGCTCCACACATTGGGGAGGAGTGTTGTTTCTGCTGTCAGACTGAGACGCTGGAACACTTGTTTGTTCAGTGTCCTCGGCTCTCAGCACTCTTTGAATGTTTAAAGGGATGGTTTCAGGGTCTTGGGGGGGGGGGGGGGTGCGTGGCCTAAAAAGTTTGGGAACCGCTGTTTTAGAGTGTTTGTTTTCACTGCAATCGTGAAATAAAGGGACTTTTAAATCTCTCTCGCTCTCTGTCTGAGTGGAAGGAGTACGGAGTTGACGGAGCGTGTTTGAGAGCAATTCACAGCGATTTTTAGATATTTTTCTTCACTGGGTAATGTATATTATAGTGTATTGTGGTGTGTAGGGTTCACGGTGTTTGTGTATATTTTTAGGGGGTTTTAGGGTATTTGTTTGAGAGTGTTTTTTGCAGTCGATCAGCGCGTGCTGATCGGCGTGCTAAACGCCAGCATGGACCTGCACAAGCCGAGGAAACACGGTGTGAAAATCGCGCCGTGTTTCGCGTGTTCAGTGGAGGACTGCAGCCTGGCAGTGGGGAAGGTGGTCGGCCAAAGCAGTGTGAAGTCCGCTGCACGGATGAACAATGCTGTGGTCATTTTTTTAGATAGTGTATATATAAGGCCAATACGGTGGTGGAGAACGGGATTGTGGTGCATGATACCCTCGTATCCGTTCTTCCTCTCAGCACACCGGCGGTTAAAATCACTGTGTCTAACGTCCCACCGTTCATTAGAGATGATACAATAATCAAAAATCAAAGAACTGTCCAGACACGGGAAGATAGTATCCCAGGTTAGAAAACTATCTTCTGGGTGTAAATCTCCTCTACTAAAGCACGTGGTGTTTCACAGGAGACAACTCTTCATGATCCTTAACAGGAATGAAGAGCTCAACCTCGTGTTTAAGCTGAGAGTGGAGGAATTTGACTATGTCATTTTTGCAACTTCCGATAACTTGAAATGCTTTAGTTGTGGTAGGGAGGGACATCAGAGCAAAGCATGTCCTCAAAAAAACTCTGCTGAACAGGACGGTGGTAAAAGATGTCGGGTTGACAGGCAGTGAGGTGAGGAGGCGGTTAAAGTCCCTCAACTGAAGAGGAAAACGAAGAGCAGTGAAAGCTCACAGGCAATAAAAGTGGCAATAAGTACAACAAAAGGAAGCCAAGGAGCAGCAGAGTCTGAGTCCAGTATGGAGGAGGACTCTGCTGCTGCCAGTGAGTTCTCTGGCGTAAGGGCTGGCAGCTGTAGGAGCACTCAAGGATACAGTGTGGGGAGAATAAAGGGTTTTCTACAAAAAACAAAAGGTGAAAGGGAAGTCAAATTAGAGGATTACTTCTCTGACGAAGAGAAGCTCTCCAACGTTTTAAGGGCACATATGAGCAGCAAAGACAAAGGAGTCTACAGAGTAAAGATAGTTCAAAAGATAAACAAAGAATTTGACAATGATGACGGGAATGACGAATATTAGGATCAGTTATTTTTCAAGTCAAAGATATTGTTTTGTTTGTTGGTTTTAATTGATTTAACTATGAGTCTTTTAAACATAAACACGTTAAATGTAAATGGAGCCAGAGACTCAGTGAAGGTCTCTACTCTACCAGTTAATGAAGATCAAAAGGGACAGATGTAATGTTTCTGCAAGAGACTCATAATGACTCGGCAAACGAGACCGAATGAAAGAGAGAGTGGGGGGGCGAGGTGGTGCTGAGCCACAGGAGCACCACCAGTGGGGGGGTGGGGATCCTGTTCTCCAAAATACTTGCTCCGGAGTCTCTAGAGGTGGGGAAGGTGGTGGAGGGCAGGCTGCTGGTGGTGAGGGCAAAACTTGAACTTTTTAATTTTGTCTTCATGAACGTGTATGCTCCTGTGTCTGGACCTGAACGAGTGTGTTTTTTAAAGGTTTTAAGTAGTGTGTTAGGCAGAGTGAATGTGGAGGACTTTTTATTTTTGGGAGGAGATTTTAACTGCACGGAGAATGATTCAATAAACAGGAACCACCTGGAACCTCACGGTCCTTCACAGAGAGCACTGAGGCAGCTGGTAGCAGAGCATGAGGTGGTCGATGTCTGGAGGAGGATGAATGGGGACAAGAGACAGTACACGTGGGCTCATTCAAGAGGCAATTTGTTTTCCCTCGCTAGACTGGACAGGTTTTATTGTTTTAAACACCATTTCAACGTCTTTAAAAAGTGCAGCATGCTGCCTGTTGGGTTTACTGACCACGCTCTGGTTATGTGCAACATTTTTATCCCCAACGTAAAGCCAAAAAGCGCATAATGGCATTTTAACGTCTTTTAGATGATACACATTTTAAGGAGGTTTTTAGGTTTTTTTGGAGCAGTTTTAAAGGCACAAAACATGAATTTAACTCTTTGAAACAGTGGTGGGATCGTGGGAAGGTGGAGATAAAGCAGCTCTGTCAGCAGTACACTTTCAATGTCACACGGGACATCACCAGATCTATGAAAGATCTGGAGTTTGAAATCGTGGAGCTGCAGAATTTAGCAGAATCCACTGGAGATCGAGATCATATTAAAGATCTCAAGTCTAAAAAGTCTGCTCTTACAGACCTGCTGGGCACTAAGGCCCAGGGAGCGCTGGTCAGGTCCCGCTTCATGGACACAGCACTAATGGACGCACCATCCAAGTTCTTCTTTGGACTAGAGAAGAAGAATGGGCAGAGCAGGGTCATACATGCTCTACGCTCTGAGTCAGGGCAAGAACTCAGAGACCCGGAGGAGAGCGGTGAGTTTTTACTCTGAACTCTACTGTAGTGAATACACCAGTGACATTGAACAGTTTGTGTCTCTGTGGAGAACTTCCAAAGGTCCCAGAAGGTGTGAATGCCGGGTTGGAGGGTCCTCTGGTGACCGATGAACTGCACGCGGCTCTGCAGGGCATTGGGGGGGGGGGGGAAGGCCCCCGGAATTGATGGGATCCCGATAGAGTTCTACAAAGAGTTCTGGAGCGTGATGGGCGAGGATCTGTTAACCGTGTTCAACGAGAGTTTTAAAGACATGATGCTGCCGCGCAGCTGTAGGAGCAGTAATAACTTTCCTGCCAAAAAAAGGAGACCTGCAGGAAATCAAGAACTGGCGTCCTGTGTCCCGTCTCTGCTCCGACTATAAGATCCTGTCCAAAGCGCTGGCCAACCGGCTGAGCGAGGTGATGGACCAGGTGATCCACCGCGACCAGACCTACTGCGTGCCTGGTAGGAGCATTCTGGACAATGTGTCCTTAATTCGTGATATTTTGGACATCTCTGGTTCTTTGGGCATTAAAACTGGTCTCATTTCGCTAGACCAGGAAAAGGCTTTTGACCGTGTTGAGCACCTTTACCTCTGGAAGACTCTAGAGGGTTTTGGCCTCAGCCCAGGTCTCATAGCTATGATCAAGGTTTTGTACCAGGACATTGAGTGTGCTGAAAATTAATGGAGGTCTAAGCGCCCCCTTTAGAGTGTTTAGAGGGGTGAGACAGGGCTGCTCTCTCTCAGGGATGCTGTATGCGCTGGCTATAGAACCCATGTTGTGCAAAATCAGAGCGAACATTGAAGGTCAGGTTTTAAAGGGTTTTAACAAAAGTTTTATTATATCAGCTTATGCTGACGACGTTGGGGTCTTTGTTAAAAGTCAGGAGGTCAGTACATTAACAAATATTGTGAAGGACTTCGGCACCCTGTCAGCTGCAAAGGTGAACTGGGCAAAGAGCGAAGCACTGGCAGTGGGGAACTGGAGGGAGGGTATGCCCAACCTACCGGGGGGGTTGACCTGGAAAAAGGATGGTTTTAAATATCTTGGTGTGTATGTGGGGAATGAATGTATTGAAAAAAAGAACTGGGAAGCAGTTGTGGAGAAAATGCAGGGAAGACTGGCTAAATGGAAATACCTGAAGCCACAGATGTCGTACAGAGGCAGGACTCTGGTCATCAATAATCTGGTGGCTTCGGCTCTGTGGCACAAGCTGGCCTGCATGCACCCCCCTAAAGGCCTCACACAGAGACTACAGGCCATCCTCACAGACTTCTTCTGGGACAGGCTGCACTGGGTCCCTCAGAGCGTACTCTGCCTACCTAAGGAGGAGGGGGGTCAGGGGCTGGTGCACATCGACAGCAGAGTGACCACCTTCAGGGTCCAGTTCTTACAAAAGTACCTTACAGGTCCAGCGGATGTGGTGTGGAGAGAGGTGGCAGACTGTGTTTTAAGGAAGGCAGCTGGTCTGGGGCTGGACACTGCACTTTTTTTAATGGATTTTAACCTTTTTAAATTGTGTGGATTATCTCCCTTTCACCAGTCACTTTTTAAGGCTTGGAACTGTTTTGAATGTAAGAGACCAGGACCTACATGCTCCCTACACTGGCTGCTTCAGGAACCGCTGGTGTACGGGGCCAGGTTGGATGTCCAAGACGGCACAACACCAGGTCTGACCAGCATGCTGTGCTCCTCTGGAACCACCACCCTGAGGAGACTAGTGGATGTAGCTGGGCCCAGACTGACCGACGCATCTGCAGTGGCTTCTCTGCTCGGACTGAGATCCATCCGGCAGAGCACGAGGATTCTGAGCAGGTGGGCGGGGAGACTGACGGAGGACGAGGTCGAGATGCTGCAGGAGTACGAAAGAGGAGAGGAAGCTCCCGACTCCACAGATCCTTTTCCGGATCTAGAACTTATTCCACGGCTGGATGGGGTCTCAGGACCCTTATTCAATGACGCAGAGTGTAAACTCTTGGACCTCCACACAGTGAAAGGCAAAACAATCTACGCAAAGTGTGTAAAAGTGCTCAACAAAAACAAACTGAACCGGAGAGCCGACACTGTGTGGACAGAAACTGAACTTGGACATTGGTGTGAAACCAGGTTGGAGGGTTTTATATAAACCTCCTGTTAAAAAGAGAACTGGAGACTTACAGTGGAGGATTTTGCACAGTGCTGTAGCGGTTAATGCTTTTATTTCTGTTATTAATCCCACTGTTTGTAGCCAATGTCCATTCTGCGAGGAGGTAGAGACCGTGTTCCACTGTTTTTATTATTGTGACAGACTCTGCAACCTTTTTGACACACTGCAGGATGTTTTTAAAGGGTTTGGTGAGACCTGGTCCAGGACCACCTTCATTCTAGGAGTCTTGTATAAAAAAGTGAACGCCTCCAAATGGAAGCTGTTGAACCACTTGGTTGGAGAGGCCAAACTGTCAATTTACAAAAGTAGGAAGAACCGAGTAGAGGACAGAGCAGGACAGGAGGCTCTCCCTATGTTCATCGCTCTGGTCAGAGCAAGAGTTTGGGTTGATTTTAGATATTTTAACAGTATGAACAACATGAAGGATTTCAGTGAAAAGTGGTGCTACGGTGAAATAATATGTTGTGTGGCTGGAGAAGAACTAGTTTTTAACGCTCCTTTTAGCACACTGAGGAGCAACTGTTTTGTGTGCCGATATTGTTTTAAGTAAAATAAAGTCTCTCTCTCTCTCGGCTGCTAAACTCCACCATGGGCCTGATTGATTTGACCAGGAAGCACGGGGTGAGGATTCCGCCGCTGTTCGGGTGTTCAGTGGAGCTCTCAGCTCACCGGCGGTGAAAGTCACTGTATCAAACGTTCCTCCGTTTATTAGGAACGATGACATAATCTGGTTCTCATGAAGACCGGAACCAGAAAGGCACTGAGGAGGGCAGAGGGGACAAGCAGGACGGACAAGAGGGAACAAGTGGAGCTCAGGAGGCGAGGGTGGAGGAGACGGGTGTGGCCCAAGAGGTGAGGGTGGAGGAGACGGGTGGGTTACAGGGCGTGACTGAGAGAACTGGAGGGCAGGGGGAGTCAGGTAGTGAGGTAGGCATGGAGGAAAATGAGGAGCAACTCAAAGCTCCTCAGCTGAAGAGGAAACAGAGAGGGAATAGTGGAAACTCACAGGCCAAAAAAGTGGCAACGACAGCAAGTATAGGAGCAGCTGAGTGTGAGCCCAGTCTGGAGAAAGATTCTGAATCCAGTCAGGAGGAAGACGCTGCTGCTGACAGTGAGCTCTCTGAATACAGGGCTGGCAGTTGTAAGAGCTCTGAAGGCTACAGTGTGGAGAAGATACAGGATTATCTGATGAAGAGTAAAAATGTAACAGGAGCTAAAGTGGAGGACTACATCTCTGACAAAGAGAAGCTCTTAAACTCTGTCAGAGCACACATGAGGAGTAAGGACAGAGGAGGTCTCACAGAACAAGAAGGCTTCAGACTGAAAAAAATAGTTCAGATACTAAAGAAAGAGCTGAACAATGATGGAGCTAAGGGAGAATAAGAGACCGGAGCCCACATGCTCACACTGGCTGCTTCAAGAACCGCTGGTGAACAGAGCCAAGATGGACATCCAGGGTGGCACGACTCCAGGTCTGAGCAGCAGGCTGTGCTCCTCTGGGACCACCGGCCTGAGGACACTGGTGGAGGTAGATGTTCCTGGACTGAGGGTCGCACCTGCAGTGGATTCTCTACTCAGGCTGATTTCCATCTGGCAGAGCAGGAGGATCCTGAGCAGGCTGGCGGAGAGGCTGATGGAGAGCGAGGTCGAGATGCTGAAGGAGGACGACAGAGGAGAGGAAGCTCCTGATTCCACAGATCTATTTCCAGATCAAGGATTTATTGCAGAGCTGGATGGGGTCTCAGGACCATCATTCAGTGGCACAGTCTAAAGAGTCTGAACATGAACAACAACATGGACTAATATTCAATGTTCCTTGAAAATATTATGAAGAGAATCTGTTTTGATTGTTGTTTTGGTTTGTTTTGTTGATTTGTGTCGATTGTATTGCCGTGGCAATGTTTTTTTCATGTTTTAAGTAAATAAAGATTTCTAAAAAATCTAAAAAAATCTCTCTCTCTCTCTTTCAAAGTTAGATACTGACACTTTTAAATAAATGTTTACATTGTAATCATTTTGTCATATGGATTGCCTATATTGTAATTTTATTATGTCGCATATTCTGGACACTGCACGTCTGTCTGTCTGTCCTTTTAGAAGAGTTGCTCTTCCAGATGTTTCTTCCATTTATTATTTTTTTTCTTTATCTGTTGCAAGGGTCTGAGGACAGAGGGTGTTGTAAGACTGTAAGCCCGCTGTGATTTGTGATATAGAAATTACAATTTTGACTTGACAAGTCACACATTATGTCTAGGTTTCCCCTACACCCCGACTAAGACTGACTTATTATAATTTGATTGTGCTGAACTCATGTTCTCCTTTCTGTCCGACGATCAAGTACCAGCGTTTGAGAAGCACAGGGTTATAAATCATTGACTGACGTCTGACCACATTCCCCTCCGTGTGTGGCTGCTGTAAGTCGCAGTGAGAGGTCTTCCTGTCAGTCCAGCTTTGGCAGGGATTGATTCTGGTGTGTTAAAGGCTGATATTTCCTGCTGATCCGGCAACACCTCGCACTGCAGCTGAGCCTGGTTGGTGACTGTGACACATGGGCTGAAATATTGAAGCTGGACACAGTGTAAGAAAGGCTTCAGGTGTCAAAACTACAACAGCAGGAATAAATTGCTGTGTTGTTGCAACTTGTCAGGCAGGGTCAGGTGAAATATCACTGTGCATTTCAAGGAGAATACTACTCAATTTCTGGATCTGATTTTATAAAAATGACCAAGGAAGGTCACGTGTCTATTGCTGAAAAACAGGTCAAAATGATTAAGGGTATATTGAGATCATGCGTTTTTATTCTATTTGTAAGAAAAAAGAAAAATGTAATTTAGATTTAGCTGCTAGCAGCAATGAGCGAGTCCTCACAGCTCCGTGCATGTTGAGGGTACTGGCAGGATGACGGTTGATGTTGATATTTCATGAACATCGAACACTGCACAAATGAGTGAGACGTTATTTCTTGTGTGTGTGGTGGTTCTCCTGCTTAATGGGGTTCAATTCCCTGCATATTATATTCTTTATATGTATTGTATCTAACAGATGTCACTTAAACTCTTAACATAAAATCAATCATTGAAATAAGGGAAATGACTACTCTTGATTTATTACCTCAGTAAACATTGTAAACATGAGTTTATGGTCTCAATCTCTAGTTTCAAGTCTTCTTCTATACAGCATGATGTTCATTTAGTAAATGATGGTCCATTTAGAGTCAATCAGCCGATAAAGTGTGGTATGCTTGAGGTTGTGGCTACGCTGTGATTGTCAGGTTGCTATCACGGCTATGGCTCCGACAACTACACGGCTGTGCCATAGATTATAGGGATGGCAACCAACATGTCATGCTGTCCAGGTTCTTGGATTGTCACCTTAAAACGATTGCGCAAAGATCGTTGATGCATCAGGCGTCAACTTGGCTCCACTATGAATTATGCGGTTCAGTCAGAAGTGCACTGTTTAGGGGTTGAGTTTCTAAAGGCTTTAGTTGGTGATATGTTTTTGCATGCATTAAAACAATTCTATTTCTGTGGCCACCAGTGGCGGCCGTGCATTTTATACCTGGGCCTTCACTGCTGTCCTGCATCTGAAATACCACCTTATAACCACATTGTGGCACCACAGCTATTATTCATTTTTAAGGCTGTAACTATGTACGTCTTCGTATTAAACCGTTCGGTACGAGTCGTTTGAATAACGCTCGAGCATTTAGAGAATGCAAAAGCCTAAATTCAGGAAAATATAATGTTCTCAGCTGGTCTGGCTGTGGGATCCACCGTCATTCCTTAATGACAAGCCGCGACCCAAAGCGATCATAGGAATTTACTTTCACAACTTGAACGTACTGCTCTGCAGTGTCTTTCCTCGTCTCAGTCCTCTGCGTCATGGTGCATCTCACATAGTCAGAATGCCCGTATTTGATTGGCTGAGCTGCATCACGTGATGCGATTCACTACCCATCAGCCTCTGCTGGCTGTTAAGTTTCATTTCACGATGGATACATCCCAAGTCTCTTAATTGCATCCCTGTTTCCCTCACTTGCGTCCTTTCCTTGCGTCTTAGTCCCTCCCACCAGGGATGCATGGAGGAAACCATGCAAGGAGAGAGGAACGAGGAAATGAGTTTTAAGATACATGAGACGTCCTTTCCTCTGAAACGTCATGTGAAGCGACGTCTGTTTCTGATGACGGAGGATCAGCTGTCAGTCGGCTTTAACAGCTGGAGAGACTTTTGAGAAGTTTGTGTTTGGTCACATGATCACTGTACTTAATAACAGTAACTAATAATTAGTGCTGGGCAACAATTAAAATTTTTAGTCGCATGGATTTTTTGCGATTAATCGCATTGTTATGGCAAAGTTCAATAATGAATTCAAAAGTAGTGTATTGTGCACTTTTATTTTAAAGTACTGCTATATGAACAAAGGTCAATAACATTTGGTTTGTAAACACTTCAAACACATCAGGTTCTTGTGAGCAGCAGTATTCCCTTTACACAGCAGCAGTTCTATCTCTTCACTATCTGTGCTCAGTGTGTGACTGTATGTGAAACGTTCCACTGCTGTGCAACAGGAATAAAATGTTTCAGCACGTTTCAGCAAAAATGACTTCATGACAGTCAGAGCATGTGAATGCAGCTCTACTGTTCATCAATATCACTCCGAGGTGATGATGGTGACCCAGCGATCAAAGAATAAATACACTTTATGCACAATTTAGGTGTATTTTCCCTTTAACTCACGAGATGCAGGTAGCATGTTTTATACTTAATGTGAATATAATTCACTTTATCTTATTCTGAAATATCGTATTCTGAAAACCGGACGTTCGTCTGAAGAAACCGGATGTTGTCTCACATTAATCTTTCCGCTAACTTTCTTAGCTCATTTTTGAGGCTCATACATGCCGTCATTCGTTGTGATCCTAAAGGTGCGTTCACACCAAACGCGATGCGAATACTAATCGATACTCATCAATACTAATCAGCTGCAGTTTGCTCCACTTCTGTGGCTTTTGTTAGCTTGTCTTGCTTTAGTTTATCCAACTATACTTCTCCCACACGCTGCATCAACGTAGTCTGCTGAAGACTTCGTCCACTGCTGCCAGTGAGCAAGACTATCAAAATAAAAAAAAATAAAAGAAAATAAAAAAAATGCCTTAACGCCGATAAAATAATTGTCGGCGTTAATGAATGAATGCGTTAACGCTAAATGAATGTGTTAACTTGCCCAGCACTACTAATAACTAACAAAGACACACAGTGATCACCACTGTAGGTGTTTCTCTCTGTAGTCCGTTAACAAACTGTGTCCTGTTTACAAGTACAGGATCCATTTCTACCGGCGAAAAGCTCTACTTAAAACAAGCTGCACTGGAAGCAGAGCAACTGAGGAAGACAGGAGCTGCGCAATGAGAAAATAAGAATGGGAAAACAAATAATAATACATGTAGTGTATTTAAGAAAAATTATTAAATTATAATATATATAGCTTTGTGATTCTGTTTAGGCCAGCAGAGAAGGCCTTGCAGGCCCCGACGGCCCACCACTGGTGGCCACAGACCTAACCTCATACCCTCTCACCTTCTACCTCCGGAGATCACTCATTCCCACGGTCCCCACTAAGCAACGCCACTGTTACACAAACCACTACTGGTGAACCAGACCCCAACAGCAAGGTAACATACTGTAAATGTGTTTTACTGATTAATTCCTTTTTAGAAAGTTTAAAATGCACGTCCCGTTATAACTTTATGGTCATTTTTAAGAGACTGTTCCTTATAAGGGACCAGCACCAGCACAGCCCCACTGCTGGAAGAGGTGAGTGGGCCGGAGCGATGGAGACGGAAGCTTTGTGCTGACAGTAAGGGACTGAGAAGAGACAGACTGAGAGGACAGCTACACAACTCCTCCTGGTTGAGAAGCTCA
Organism: Ophthalmolycus amberensis; assembly: GCA_024529925.1. Classification (NCBI taxonomy): domain Eukaryota; kingdom Metazoa; phylum Chordata; class Actinopteri; order Perciformes; family Zoarcidae; genus Ophthalmolycus; species Ophthalmolycus amberensis. Next base: position 659,257 of record JAFEUB010000126.1, on the reverse strand, counting down.
CCGTACTTCAGCGGCAGGAGACACGCGTGAGAATACAGCTTCTAAAGAAGCAGCTTGCTTCAGATTCAACCCATGATCTATCGTCTCATTTCTGTTCAGCTTCTTCAAATCGTTTTGTTAGAGACCACATTGCGAAATTTTGTGGTTAGTGGCCAACTATGTAGTTCTTTGTTGGCAATGTTGCCAAATAAAACAATGGAAAGGACAATACAAACCTTGTTTGAACCCCTCATTCCTGCTGTATCTGCTAGCCTGCTGTGTGCCCACAAACAAATAATGTAGTTACTATATTTAAGTGAACTAGACTTTGGATACATGTTGCCGGTATTTGTTACACTTGTATTTACAGCTGTTTTTGCAGTTGTGGCCGAACCATGTTACCCTGCTGACCTAGCACACAACAGCAAAGAAATAGCAGTGTCTACCCCAGACGAGTAGAACATCCTCAACATGGTACTACAAAGGGCATTGACATGATAAAATAGGCAAATAACACATTTTGCTATTTTGCTTCCCAGTACCTGCAGTGGCCGAATGAAACTCATTTATTCCCTTACATAAATTACAACGTTATTAATTAGATGGCAATTTTATAATTCTCACTAATTGAAAAAAGAATCATCAAAGCCTCATTTCACAGATCATCATTGTCATCCATCTCATCATCAATCTCCAACTCATCATCGACACTGACGAAACCAGCAGCCAACTGTTCAATGAGAAACGAAATGATCCACAAGACCGGCTCCATCCCTCTTTTTTCAACCACCTCTGACCCTCGTTATCCAGGTATTCAAGGATACGTTATTGTCATCATGCAACACAGGGATGCACAATGAAATGCAGTTGTACTCTATTTACAACAAAAGAAAAACATGACAAACTACACAAAAGCAGGAGTACTTTCCTGTAGTGCATGTTTGAATTTGCATCATAATGAATGTAAAAAGCAGCAACACAAACAGTTATCTGGTCAGATAACATGGCCGACATCTTTACATTCAAATCTCAAAATGAGGAAAACACTACCCATCAACTGTGACTGTGTTTGAGCACCAACATCATGATGTGAACAGAGTCCTCCTCCTCTGGTCCGCCAGAGTCCTGCTCTCTGTCCTACTGTCCACCCGTCAAGTGCTGCTTGAACCTGGACCACGATAGATCCAGGTCTCTGTGAAGATGTGGGCTCTCTTAAAGTCTTATTTCATCCATCACATTTTTCTGTGACCGGGAATCAGACAGCCAGGAGTAGACTGGGGAGTGGAGTAGCCTTAGGTCCTAGCTGGGTTAGCTTAGCTTAATAATTGGCGGAACCATGAATTCTGCTCTCTACCAGAAACTCCTGAAGGAGAATGTCATCAGTTGGTGATCTCAAGCTCAAGCACACTTGTGTTCTGCAGCAGGACAATGATGCGAAACACACCAGCAGGTCCACCTCCGAGTGGCTCAAAATGAAGGTTTTCGAGCGGCCTAGTCAAAGTCCGGACTTAAATCTGATTGAGATGCTGTGTGCATGACCTCAAACATGGCATGGCGGCATGCTCGAAAACCATCCGATGTGGCTGAATTAAAACAATTCTGCAAAAAAGAGTGGGCCAGAACTCCTCCACAGCGATGTGAAAGACTCATTGCCAGTTATCACAAACGCTTGATTACAGTTGTTGCCGCCAAGGGTGGCACAACCAGTTATTAGGTTTAGGGGGCAATTACTGTTTCACAAAGGGCCAGGTAGGTTTGGATAGCTTCTCTCCCTTAAGAAATGAAATCATAATTTAAAAACTGCATTTTGTATTTACTTGGATTATCTTTGTCTAATATTAAAATTAGTTTGATCTGAATCATTTAAGTGTGACAAATTTGCAAAAAAATACAAAAATCAGGAAGGGGGCAAATTTTTCCCAGCACTGTAGGTGTCCAGGATCCTCATTACTGCTGACCCAGCTCTACTGCATGATGGCTGTGTTTCACCCTCTGGTCAGACTGGAGGTCACGGATCTCGTGACCTCAACCTGAAATGTATGGTAGCTTATATTAAGCTATCCCTGATTTGCAAACCAACAACCAGGTTATTGAAGCTTCTCCACATCCCCGCTAACAGTGCACTGACTGTATTAAGCAAGCTACTGTGTAGGAGTTCACGTAGCTGCCTCTGGTTGTGATTTTGCTTTTTTCCCCCCACTTATGAATAAGAGGACAGAGCTGATTGTTTGCGTCTCCCAGGATTGTTTCAGATTTATAGAGTTAGGTTTTCGCTGTTACATCCAATTATGTGCACCCATCACAGTATTTGTGTCACGTTCTCTCAGGTTCAGCTAAGACTCAAGCGCAGACACAGACACGAGGTGAAGTTTAAAAGTAAGGTTTTTTACTTGTCACCCAAAAAAGTCAAACAAAAACTTAAAGCGACTCCAACAGGGAGCGGGCAAAAAATCCAAACTGAAATAAAAAAAGGCAAAGTCACAAAAAAGGAAAAGGGACAAAGCAGGAGCAAGCGCTGGAGCATGGAGCAGACACGAGGGAGACACAATGCTGGAACAGACAGGGCAACGAACAAGGACGATCTGACAACCAGAGCAGGGAAAGCAGGGGAGTATATATGTGTGGGGTGATGAGGAGATTGAAGGCAGCTGGGTGGACTGGGCAGGTGAGTAGGATGAGTGTAATCAGGAGACACAGAGACACAGGAACACGGGGCAAAGCCTAAACCGTGACAATTTGTGGTAGTGTCACTGCATTACAGCGATAACGATACGTTGTTCTGGCCCATTCTCTGGTAGGACACCAGTCAATCTAATACTGGGCAGGATGTGTGCCTAATCCAGACCGCTTCACAAAATGAAATTCTAGAATAAGTTCAGTCTGGAAGAATATGCTTTTGCATGCTAGGCCTGTCGTTTATTTCTCGCCATTCACTTATCTCACGCATATTCACTCATAATTTCCTTGCTGTCATTGTTTGGGGCTGTTAATAATGATATCAGCTGTTCTGATCAGGTGGTGTGTTTTCAGGACGAACTGACTTATGCCCACATTACCTTTTTCCAGTCTCGTTGGCAATAGTGAGCCAATGTCCTATTCCTCAGCAGAGGAGAACTTCTTTTTCTCCACGTCAGCGAAGCTCATAAAGTCTGTAGGCAGCATGACGCTGAACTCATTCAAGCAAGTGCCCTGGTCATTGCTGACCTCATCACAAATCTCAATAACCATGCTCAGTTGGCCGAATGAAGCTCTAGCGTAAGTTTAGTCAGGAAGACTATACTCTTGCATGCCTAAGCCCGTAGTTTATTTCCCATACATCTGCCAATCACTCCTCACTCATTATTTCCTTGCTGTTATTGTTTGGGGCTGTTTAACATAATATCAGCTGGTCTCTCTATCCAATAGCACAATGACACAATTACATCGTTGGCTTATCATCTTGCTGCTGTCTCTCTTAAATATGATTGTCTCTCTACCTTCAGTACGTTCATGCTACTGTTACGCACCCCTCCACCTCCCCATCTCCACCCAGTCTTCATCATCTTCATCAACTCTTCATTATATCAGCCTCATCAGCCACCATCACCTGTGTCTGGACTCCATGGGGGGATTTATATTGTTGCTGCTCAGGGCAGACGCCCCTCTATTACAAGTCTCCCTGTAGAGTCCAAGCACCAGACTCTGAAGACTTTATCATCACATATCATTTGTTCACAATAAACAATTATCTTTTCTTTATCTGACTTGTCTCTCCTGATTGAAATGGCAGTTTTCTTCCATGGTGTGCCATTGCACTCGAAAGTTGTCAATGATGCGTCCATCTGTGGGCTATGGAAGGGTATCTTGTCAGTGGTTCTCGGCCACTGGCCTCCCTCTCGTTCCAGATTTGATGAAATGTGCATTGTGTGACCGCTGAAGTTCACATGCCTGGGGCCAGCATTGGAAACACAAAAGCCTCACTCTAATGCGTCAATCAGTCGTTGGCTTTCTCTTCAAGATTCATGTCACCACGCAAAGTCATCATCACGGCATGCCATGTGACCGACGGTGAAGGTGCTTGCTCTCTAAATGTGCCTTGCTCAGCTTCTATGTCGATATAACTGCTGGTGGTGTTGTGGCTTCACGGCTGCCTTGCTCATATAGAGTTCTCTCTTGACCTGCTCTGTACAAAACGTGTCTCAGGATTACTTCTGTTATTATCTGATTCATCGTAATTATTACCGTCAATATTTAATAAGTCATTTATATGATTGCTCATGTTCATGCCAATTACTTAATATCTTTTGTGTATATTTTCATGGTATTCTACCAATTGCCCATATTGGGGGATTTCTGGTATACGTGTCATATCCATCGTATCGGGTAAGTGATGTAATGTCATCGTATCTGTCCTTCTATTTTGGTAAGTGGTTTATATTCTTGTATTCTCATAAATGTTATATGTCATCTGCTACATGTTCATTGCTTCTGTAATAACTCACAATCATTGTAAACTGATAAGTGGTGTCAGATCCATTACTAATTTGCAGGTCACTGCTGACCTCTTTTGGGCAAATACATTGACTTCTGAATTTCAGGTCTTCAACTTCAATTTATGATCAATGATTAGTTAAAAGTGGGAGGTAATGGAAACATACTGCTTAATCCTAATCCCTTTTTATGTATGTCATTCCAGCACACTAGCCATGTAGCTAATCTAAAACTGTTCCCTCTTCAGGTCACTGCTGACCATTAGCCATTGCTAAAACCTATGCATTGCAAGCAGGGCATTGGTGCCCTCAAGCCTTTGCTGCCTAAACTCAACAGAAAAAAATCGACGGGACATTATTCATTCTAATCTCTTAACCTCAAATTTCTGTCACTCTAGTTATTAATATTCATCTCTTTGCAGATTATGCCATCTTTGTTTGATTATTTGTGACCTCTTTCATTTCTGCTTGGTAAGTAAGTACATTGTATGCAGTTTATCTGTTGTTTGTGTCTTTTTTGGGGGATTTATCATCACACATTATCTATTTATAATGAATAATGTTAATTTCTTCATCTTCATTCTTTCCTGATTGAAATAAAACGGTACATTAACCCAGTACTGTGATACTGACTCAGAAGAAAAAGGCTACCATGTGTCTCCATCGTTCTGTGGCTCTGTTGAGAGCATGTTGTGTTCCTTAGCAAAGTGTGAGCTCAGCAGCAGAAGTTAGAAAAATGGTTTCGTGGTAATCAGGCCAGACTCGCCAACTGACCTCCCCATTTATCTGCCAGCACACCTGCTTTCCATGCATGACGGAGAATACAGCACAACTCTAAGTATATTACACATGAGTCTCCGGTATAGTTTCCCCAAAAGGGCCATGTGTTTGAAACATCATCAGGAGAGAAGAGGAGCATTTCTACTGTATCAGTAAATCAGGGCACTAAGGGGTGAAAAGCAAGCAAAGGTGTATTTCAATTGACATGGAAGAAAAAAGTGATGCAACCTCACAGACATGACAATTGATTTTCTCATCTTACTCGAGGCAATAAAGCAAAAGTGTTTCTCCCAAAAAATCTGACTTTTCTTACAGAACAATCATTTCAAAATCAAGCAGTAGCGGTAATCAAAGTCACATTTGTGTTTTTCCTGTTGACTATAGTGAAGAGTCTAAGTTGTTGAGCCGTGCATGATAACATGCTCACAATGACAATGCTAACATTCTGATGTCTGGCAGGTATAATGTTGAACATGTTTACCATCTTAGTTTAGGCTGTTAGCATGCAACTAGCAGTAAACACAAAGCACAGCCGAGGACTGTCATTATTTCTGCCAGTATTTGATCACAAACATAATAAAGTGTTTGTCTGGTTAAAATTTCAACCCGATGATGAAAAATCCTTAATGTCTGAACTGTATTTCATCCCATTCATTTTAGTCATGGTTATATTTCAGACTAGACGGAGCAGCTGCCTGACATTTCCACCCTTACACTGTAGAATAGAATTTATACTATCTTTATCCCTTTAAGGGGGAAATTTTTCTCTGCATTTGACCCATCCCTGTATATGGGGAGCAGTGGGCTGCCAATGACAGGCGCACGGGGAGCCAGGGGTTCAGTGTATTGCTCAGGTACACTTCGACACGTGACACATCCCAGTCGGGGATCGAACCGTTGACCTTCCGGTTCCCAGACGACCTCTTAACCCAGTGCGCCACGGTCGCTCCCCCAAATTTAATTTTAATTTATGAGGTTAATTTAAGTTTAATTAAATGTAACCAAATCCAGTAGGAATAGGCCGACAATACAATCTTTACTCTGGTTGAAATGATGGCCTTCTGCTGGTCAGGTGAAGCAGCCCTCTTCTGAAGCTAACAATAGTATAATACTCTGTATTTCTCTCTGGAAGACATACACCTTAATATACTGCAATTTACTGGACCTGCATGTGGGACCACGCAAACCAATGTGTCTAAACAATGGACTCTCTTCACCGTCCACATTTTGACAGGAAAAGCACAGGTGGAACTCATCACATAAGCGATGGTTCCATTCAATACCAGAGCTCTACAACTGGGACAACTAAATCATAGCAGCCTTTATTAATGTCAGGAACTACTCCAGTGCTTCACCTGTAACGACATCTCAAATTGTTTGCTGTGAAAGAGGTGACTGTTTAACGATCCCCTTCACATGGTTATTCTACATCTCTGCTTTGTCTTTGTCTACAATCTTAGGATATATTTAGAAACTCTGTCCGGCCTCCAGAGTGCAGTGGGCACTGCTATTTCATCCTTCTATTCTCATTTGAACTTTTAGTTAAAATTCAGTTCAGTTGAAACAGTACCAACATGTTTTACAGATTCGTAAAGTTTCTCTGTTGTGCTCTATTAAAAGTAAATGTTCCATTTGTCAATTGGTGTTTGTAAACATAGCATTCAAATCGGCTCCGAGCGAAGGAGAGAGAGCAGCGATGGTTGAGCGAGCTATAGAGTAAATGAAGAGAATGAGCGTCGTTAGTGAGAGCAAAGCAGCGAATCAGAAAAATTAAATGTTATTTTCTAGTTTTTCCACGGCGGTTATGCTCTTAAGCAAACAAACACACCCACATCTCCGCACAACCCTGAGGAAGGTGCTGAGTTGCCGGACTTTGAATGGTAAACAAACCACTGTGGTAGAGGCACACAGCAGAGAACAGAGAAGAGATGTGTGGCATGGAACAACCTGTTCTCACCTGTCAAATATGGCCGCTTTGTATCCGACAGAGCTAAAGTGGGGCTTCGGCCTCGGTATCAGATGTTGAGGGGCGTGAAAAAGCAGCAGCTGACAACCTGAATGGGCTGCACATCCTAATCACTGTTATTGGCTGAGAAAAACACCTCCGTGTGGTTCCCAAAGGATCCTTGCTGACATCCAGAAACGTCCTGAACACAGCAAATAAGAAGAAAAGCCCGTCTCAGTAGCTGCCGCTCGCTTTCCTACCACAGAAGTAATCTCCCAGCAGCTGGCAGGGAGGCAGGGGGCCGCCAGGTGTGCTGGCTGTCTAATTCTGAACTCATTTGTGGTCTGACAACGACCCGAAAAGAAAAAACATTGTGACTTGTGATGAGTTTTTCCTTTGCTTGTAGTCTATATCAGATATCTGTATGTGACATTGTGACATTTAATAATATGTTCACCAGTCTCAGTTTTTATAATAACAATTACAATAGATGGGAGCATAATGGCATAAAAATCCAGTCAGAAGATCAATGAAGAAAAAGTTACAAAACAAACAGAACAAAACAAATCTGTGAATACAAAATGAACTACAAGTACGGTAAAAAAACAAAACAGTAAGCCATGGAGACGCTTAAAAAAGAAAAGGAAAACAATCAATCCACAAATAAGGGGGCTCCATGTATCAATATTTAATACAAATCCTTAAAAACTAAATCTCTCCTGGACTGCATGCTCCTGTGGGGCGATGTGGATGCTGAAGAAATGCTAAAGAAAAAAACGAACTGAAATATAATTTAAATATAACTTAAATTGTTTTGTTTCGAAGTGTTATTACATCATTATATGTTAATTAGATTAACCACAAGATGAAAACAGAATAAAGCCCCTGATTTTGTGACGCTAACAAGCTTTTTGTTGGCTGCTCTCTGTCTCCATCTATTCTTCTGTCTCTGTGTGCCAGTTAGAAGCTCTTGTACAACAACAGTTGACTGCCTGTGTGATCCAGTTAATGTGTGTGACAGCATTAATCCATTTAAAGTCCATCTGCTGAAGACTCACTCCTATTGGACATCCAGTGAGGAGAAGGAAATATCTCAACACAGATGAATACAGAGGAAGAGGAGTTCTTTAAGACAAGTCAATTCTTCACTAAAGGTGCAGTAGTGGTACAAGACATGCTGCTGAGTTGACCTATTTCATTTACTTGAGTATAAACATGTTCTTCCTATATCTCCATGTCATTATCTCCGCTGCACTTACTGTAAATGTTTACCTGCCCAGACTGCAGAGGTGTTTGCTACATCAGCAAGACAAACTCTGTTATTTGCTTGACTGCATGAGAACTCAACGTTCTTTCACTTCAGGCCAGGCTAATTAAGATAAGGCCTTGTTCAGACTGCCAGCTTTTTGTTTTTGTATCCACACTATATCCAGAGTGATTTAGAAAGACTGAACTGTAAAGAAAACAATCATGGAATATGATTGTTTTTCCACATTTGGAGGTGGATTGACATGCAATTCCAATCTTATATCAACAGATATGTCTCAGTTCAGCAACAATTTCAACGTGTCTTTTGCGTCACTCGCAATGTGACTCACAACGACAACATCAAATCTAGAGTGACGGTGCAGAGCAGAATCCATGCTGCCAGCTGAGCGGCATGGAGACAAGATGGACACCAACAGTCCGTGGATCGGCCTCTCACCTCTCGCTGCACCGTGGAGCCCACCATGACCACCATGCATGCAACATCACAAAGCATAACCTCCTTCCACTTGACTCCACCATTGTTTGCAGGGAGAAATGATTCTCCATTCCATCTCTCATACGTTCGTGTTGGAAAGCCGGGTCAGCAGCGTATCTACGTAGTTACTGACACATACAACGTTAGCACAGCAACGCATCTAGATCGGTTGCTTATGTCCGGACACACAAACTGATCTCATCTCAGATCAAGATCTCATTTCCAAGAGAGACCTGAGAACATAAAACATTCACAAGAACACAATCAGCAAAACAACACAGATACACATAAACAAGGAATTTTAAACAGTTTCAAGAATCACTGTATTGTGAGGGTAGTTTGTGATTCATTCCATTCAAAAGGGGTATAGTTCCAGTTCTGCCAACATCAGTGCGTACATGATATCTAAGATAAAGTAGCTACTGTATCATGTTCTGTAGTTACTAGATTTAAATGGGACAAGAGATGTTCAACAGTAAAGCTTTATGAATGAATAACAGATTATAATAATTCCTCTTGACTGTAAGGTCCATCCACCCGTGAACAATGACTTTGAAATTTGCCATTTGTAATAAAGCGTAATGCACTATGATACACAGGGTTTAACTGCTGAAGTGAAGGAAAATGTCTTGCTTTTTGCTTCTACATGATCTCAGAATCTTTCCTTTTTCTATCATTTCATATTGTCATACCTTTAATTTGCCCAGTGATGGCAGGCCAACAGGGGCAACAGCATGCAGCGCCCAACCAGCCACAACGTTGAATTCATAAATAGCAAAATATTAATATTACCACTATTGAAGTTATAAAGTACACTGAAAAAAATGTGTTGGATTTACTTAATTTTTTTTAAGTAAGTGGTTGCACGAAATTAATTTATCTAAATCCAGATATATATTTGAAATTGACTTTACTTAATTTATATTCATAATTTTACCTCAACTATTTTGAGTAAAGTTTACTCACTATGTTCATGTTCAGTCTACTCAAATGTATTATGTAACCTCAATTACTGTACCTTTTTTGTTTTAGTAGATTCAGATCAATTTAATGGTTTAATTTCTACAAACTGAAATTAAGTTTGATTTAGTTAAACATTTTTAGCTATTATTGGTATCTTAACTTTCAATACATTCCACGTTTACACAAACGAAGCAAACAAAATACTCACTTTTTACAACTTTATTATCTTCATTACCAGCAATGTAATATAAGTACATTTACTCAAGTATTGTACTTACATAAAAATATAAGGTACTTTACATGAGTATTTCTATGTTCTGCTATACTTTCCACTTCTCCTCCCATACATCTCAGAGGTAAATATTGTATTTTAACATTCGTTTGAAAGCTTTAGTTTCTTTTCAGATGAAAATAAACTAAAGTTCTATTGTGCATTTACTGCACAATACTTGTGATTGTGCAGTAAATGTAAAAGTACATTTTTGATGAGAATACTTGCTGACAACACTTTTACTTAATACTTTGAATGCAGGACACTTACTTATACCAGTGCCATTGCTAACAAAAAAAAACAATGCACCAGTACCATACCTGCCAGACAGCGAACACGTACATCAAAAGTGAATAGAATACCCAATGTCTCACAAAATCAAGCCCCTATGTCCAGGGTTCACACTAGTGTTAATACAACAGTCCAACACATGTTTTTCAGCTTGCAACATAGTAAATGTTCTCCGTCACCTCCAAACCAGAAATAATAATGCAGCCCTCTTTAGCCCGAGATCAAGAAATATAAAAAATGGTCCAGACATGTAAAATATCGAGAAAAAAAAATAGTCCGGGCAAAATCATCATGCAAGTCTGCACTGACTTTGGTCTTTGGTCAAAGTACTTTGAGGGAAATCAAGAGCACTTTCTGAATGAATTCACGTGTTCAGTGCATAGGTGACTCCTGGCCTCATTGTAAGGAGCTCGGGCTACGGATCCAATGTTGTCCACAATGATTACTCCTTCAGCATTCATGTCACTGTCATCATAGCGTCCAGCTTCTCCACCCTCTTTTGATGACATGTATGCACATGGTGTATATCTTCATGTCTCTTGATGACCTGTATACTGAAAGAGAATATGAGAAAAAAGTGTTTATGTTATATATTTAATTACATCCAGACAACAGTCGAGTATGAGGTTAAATCAGCATTGTTTTTGTTACTCAAAATGTTCTATACCTATTCAACAGGTGTGAACCAAGTTCTTTGTGCTGTCGCAATGACTTGTTCTAACTATTAGTGACATTAGGATCTTAAAACATTTTCTGCAATAAAAAACAGTACATGTGGCTGGTTACATTGACTTACCATATACTTCAGAATGAGATGCCCATCATCTTCCTCAAGTTGGATGCCGAGAGGATGGCCGCCCTTTAAGGGTTGAAAGCACTTGTCACTCGTATAAAAAGAATTACAGATGTTGAAATATCCCTCAAAATATAAATAATTACAAAAAATGTCTAGAATATATATAGGACCTATGGTGACCTTAAAAAATACACTGACTTCATTATACATTCTCTTAATGGAATAATTAATGATCTTAGTTCTGCTTACATGACCCTACTACCTTTACTTATAGTTATTCTCATAAAGCACTTACACAAAGTGAGCTGTTGAGTGAGCTGTTGCTCTGTAATGACTCAGCATCATTGAATTAACTGAACGGCAGCTTGCTGCTGCAATATAACGTTAACGTTACGGCAGCTTGCTGCTGCAATATAATGTTAACATTACCGGCAGCTTGCTGCTGCAATATAATGTTAACATTACCGGCAGCTTGCTGCTGCAATATAACGTTACTGTGTCAGGGCTGCAACGGTAACATTAACCCCTTGCTGTCTGAGAGCATCTTCAACACCATTTACTAACGTGATTTCAGTTAGCTTTATCTAGCTTTGTCTAATTCTACCATACTGAAAAGATTTAAAAACATACTTGCAACCAGTCAGGAATATACAGTTGGCATTCAGCATGGCCAGTCTACAACTCATTAAATAGTCCATTAACATTTGCATGCATGTTTGTGAAGTCCACAAGCTACTAAAACAGTCTAAAAGCAATTCACCTAGCATTACACTTGAGAGCAATACCATGTTAGCTTAATGTTAACATACATATCACCTTCACATTATGTTACTACACAACTAAGCTAGCGGTTGTAACGTTAGCTAAAGTAGCAACTAAGCTAACGTTAGCTGTTGTAACGTTAGCTAAAGTAGCAAACACACAATTGATAGTGTTAGCTAAATGATTTTTTCTATCAAACACTGTTTTAAAGTGTAAAGAAAACTCTGTTTTAGAACAAGTACAACAGACATATGGTTATAAATTGCTTACTTACCGAAAACAGACCTGTTGACAGACGGCAGTGCAGAGCTTCTAACGGAAATCCCCCAGAGTGAAAAAAATCCCCGCCTTCAGAATTTGAATTTCTAGCAGTCTGCCCATGCGCAGACAGGAAAGCGTGTGGAAATTAAATTGTACATATTTTTTTCTCATTACTTTTACTTGAATGGAATTAACTAATTTTAAACGAGCACAGTACATTTTGAGATTGATTAAAAAAGATACGTCGGATTCAATTACACATTAAAATTGATGAAATAAACTAGATTATGACATGTAACATTTACTTCGGGGCCGAATAATTTTTTTCAGTGAAGTATGAAATCAACAGCCCCCCCCCCGCATCCATCTACTATAAGACACCACTTAAAGAGATTCATTAGTGATTGGCTGAGCTACCAAAGAGAGGCTTTCCCTATTTGTATTTCTAGCGATACAGTAACTGTATCTTATCATTATTGAATATAATTGTATATTTGAAAAACGAAAGTATTAAATTAACTTTGATATTTGTGTGATAAATCCAAATGGACACACTCCCAACAACGTTATTCAACTTCCTGTTTACATCTAGCTGTGGTATAAAAGCCTTGTTGGACAAATCTCTCCATTATCACGACGTTAGCTGAACTACGACATATTGTTATTACTGTAGCTATCACATAAGCACCGTCTGTTTAAGCATAAAGCAGAGTGACAATTTGTATTATTGTTTATGAAAAACAGGAACATTCATGATGTTGAATTCAAATGTTCAAAATGAAATACGGTTTTCGGTTCGACTAGTTTTTAAAAGATCTTTCTGTTCAATAGGTGAAGTGTGTTTGTTGACTTAATGTAAGTCTTCTATAGTTGGAGTCAAAGCTCTGTGCACTAAGATAGACCACAGTGTGTGTTGGCAGATCTGATTAACAGCTTGTGGATTATTCTTCGAATAAAATACAACAATTATCATCACAAAGTCTCCACGTTATACTGAGCTTCAGTGATCAAATAAAAGTGTGAGAACATGATCATGATTCTTATATTTCTATGTATTGATTGACACATAGTCTAGAATAGCAAATGGATTCCACTGATCTAAACAAATATTTCTCGATCTTTACTATTTATCCTGTTATTGATCATGAATAACTGATGACTCCAGGAACTCACTCGCAGTCACAGCATCTCTGACTTGTTCAGTCTGAACACATCTGAACTTGTTCATCAATATTGAGATCTGATGACTGTGAAGTTCATAACAGATGATTCTCATCAAAGGTTATGTTCCTCTGTTGTTTCATTTAATCATATCATTCTATGTTTGGTATTTCCTGTTTCATATTAAAAGACTAACTTACCTTGTCATCTCAGTTCCTGCCCTTGTGTGTTTCCGGCCTCCTTGATTAGTTCCACCTGTCCATCATTCGTTGTGCACTCACCAGACCTCTGTCCATCTGTTCTCCATTAGTCAGTTACAACTTATAGAGGTCCACTTCCTTTGTCAGCTTATCATCGTTGCTGTGTACTGTGTGTGTGTGTTTTTTTTATCAGTTACCTGTTTGCTTGTTACTTGTCTGCCTGTAAGCTACATTTAATTCAAATATTGAACAGTCAACCGTGTCCTTGATTTTCTGCATTTGGGTCCAATTACTTTTCATTGCACCGTGACACCACTCATTTGTTTCACCCATCTGAATATACAGGAGGTTTGACTTGGCCATTTTGCTTATTAATGATGATCATTATTAAATGACCATGAAAATGATCCCTTCAATGACAGGCTGCAGTGTTTTATATTACACAGCAACTGATACAAGATAACAGATGTACTGGATCCATGTATCTGTCTTTTTTTTATAACCCTGGTGGACAGGTTGTTACATGGCATTTTAATGGCTGCCTCCAACCATCTCACTCACCACTGATCTTACGTAAATCAAATAAGACTGATGTCAATGGTTGTAATGGTACCAGCAGTCTTCCTTAGGAGATGATCAGTCACTTTGGAGAATGTTGAAAAATGTATTTTCTCTGAATAATACATTCCTCATGGCTCTGGTTCAGGCCATTAGAGTAATTACAAAGTCAGCTTGCATCAAATTGATATGGATTGCCTGGGGATGGAGGAGGGGAGTGCACGAGTGTGTCATCAAGTGAACAGGAGTGAGGATGGAATTTAGGGTAAAATGAAGGAACCAGATGAATCATAGCAAAACAACAGCACTGCCTCGTGCATGTAGCTGACTGGCAGAGGTTATTTTATGTGATCTTAAAGGGAAGGGGGAAACATATAACAATGTTAATATGAACACCATTACTTCTGTTCAAGAACCTCATCAGTGCTCGTCATATGCCGGACTCATGGCTGGGACGGATCTTCACGACGCCTACTTTCAGTGCCTCGGCAAAGACCAGTTTTCAGCAGCCACCAGCCTGCTCGGTCATCACCGGGCAGCCCAACATTAGATGACAGCAGTGGTAGGATCACGTCCCATACTTTGATTTGATGCTGCGCTGCGATGAGATCGACTCCATCAAAGTCCCAGGTATAGCCGGAAACAGTCTGCCGCTGCATCCGCTCATCCCGTGCCAACTTTGCTCAAGCGTGCTAAACATGTTCCTTCAGGGTTCATACACATTTTGACCAATGGATTTCCATGACTTTTAACCATGACCAAACATTTTGTGAAATCTCGGTGTATACATGAAAAAGTGAGAAAATATAGTATTTAAACTAACAATGAGAATTCCAAATCATACAGTATACCTTAAATGACACAAACGAATGAGAGACAATAGTTTGATTAAAAGAATAAACATTTATAAATATACCTAGTGCACATATTTCTTTCCCTTTTGTAGTGCAACATTTTCATTGAACCCTGTATGGCTTCATATTAACTTCCACTGTTACTGTAAAGCTGTTAGAATTGTGGCCTATCTTCGACTTGCAATTAATATGCATTCAATCCAGTTAAATTATTTAAATGAAAATGATAATCTACTCTGGCTAAGGTATCTTATCAAGAGTAAAATAATAGCTGTGATCTATACACACCTCTGTATTAGCAACCCGCTGAAATTAAGGTACAGGAACCTTAACCCTCTCATTACTTCAGGGTTCTTGAGAGCAACGTGGGACTGTTAGTACACTGGCTGTGGTCATTACAGTGAACGGTGTGTACAGTGTGATGAGAGGGCACGTGAGCCCTTGTTGCTGTAGTTCATCTCCTTGGAGCAGAGGCTGCATTCAGCATCCCCCAATGTATTTAAAACACTGTGACAGCAGGAAGCTGTACTCACATCTGTTTAGACCTCCACCTTTATCCAGGCCCAGCTCCACTCACAGCTCAGCCCTGCGTCAAGCTGCGCTACACAACCAGCCTCCTCTCCCTGAAGCTCTTTGACCTCATCATCTCATCAGTATCTGGGCCTCATGTTTCGTGGTCATGAAAGTTATTCTGACCACGACATCATCCTCATTCTACTTTGAGTTTAAACAAACAACCTGCAACCAGATGCGCCGGTGTTCCGGTATAACGTCAATGAGTGACCGCGTGAACTGAACCGGAACATGGGGGGGCTGCATGTTTCATCACGTTACGTTTTTTCCTTCTAAATCGCGATAATGATGAACGTTAACAGTCGACAAAGTTCCGCATGCAGTGGACTTAACCCAGCAACTATGAACGGTAACGGAACATAACGGAAGTTAAACTGTAACGGAGGGAAAAGACTCGACACGCCAAAGATGTTCTATTGCGAAGATCACGACATCACCCTTTCTCCTCGTCTCACTCCAATCTGAGAAACACCGGCTGGCAACTCAGCGTAAATGAACGACATGAAAATATAAATATAACAAATTTCCATGACTTTTCCAAAACTTTTGGGATTACATTTTTTTCAAGCACTTTTCCAGGCCTGGAAATAACCATTTTAAAATTCCATGACTTTTCCAGATTTTCCATGACCGTACGAATCATGTTCCTTATGCCGTGTTCACACCAAACGCGTCGATTTTTTGAGAGCTGATAACCCCGCTGGTCACGCCGCTCACTAATCGCTCCAATAACAGCTGCTTCCTCCGTAATAATGCAGACTTTAACTGAACAACAGCTGCTAGTAAAGACAACAAGGTCAGCAACGCTTGTAATCAGTTGTCCATGTTAAACAAACCTGGTAGTCGATTGGTAATCAAGGCTTTTTATGTTTGTGCTTTTCCGGGAAAGGCTCATGTGATAGGGGTGTGACGAATCAGGGAAGGACACGTTGTGCCTGCTAAGAACCAATCAAGTAGCGAACGCAGGAGTGGGCGTCATCGTTTCTACAACCACGGAGTTTTCAAACTTATCCGTCCTCGGGAGCGTTTTCGGTGCTCTTAAACTCCGGCGTAGTGTGGACGCTCAGTGTAAACGTAGAAAAACATATGCGTTTTCAAATGGAAACGTAGTAGTGTGAACATGGCCTCAGAAAGCAACGGCAGTGCAGCAGATCTCTGGCCTCCTCCAAAGATCAGAGAGAGCGTGACCTTTCACAGAAGCACAACAGCAGCCCACGTGTTAAAGACTAAACAGGAATTGCTCCAGCTTCCTGTACACAAATTAAGCCATCATTGTTGAAAGTAAAAAAGAAATATACTTTATGATGGCATTTCTGTTTTTTCACTGTATTGCACCGTGCCGTACCAAACCGTGGCACCACTGTGTCGTCTTGAACCGAACACAGGATTTTGTGAACCGTTACACCCCTCACGTAAAGCCAATTCAATAATTTACTTTAAATATATTTTGATGCTAATACTTTTGTACTTTTACTGAAGTAAATGTTGAATTCAGTACTTTTAATTGTAACAGAGTATTTTTACACTGTAGTATTGCTGGGCCTACTTTTACTCAAGTAAAAGATCCACATTTTTCCCACCACTGTTGATTTTGTATTTCACATTAGACTTTGAAGTTTGAAACAAGAAAAAAACAACACTGTATGTCAGTATCTCATATAGGCTACATTGTGTCGGCTAGTCTTTACCACTTCTGTTTGCCCAAACTCACTATGAAAAAGCAGCTGCTCTACTAACAGGTCCCACTGTTCCTGGCGCTCAGCGCATCACCAGTATCCCCTCATTTCGGACAATCTTTGTCTCATGTCTTATAATGTTGCCTCTGGCAGGTCACATCGCAATGTTGTGCCATAAAGAATATGACTTTCTGAGGCCCGTGCTGCACTGTTCCACCTGTCCGGTCCACACACCTGGAACGCATTTCAAGCATTCCAAATGTACGCTCTGAGTGACCTGGCCTTGCTTTATACATTATTAAAGAAGTGTTGTCTTTCATGTTGTGGTTATAATAAATGGCATCCAGAACCCTTGGGAATCCTGCTCAGTTGGCCTTGGGTTGGGAAATGTACTCATTGGCATCTCAGACTAGACTTGAGCACACTACATCAATGGCAGACAGAGTATTGGGGTGTGTCGAAGAGACATGAAGAGAAAGTCGAGAGTGGCTTTTACTTTCACTGAGACCAGGAGAGGGCAAGGACCTGATGAGTTGCCTTCCAATCTGCGGAACTCATTAAGTGTGAAACAATAGGATGCAGAGCGCAAGAACGGCCTTTCTCTGGAAGACATTCAACTAGCAATACTCAATTCACCAGTCAAATGAGTTAGAATGCATCACACGTGTACTACAAATTTCATACAAATATAAGAACAATATTTTAATATGCTGTTATTGTTATTGCTATATTATCATTATTTGATTTATTCTATTTTCTAATGTCACAATAGTTGTTTTTACATCAAAGAAAACACAATATATTAGGTTGAAATATTATTATAAAGGTGAACTGCTCTGTGTGGGACTGGTTCAATCTTGGTACCAAGATTTCAGTATGTAGATCACCACACCCTCTATCACTCTGGTGATTCACAAAGATACAGAACCCGACAATAACGTGCGTCGATCACAGGAAATCACCATGTTGAAGTTTCTGAGGACAGTAAGTCTGCTGCCTCAGATGATAAATCAAGTGTCACCTCTGATAAGTGTTGAAGTTTCATACCATACTATAGGGCGTCCTGGGGTGTTATGAAGGGGACTGGCCATGCTTCCGGGGGTTTGTGGACCTTGGGCAGGAGGTCGAAAAGTCTTCTCCGTGGTGTGTCCTGTATCATGAGGTAAGTTTGTTGTTTTTTTGTTGTGTGTTCCTTTACCATTTCTTCCAAGATTTTTTGGATTTGGTGGGCCGTCTCCATGTATATTGGGGTTTCAAGTGGGGTATAATATGATTTGTTGTTGAGTTGCCTCAGGGCCTCCTGGATGTATCGGTATCTATCAAGGATGACTATTGAGCCACCCTTGTCCGCCGGCTTAATGACTATAGAGGTGTCACTACGGAGTACTGACAGGGTTAGTCGTTCCTGTTTGGTGAGATTGTCTTTTTCCTTTATAGGTCTCATGTTTTTTAACGTGTCTATCCATATTGGAAAAGGTTATGGAGTTCCTTTGGGAGAGTTGATGGATTTGGTTCCCAGGTTGAGCGTGGGTGAAAGGGTAGGGGTTCTTTGATGGATCTGTCTTCGAAGAAGGTGCTGAGTTTGAGTCTTCGGTGGATAGTTGTGTCTTCAGGGTTAGTTTTTGGTTTTGTTGGTTTTCCGGTGTGGGGATGAATGAGAGGCCTTTTTCCAGGAGCTTGTGTTGTATTGGTCCTAGGTGGAGGGTGGATGTTAGAAAAATTCACTCGAGACTGGTGTAAAAATCATTCTTATTCAGGACAAACAGCTGAAGTGTTCTTTCGGCAATCAACTGCTTCTTAATAGACTAAACATTTGCTGAAGACCTAGTGTCAGTGAAAGTTTGCACAAGGACACAGGCCTTAAACACTACAGAGGAGATGAGCTTCTGTTAAATGTATCACATTCTTTAATCATTTAAACGCATACTAATTAGTCATTTAGATTTTTCCCAACATTCCTACCTGTTTATACTATTCGTATAAATTCTAATAAAAATCAATGAATAAATCAATAAGTCAATGAATCAATAAGTCAAGAAATGAAATGAATAAATCAATAAATGAAGAAATGTCCAATCTAACTACTTAATAAGTGAAAGCATAAAAACAAAAAGAAACATCAAAATCAATAAGAATTGAATATAATCAAAAACACATGTATTTTAATGTTATATGGATTAACATATTTAATAAAAAGAATGTTTTAACAAACATTCTGTGTCCTGTCTTTATTAGCTAGGTAATACTGCAATCATCATTTCGTCTCTTCTCTCAATTTTCGACATATGAATCATTACTTCACAGTTCAGTGTAATCGTCACTTCCCAGCTCCTCACCATCCTGCTGGAAATCTGTAATCACACTAGTTTGTTTAGTCATATCAACATCAATTCATCGCTGCAGTAATCTCCTCAAACATGGTATGAAAGTACATTCAAGATGAACCAAACACTTTGTAGACCCCTCCTCTCTCCGCCAGCAGCACGTCTTGACCCCTCTACGTATTGTTGCCCACCAAAATAGTACTGTTTCAAACCCCGCAGCAATTTGATTTCCCCTCGGGACCCCAATGTCATCTATGTACACAGACTGACTGCAACTGCCAGATGGGCTGACCTTTGTGGTCGTGGTCTGTCTCTAGGAGGTTACGCAGGGAGGCGTCATCCATAGGCAATGCATCGAATGACCTCACCAACTGTGCCAACGCACGAGTTCCGCTCCACTGCTTCGCTTACCCCCACAGAACCACCAGGTGCCAGCCCTGGGCATCGTCCATATCCATCAGCTGTCTGTGTGATGTTCTACATAGTTTGCTGCATCGGGTGAGAAACAGGATGTCATTTTGTTTTATCAGGTGGCAACATATAGTGTAGAGTGATACAATTGTCGCTACTAGACAGTTTGAGGAGGAGAAAACAATCTGTAAGGCACATTTGAAACCTGTTTGGTCAATTTCTGGTGTCATGCGGAACAGAATTGTTCCCAGCGTGTAATGTTCATTTGGTTGTATTTTGTATTTATTGATTGTCAATTTTATCTTCTCAATTTCCCGCTATAATATTGGACTAATTAGGGCCCGAGCCACCGACAACGTCGGGCCAGCGAAGGCCCTATTGAAATTGGAGGGGTTATTAGGGCCCGAGCCACCGACAACGTCGGGCCTGCGAAGGCCCTATTGAAATTGGCTGGGTTATTATTAGGGCCCGAGCCACCGACAACGTCGGGCCTGCGAAGGCCCTCTTGAAATTGTAATGTTTATTATTATTAGGGCCCGAGCCGCCGACAACGTCGGCCTGGCGAAGGCCCTATTGAAATTGGCTGGGGTATTATTAGGGCCTGAGCCGCCGACAACGTCGGCCTGGCGAAGGCCCTATTGAAATTGGTGGGGTTATTAGGGCCCGAGCCGCCGACAACGTCGGCCTGGCGAAGGCCCTATTGAAATTGGAGGGTTTATTATTAGGGCCCGAGCCGCCGACAACGTCGGCCTGGCGAAGGCCCTATTGAAATTGGCTGGGTTGTTATTAGGGCCCGAGCCACCGACAACGTCGGGCCTGCGAAGGCCCTATTGAAATTGTATGGGGTATTCTTATTAGGGCCCGAGCCGCCGACAACGTCGGCCTGGCGAAGGCCCTATTGAAATAGGCAGGGTTATTAGGGCCCGAGCCGCCGACAACGTCGGCCTGGCGAAGGCCCTATTGAAATTGTATGGGGTATTATTAGGGCCCGAGCCGCCGACAACGTCGGCCTGGCGAAGGCCCTATTGAAATTGTATGGGGTATTATTATTAGGGCCCGAGCCGCCGACAACGTCGGCCTGGCGAAGGCCCTATTGAAATTGGCTGGGGTATTCTTTTTTAGGGCCCGAGCCACCGACAACGTCGGGCCGCGAAGGCCCTATTGAAATTGGAGGAATCCGTTATTTTCTGCCGGGGATGGAGCTTGTAGGGGCACTTGGAATTCATGAAAACTCACCATTTTTGCACCCCTCTCAGATCTGGTGTAGAAACTCTGCTGCCCAAATTTGCATATGTGTGTGTAAAAAAATGGCTCTCTAGCGCCCCCTACAAATCGGTCCGGCGACGCCCCTCGGCCAGTATGTGGTCGAGGGGCGTCGTATGTGTATGTATGTATATGTGTGTGTATGTATGTATGTGTGTGTATGTATGTATATGTGTGTGTATGTATGTATATGTGTGTGTATGTATGTATGTGTGTGTATGTATGTATATGTGTGTGTATGTATGTATATGTGTGTGTATGTATGTATATGTGTGTGTATGTATGTATATGTGTGTGTATGTATGTATATGTGTGTATGTATATGTATGTATGTATATGTGTGTATATGTGTGTGTATATATATATATATATATATATATATGTGTGTGGGTGTGTGTGTGTGTGTGTGTATATATATATATATATACTTTTAAAAGTATTTTTTTTTTTTTTTTTGCCATATGTTTGACACCCATGGTCTCTAGACAAAGCATTAAAGTCATGAAGTTATTTTGAGAAGTGATGGCCGATTTCAATGGCTAAATAATAAATAAAAAAAGAATCAACAGAAGAAAGTTCATTTGTAGTTCTAAACATATTTAGGGTGTTTTTGCTCACTTTTTGTCTCTCCCACTACGTTATTCCTATCTCCTACAGCGTCCATTACAATTATGTAAATTAGGCAATGACGTCATTTGGCGACTTCTAGCAGCTTTTAGGACAGCCAATAGCTACTTTCCTTACTGAGGAGTTGATGACATAATCACAGAGACATTGGTATTTCATTGTCTCAACAGTAGCTGCCTGCTAACAATTCTATGCAAAACTAGACAGCAGATTCTTCTGATTTAAAACTTGTGGTAGCATTGCTGTCTGGAGAGGCAGGTGGTGGAGCTACAAGTGGGCTATCATGGTGCCAGTACGTTTATGAGTTGGTTGTAATATACATTGTTTTGTAAGAATTTTAAAGATTCGGTCTGTTGTATATTTTCATCTGACCCACAGCATACACACCTACTTTCTAATAGTTTGTATCATTCTGAGAGGAGTAAGAGAAGAGTCTATACTACTGTCACACCCACACAAGTGTTTGCGCTCACTTTCAGATGGAAAATATCAGTCTTTCAAGACTTCCGACCACTCAAAGCGCTTGCCGACATTAACCCATTCACACACGCACGGACGGCAGAGGCTACCATACAAGGTGCCAACCAGCCCATCAGGATCAAAATCACTCACACACCTATGGCAAAGGAAACGTTTAGTATCTTGCTCTAGAACGCTTAGACATGCAGACATGAAGAGCCAAAGATTGAACAGCGCAATCTTCCATTTAGTAGATGACCTGCAATACCTGAGACACAGCCAGCCCATCACATGTATGTGATACAGAAGTTGGTGGGATACCAACGACCAAGGATAATAAGTGGTGAGGGTCCTGATAAACATATTCATGGGCTCTCTATTTCAGTTTATGTGATGAGTGCATGCCACTCATGAAAAAAAAACATGTCAGTCTAGAAACAGTGATTCCTGATGCAAGAACATCCTGTTGCAAGTCACATAGCATTGTGCTACTTTACGGTTCACCCCGGTTCACATCCTAGTGTTTATTAAACCTTCAAATTCGACTCACTGGTTTGCATTTCAGTGTTAGTCTGCACCTTGTAGCAACAGGGCCACAACAATGCAGCCCTTTGCGTTTCTATGACGTAGTGCTATTGCCAGTATGAATGCACCCGTAAGATGTATGTGTGTTTGCCTAAGGGACAAAGGGAGGTGTGGGGGTGGAGCATTGACTTATAGAGGGGCGACGGAGGGTGGTGAAGGCCGATATGTTTCCTCATCTCTCTCCATACAGGCTCAGTGATGCTCTTCGTTCGGTGGGTTGACATGTTTTATTCAGCCTCTGAAATTAATGTTTCATAACCTCCCAGGCTGAGAACATTGTTCAGTGAACTGTCGTGCTCCTGGAGCTTCATTTTCTTCTGCTGTGTGTTTTTGTTTCTATTCATGTGGGATTATTAGAGCCACGTCAAATGCAGCACACCAAAGTCTATAGATTACCTGGATATTCCTTTGAGTTAGATCATATATCATGTCACGAAACATAATACTCTGTCACTGTTTGTTGTCCTAATCGTCTGCACCCATTAAGCAGATTGTTTCAAACTGACATGTTGGAAATATCAAAAAGGGAATTAAAAATATACAGTAAACCAAATAAATAGGCTGATAATGCTTATTTTAGTAGCATAGCAGTGTTAAGTGACCACAGTCGGGAGTAAATGGGAAAAGGGGCATTTTGTTGTTTACAGTGGATGGTTAAGGTTGGCCTGAGAAGATCATCTACTGCAATGTGGATCTGCATGCTGACACATCCAACGTGTCTGTATGATATATATATATATATATATATATATATATATATATATATATATATATATATATATATATATATATAGCATTGTGCTACTTTAATAAATATATATATATATATATATAGCATTGTGCTACTTTAATAAATATATATATATATATATATATATATATATATATATATATATATATAGCATTGTGCTACTTTAATAAATATATATATATATATATATATATATATATATATATATATATATATAAATAAATAAATAAAGTGCTGGGCAAGTTAACGCATACAGCTTCTTACCACCCTCTATGTACCAACGTACATTTATAACAAATACCACACATTACGGTAATCAGCGTTGCATATGTGTCTGACCAAAATACCAAAAAAAGAAATGATTCATTTAAATTATTTTTTTTAGTGTTTTGTTTGTAATATGTATAATAAGCATCATTTAGTTATCGCTACTGAGAATTTAACAAACATAAGAAAAGGAAAAAAACATGACGTAGATAGGTTTGCAGTTTTCAAGGTGTATATTTAAATTGCATCTCTGATGCTGCGTTCACACCAAACGCGGCGCGAATTATTCGCACGAGTAGATTACATACAAAGTATATGCACAGACGCGATGAGACTGGCGCGAATTTGCGATGGCGTGGCGCGATGTACGCGAATTTGCGGCGTGATGGACGCGAATTCGCATCCAACGCCAAATCGCCCCAAACGCGTGAGTTGAAATTTATCAACTTCGGCGAAATATTCGCGTGACGCTGTTGCGCGATAGCCTATCAGCGTTGAGTTGCTCCCCCTGTCATCACTGACTTCCTGCCGTTGTTGAATCAGGAAATAAATACTGTCGCCGTCTGTGTTCACCCAGAGCTCTACGATACCTCATATCAATAGAGACCGCACCAAACTATGTGTATAAATTAGTGCTGGGCAAGTGAACGCGTTTATTTTGCGGTAACGCATTCATTAATTAACGCCGACAATTATTTTATCGCGCGTTAACGGATTTTTATTTGTTTATTTAATTTTTATTTTTTTTTATTTTTTTAATTGAAAGACAAGAGACAATACATATACATAACAACAAGAGGATGACAAGAACAGTGGGATAAAAGCCAGCAAACATCCTATAGTCAGTAATTTTAGTGCACCTATATGCTGAAATTCACGGTAAACGCATTTAAACGGCACAGATCGGGAGCGAGCGAAGGACTTTGAAGGTTAGCGGAAAGATTAACGTGAGACAACATCCGGGTTCTTCAGACGAACATCCGGTTTTCAGAATAAGATGCCAACAAAGTATGAATTATATTCACATTAAGTATAAAACATGCTACCTGCATCTCGTGAACCAAATGTTATTGCCCTTTTGTTCATATAGCAGTACTTTAAAATAAAAGTGCGCAATACACTACTTTTGAATTCATTATTGAACTTTGCCATAACAATGCGATTAATCGCAAAAAATCCATGCGATTAATCGCGATTAAATATTTTTATCGCGATTAATCGCAAAAAATCCATGCGATTAATCGCGATTAAATATTTTAATCGTTGCCCAGCACTAGTATAAATGTGTGTGTGTAAGCCATACTGTACAAACAATAAATAGACGCTGCTGTAGTTACGTCTACATGACGTTATTCTGACTGTTGGTGGAGCTGGTACAATGTTAGCATAGCCTAGCACCGATCCGTCCGAGCTCCATTGAGAAAACAAGTACAAATCGGCATCATTACGTAGTTATTTCGGAGTCCATTTTTGTCGTTTATTGCCGTTAAATCACAGCCAAATCAGTTTATTTTGTGTTCATACAGCTGGAGTAAACAGCCGACGTGTGGCTTGATAGACACAGTGAATACAGCTCGATAAAATCCACGGAGCTCCTCTGAACAATATTATGAACCAGACATGACGGCGTTTAGTTTCCCGGGATATCTGTGACTTCCACAACACGTACTAAGCAGAAATAGGTAATTTTTTCTATGGTTAATGGCGGACAGTTGAACAGCTTTCAGGGCGATAAGCCCCGCCCCCTCTCCGGCGCGATTTGCGTAAATGGTCCCCGGGCGAGACCTGCGGCGCGATTGACGCGAATATGCGGCGCGATGAAGCCGCGTTTGGTGTGAACACGGCATTACACACAAGAAGATAAAGTTGTGAACACCGGCTGAATATCTATGATCAGAATCATAACTGTGTTATAACTGCTACTGTGTAAACTGCTACTGTACTGTTGGGGGAGACCGTGGCGCACTGGGTTAAGAGTTCGTCTGGAGACCGGAAGGTCCACGGTTCGATCCCCGACTGGGACGTGTCACGTGTCGAAGTGTACCTGAGCAATACACTGAACCCCTAACGGCTCCCCGGGCGCCTGTCATTGGCAGCCCACTGCTCCCTGTATACAGGGATGGGTCAAATGCAGAGACAAATTTCCCCCTTAAAGGGATAAAGATAGTATACATTCTATTCTATTCTATTCTAAAGGGAATACTGCTGTTAGAAAGCACCTTATTTAAAGTGTTTGCAAACCAAATGTTGTTGCACTTTTGTTCATATAGCAGTACTTTCAAAATAAAAGTGAGCAATACACTACTTTTGAATTCATTATTGAACTTTGCGCATAACAATGTGATTAATCACGATTAAAAATTGTAATCGTTGCCCAGCACGATTACAATTTTTAATCGCGATTAATTATACTATCATTAATTACATGATAAAAGTACCAGATATACACACATACAAAATTTGGTTCAATAATCTGCCACAAAGAAACAAAAATCAAACCAAGTTATACACAACACAAAATAAAGCAATAGAAAGAAAGCAAATTATCCCAAAAAAGCAGAAGTGATAAGTAATCTACAAGATAACAAAAATAAATGGTTGAATAGGGAAGATGCTGTTATCATATAAAACTGGACACCGTACTATAACTATTGGTACAAACCATGTCATTCTAGCTTGTAGGGAATGGGGCTGAATAACACTAGAACACTAGAAGTAGGCTACATTTTGGTGGGGGAAAACTGAGGTCTCTTGACCTCTCACCTCCGCATATGTGAATGTAAATGAGTTCAATGGGTACTCATGAGTCTCATATTTAGACTCATGCCCATTTTTAAATATTCTTGTGCTTTTTTGCTGCAAAAAAAGACATGCAGTTGTTTGCACACAGTATGTGTTATTTTGTCCTATTCTAAAAATGGTCTTGAATATTTCTGCATTCTAGTGTCCCTTAACATTCTCTGAATTGCATTAATTAGGTATGAGTGGAAAGCTGAGATTGATGAGCCAAATTGTATTTATGTTTGATGGAGTTGGTCCCCTTAGTAGCTTAGTATTTCACATAGTGAGACCACTTCATAACATGACCTGCACCTGTAACACTGACCCGACAGGGAGGCAATGACTTTCTGGAGTGCTGCCATATTATTTTACTTTATCAAGTACTATCAATCAAATATTTACAGTTTATAGGAAATCAACTTTAATAAATAAAATAAATGATACAATGATAAATAAACCTACATATGTGTTTAATTTCATGGTTTGTGATATCAAAGTTTAGGCTTGTTACATAAAAAGGCCAAATCTCAACCCCAATAGAATGCTGATATCTGCATAGCAAGTTAAACTAGAAAATGCATTTCCTGCTGAAAATGCGTTGGAATGCTGAAAGCTGAAATGAATCTCAAAAACATTGCTGAAAATAGATATCCAATTTTTTAAAAATTGCAAAAAGCTTAATTCAAAAAGTTGAAAGATTACAAATATGAAGTCATATCACCCCTCTCCTGAAAGAGCTGAACATTTTGATATTCGAACGGTTTCTGTAGCTTAAAAGAATTCCAGCGGTAGTGATATTTGTAGTAGTAGTAGTAGAAGTTGTAGTAGAAGTATTATTAGCAGTATAAGTATTAGTAGCATTTGAATAAGTACTAGCTGTAGCAGTAGTGATATTTGTAGTAGCAGTAGTAGTAGAAGTTGTAGTCGAAGTATTAGTAATTAGAAGAAGTAGTAGAAGTAGTCGTATCAGTAGTCGTAGTAATAGCTGTAGTAGTGGTCGTAGTATTTTATATAACAGTAAAGTCAGTTTTTGAAGTAGCAGTAGTAGTAGTACTAGTAGCAGTCGTACTAATAGCTGTAGTAGTATTAGTACTGGTTATTAGTACTGGTAGTAGCAGGAATAGCAGTATTAGCAGTTGTGGTATAAGTAATAATAGTAGTGGTAGTGGTAGTAATAGCAGTAGTGGTAGTAATAATATTTATGGTAGCAGTAATAGCAGTAGCAGTAGTAGTAATAGTAGCAACAGCAAAAGTTGAAGTAGTAGTAGTAGTAGTAGTAATACTAGAAATATTAGCAGTAGTAGTAGTTGTCGCAGTATTAGTAAGAGCATTCATTATTTCAACAAAAAAGCCTAATTTTGAGCTAAACGTTTAAATACAGTTAATCCATGAGGCTTTTATTTTGAAAGGGTGGGACTGGGTGGGGGAGGGAGGGGGAGAGGAGACATAATCATCATGTTTGACACACATAAACAGAGGTTATTAAATGACAGGCTTCATCACAAGCAGTTCAGTTAGAATTCACTCTCTGGGGCTTTTATTTTGAAATGGGGTGTGGGGGAGAAGGGGAGAAGAGACAGAATCATAATGTTCGATAAACACAAACCGGTTATTAAATGATAGGCTCATCACAAGCATTTCAGTTAGGATTCATTCTGTGGGGCTTTTATTTAAAAATTGTGTGTGTGTGGGTGGAGGAGGGGGGAAAGACCTCTAAAGATCCCTAATGGGGCGTTCACACCGGTCGCGTTGATTTTTTGACGCGCGTCGAGATTACATACAAAGTCTATGCACAGACGCGATGAGACTGGCGCGCCGCGATTTTGCGATGGCGCGGCGCGTTGGACGCGTTATTGCAGTGCGGTGGACGCGTTGGACGCCGCAAAATCGCCAACGCGCAAGTTGAAATTTTTCAACTTCTGCGAAATAATCGCGTGACGCTGTGGCGCGATAGCCTATCAGCGTTGAGTTGCTGCTCCCGTCATCAGTGCCGTAGCTCCTGCCGGTGCTGAATCACAAACAACAATGGAGGACAAATTAATAGTGGCGGTTTGTGGGTTCCCCGAGCTCTACGATACCTCATATCAATAGAGACCGGACCAAACTACGTGTATACATGTGTGTGTGTAAACCATACGGTACAAACAATTAATAGACGCTGCCGTATTTACGTCTACGTGACGTTATTGAGTGCTGGTGGAGCTGCTACGATGTTAGCATAGCCTAGCACCGATCCATCAGAGCTCCATTGAGAAGACAAGTAGCCTACAAATCGGCATCATTATGTAGTTATTTCGGAGTCCCTTTTTGTCGGAGAAGACAAGTACAAATCGGCATCATTATGTAGTTATTTCGGAGTCCCTTTTTGTCGGAGAAGACAAGTACAAATCGGCATCATTATGTAGTTATTTCGGAGTCCCTTTTTGTCGGTTTATTTTCCGTTGAATCACAGCCAAATCAGTTTATGTTGTGTTCCTACAGCTGTAAACAGCGACCGGTGGCTTGCTAGACACAGTGAATACAGCTCGATACAATCCACGGAGCTCCTCTGAACAATATTATGAACCAGACATGACTGCGTTTGGCATTCCGACGTTTGAGGGACTTCCACAACACGTACAAAGCAGCAATTGTCCTTATTCCTTTCACGGTTGATAGCGGAAAGTAATGGCGGCCAGGTGAACGGCTTCCAGTCGATAAACCACGCCCCCTCTCCGGCGCTACGAGATTTTGCGGCGTTTGGTCTGAACACGACCGGCGGCGCGTTGGACGCTTTTTTGCAGTGCGTTGGACGCAATTTTGCAGCGCGTCAAAAAATCAACGCGACCGGTGTGAACGCACCATAAGACCTGAATGACTGTATGAGAGAGACACACAGAGAGATAGAGGGAGAGGAGTGTATGTGCGCGTGTGTCTGTGAGTCTGTGTGTTTATCAACATCACTAATTGGCTCAATCGCAAACACCTGTGTGCCTGAAGCCATTTCATGGAGATAAAACAGGGAAACACCTCTCAAACAAATCATCAAAACTCCCATAACCGTAGCTCCTATTGCTCCGATATTAATAATTGAGAGGGAGGATGACTTGAGAAACAGATCTTGTAAAAATTGTGTCTGTAGTGTAAAAAATGTGGCTTAACTGGCGATCTAGAAATGGGGTACCGTGTTCTGTGGAAGATGTTTTTGAAGCAAAATTTAACATTGGTCTCTATGGAGCAGAAAGTTGGTTTTCCTCTCAATTAACGGCTTCCGTGTCAAATGTGGAAATCTGTGGGATTCCACAGTAATGTTTCTACGACAAGGACAATATTAGCTACTTCTACATCCAGAAATTATGCATGAGGAGTGAAGATTGTGGACACAGTGGCAAAACACAAATGTTTTTTTCACAAGAATCTCAAGCTGCTCTTCACTCTAGCGGTGACATCACGCACTCTAAGCTGCGCAATACACACCCATTATAAAGTCAGAAAAGGGCTGAAAAATCATAAAAGTTAAATTGCTGCAGTTCAAAAAGTTTAAAAGATATCGGAAAGCTGAATTATGCGACAATAGTTCAGGGTTTTCTCAACATTTGAAAGTTGAAATGGTGTCTTTAGCTGAAAGTATGATGAAGTTGAAGGATTTGAAAGTTGAAGAAGTTTAAGAGGATTTGAAAATATTCTCCATAGACATCCCATTCAAAAATAAAGTTGCTAAAAGCTTAATAATTCAAAAAGTTTAAAGGTTAGAAATCGAAAAAGTCATAGCAGAGATGAGCTGAAGGAGCTGAACATTTTGATAGTTGAATGGTTTCTGTAGCTTAAAAAATGAAGAAGAACAGTTGCAACGAAAAATGGGTGGGACGGAAGAAATAGTGGAACTAGAAAAAGCATTTCCTGCTGAAAATGCGTTGGAATGCTGAAAACTGAAATTAATCGCAGCATTGCTGAAAATAGATATCCAATTCAAAAACAAATTGCAAAAAGCTTAATAATTCAAAGAGTTTAAAGATTACAAATATGAAAAGTCATATCACACCTCTCCTGAAAGAGCTGAACATTTTGATATTTGAACAGTTTCTGTGGCTTAAAAAAATTCATCAGTGGTGATATTTGTAGTAGTATAAGTTGTAGTAGAAGTATTATTAGTAGAAGTATTAGTAGCATTAGAATAAGTACTAGTAGTAGTAGTAGTGATATTTGTAGTAGTAGTAGAAGTTGTAGTAGAAGTATTATTAGTAGTAGAAGTATTAGTAATTAGAAGTAGTAGAAGACGTAGTATCAGTAGTCATAGTAATAGCTGTAGTATTGGTCATAGTATTTAATATCACAGTAGTAGTAGTAGTAGTAATAGTAATGGCAGTAGAAGATGTAGCAGTAGTAGTAGTACTAGTAGCAGTCGTACTAATAGCTGTAGTAGTATTACTACTTTTAGTACTTTAAAGCTGAATTATGCGACAATAGTTCAGGGTTTTCTCAACATTTGAAAGTTGAAATGGTGTCTTTAGTTGAAAGTATGAGGAAGTTGAAGGATTTGAAAGTTGAAGAAGTTTAAGAGGATTTGAAAATATTCTCCATAGACATCCCATTCAAAAATAAAGTTGCTAAAAGCTTAATAATTCAAAAAGTTTAAAGGTTAGAAATAGAAAAAGTCATAGCAGAGATGAGCTGAAGGAGCTGAACATTTTGATAGTTGAACGGTTTCTGTAGCTTAAAAAATGAAGAAGATAAGATAAGATAAGATAATCCTTTATTAGTCCCTCAGTGGGGAAATTACAGAAGAAGAAGAGGTGCAACGAAAAATGAGGGGGACGGAAGAAATAGTGGAACTAGAAAAAGCATTTCCTGCTGAAAATGCGTTGGAATGCTGAAAACTGAAATTAATCGCAAAAACATTGCTGAAAATAGATATCCAATTCAAAAACAAATTGCAAAAAGCTTAATAATTCAAAAAGTTAAAAGATTACAAATATGAAAAGTCATATCACACCTCTCCTGAAAGAGCTGAACATTTTGATATTTGA